>JBBBDQ010000663.1:3620000-3722500 GCA_037127315.1 Ascarosepion bandense
ATGAAATATTCGTTCATTTATAAATGAAGCAAATAGCTTATAACGCATACATAAAAGAGAATAATCATAAACGTCTTCAACATTTGAGATGTGTTAAACCACATAATTTTGCTAGAAAAAGATTTTATTTTCTGAACTATTAATAATTAATCATTGCCGACTGTTTGTTTTTCATAAGAAAACTTATTTTTCAAATTACCATAGTTGTAGTTAGTTTTTCGATTTGAGCTATAGTCAAATAAATATGTCATCATTTTTCTGTCAACTCTAGATATAGATCCCTGAGGGTATATGTGATGGGAATTTGAGTAGGACAAAATCTGATTTTTCAAGATAAAATCAGTGCTTTAAAAATTACTTTTTGTTTATGGATTTTATCTTTTTATCTTTTATTTGTTACCTATGAATATTTAGCATTATTTTTTGGTTTTATGAATAGTTGGTTTTATTGACGGCAATTTTTCAATAAAAAAAATCGTACATAAATACATTTTGTATTTTTTGGAAGGATATGTACCCACTTTTTTTCCTGAGATATATGTTAATTAGTGATTTAGTAAAACAATTATCATTTCCAAAAGAACGTGACAATCAAAAAATATTTTCTGGTTTTAAATAACTTTAAAATGCTTGATAAACTGTGAAAAATTAATTTAATCAAGCAATCAATAGATATGACTCTTGTTTTTATTCTGTTCCTGGTGGAAATCACTTGAGAAATTTACAGTATCCTATCATTTATTTAAGTATCTACGCGTTTGTGTGAATGTGTTTAACAGAGGATGAATGTTTTGTTTTGTTTAATATTGAAAGCAAAATTTCGAAGAACGAAGTATAATTTAGGAGAAATACGAATAAAATCGAACTGAGAAAAATAAACTCTAGCATAGAAACGATAAAAAGTATTTTAAACTGAATGTGCGCAAGAAGAAAGTGTTAAGAGAAATTAAGTATACTGAATCAGGATAAAAAATGAACGGATAAAATAAAGAAAGCCGCAAAATTTTCAAAAGGAGAAAACCATTGAAGTAAAAAAAAAAGATATGTATGTATTTCTTTGTAACGAAAAACTCTGAAAGAGAGTAAAGAAATGTGAACAAGTAATCGGGAGTTTCTATTGAACAGTCTGACACGAGCATATATAAAATTTGGAAATCTTTTTATAAACGCGTATTTTGTCAGGCAAAGCAGTGTGGCGTAATGTGTCAAGCACAGGATATTTCCAGGTACAAATGTCAAAGAGAACAAAAATAATGTTATTTTGCTGCAGATTGTTGAAAAACGGTAAAAACAGAACGACAGTAAAACAAACGAAAATGAATACAATGGTATTAACAGCAACGGTAACGCTTTCTTTAGAGGAGAAAACATTCCAGAGAATCGGTACTTGGCATTAGACGTAGGTGAAAGCATGAAACAAAATGTATAACCGCTGAATACTTTGGAATCAATTTTCTAAGTGCCATTTTCAATGTCAGTATTTCGCAGGTGATTTGTACCAGGAACAGATTAAAACAAGTGTCATATCTATTGATGGATTAATGAATTTTCTACGGTATATTAAGCTTTTGAAATTTTTTATTTAATTTGTTAATCTTTTCTTCGTCATGTGAGCGGGAGGGGAATTATATGTATAAATGATTTTGCTGTACTAGTCGTTTTGGTAAAAAAAGTTGCCTTCAAACGCTATATTTGAGACTTTCTCCTTTTCTGGACAAAATGCATTTTACTGTTTCTGTGTTAGACTGAAAACCAAGAGTTATTGGTCCCAAACAAACAGGGTACCTAGAGTTTTGACTTTTTCTTTATCTTCGCTTTATGTTTCCTGTATTTATTTTCTAATCACTTTTTTGTAGATACAAGAAAATAAGAATCCCTTAACCTTTGTTTTATTTAGTTAGAACAAGTTGCAAGGTAGAAAGTTTCAAATCCAAACAAGCAGCATGTAATAAAAATTAAGTTCTTGGAATCCCGATATTTATCAACATTTTGGAATACCGTAAAGGATTTTTGCACAGGAAAGATTATTTTAGTTAATAGTAGTATAGGGATGGTCACTATCTTCATATTTCATTTAATTCTAGTCATTATTTTTAGCTAAGATTGTGATTGAACAAACGTATTTATCCTCTTGTTTTTTCCTTAAGACTGTTGCTAGATTAACATCATAATTATATAATCGCGACTTGTATTTCAAGCTGTAAAAAATGCACCAGATTTTTATTTAATTCGTGGTTTATTTCTTTACTTCTCCAGTGTTCCTTGCACAAATGGCAGGCCCACTTGACTAAATACTCTCCACCCGTGAACATATATATATCAAACTCGGTACTTTTCGA
Source organism: Ascarosepion bandense (assembly GCA_037127315.1). Taxonomy (NCBI): domain Eukaryota; kingdom Metazoa; phylum Mollusca; class Cephalopoda; order Sepiida; family Sepiidae; genus Ascarosepion; species Ascarosepion bandense. The sequence goes on from JBBBDQ010000663.1 coordinate 3,622,340, forward strand.
CAATTAATTGTTTGTAATATTTCATAACCAATTTATTTTCTCTGTGTACCTTAAGTTTCGGAAAGGATATGGGAAGTTATCATCTTGATTGAATATTAGTAACCGGCCTCCGGAAAACAGTTGATCTCAGAAAATCACGGGTCTATATATGTATGTCTACAGTCATCCAGATATTCTATGCATTTCTGAAAAGACGTTCTACTAAATTACTTTAATCGGTATGCTCCATTATCAAATTGATATTTCTTTATATAACTAATTTAATGTTAAGTTTTTTTTAAATATATTTTCTAAGGAGGAATTAATTCCTTACTTGCTATAATTTTTATCTGTCTCTGCGAGTGTATTGATTTGTTACAGATCCAAACCTCATCCAGTTATACTTATTTAAAAAAATAATGATCAGGTTCAACGATTTAATACTCTTTATTAAAATTATGTTCGTAATTAGTTAAGTTTCTATATTGCTACAGCTGTAATGCAGCTATCATACTCAAGAAAACTGTTAATATTTTCAAAAATCCAAAGGTTTTAAAACGTAATATTTTGAAAGGGAAAACTAAATTCGCTTACTTTATATACTACAGATATTGCTGCAATATGTTATCAAAATGCTACTCTTGTAACTTTTTGAATGTTCAATTCAATATCATTGAAGTCATGTGAAGATATGTTGTTTAAATCATAATGACCATAAAGAATTACATATTTGTTTAATATTTCACATGATTGTGTCTGTAGAGTCTCTGATTAAACGATCTGAAAAAATTATTATTATTATTACTTTGATTTATGTTGCATACTCATTTCCGTCCGAGTCTCAACTAGAGACCTTAGGTCAGAAATGAAATCATTTTTTCTCTTGACATTTGTGTAAAAATCAATGATAAATATAATACGAGCTAAGAGCACACACCACGAGAAAAAAGTTAGTAGGGGTTTCAATATTTTGTATTTTTAGGGCATTGACTACGATCGATCTTTTCAATGACACAATCAAAATATTTCCTTCTTCTTTTATGTGCCCTGTCCATTCAGGACGTAGGCGATCATGGCTCTCAACGTTTCCCTATCCCTGGTGCTTCTGAGCACACCTTCTCCTGTTACACCGTGCAGTCCTCGTTCTCTCATCCACCTGATTGGGTCTTTCAAATATGTTATCCGTTGTTTTCTTCTGTCTCTTTTTTCCTCTATCTGGCCTGTTTGCATCAGGTTCTCCAGGCCCTCCTTCCTCATTGAGTGTCCCAGGAACTTCAGCTGTCTCTCCCTGATGCTCAGCATTAATTTACTTTTCGTTCCCATCATTTCTAAGACCTCATCATTGCTCACATGCTTGATCCATGATATCCGCAGCATCCTTCTGTAGAACCACATTTAAGTTGCTTCAAGTTTTTCCTTCATCTTTGATCGTATTGTAAAGTGTTCACTGCCATATTGAAGGACAGACATCACGTAGCAATCCAGTACTCTCTTCCTAGTTTCTAGCGAAATTGTTCTGTTTCTTAATACCTTACTCAACTTCTGGAATGCTTCCTTCGCCATGCCAATTCGCCTTCGGATCTCTGTGTCGCATATTCCGTCTTCTGTTAAAACGCTTCCCAGATATTTAAATTTTGTACCTGCTTTATTCTGGTATCCCCGACATTTATTTGGCATTTTGAGCTGCCCTTTTTACAGATGACCATGCATTCTGTTTTCGTGCAGTTTATTTCTAGTCCTTTCTTGTTACTTTCTTCTGCTACCTTCTGTAAGAGGTCTTGTAGTTTCCTTTCTGTGTCTGCTATCAGCACTGTATTATCTGCGTACCTTAGGTTGTTTAAATTGTAGCCTCCGATTACGAATCCAGGCATAACTTTTAGGGTCCTGAAAATATTCTCGCTGTACAAGTTGAACAGATCCGGTGAAAAGACATATCCTTGTCTTACTCTCCTTTCTATCTTTGTATATCTACTCAATTCATTACCTGTCCGTATGCAAGCGGTTTGCTGCCAGTAAAGATTCTTTATTATTCTCAAGTCTTTTCCAAATATGTCCAGGCTGCCGAGCATATTCATCAGTTCTTTGTTTTCAAAGTTATATTACAATGTACAACACGTTCCATACCAACGGTAAGGCACAATTTGTACTGAGGTTTTTTAAGACTATATCTGGGTGATTAGATTTGACTGTTGCCTGTGTGTAATATAAAGTCCGATATTCACAGGTTTTCTGAGTGTATCCAAATCCGGTGGGTATTCATACAAATTTCTTGCAGTTTCCTTCCCATATTAACCCAACATGTCATGTCGACATATATTCGGTAGATGTTGATATTGGGCAACGTAATATATGATAGTCATTTGCTTGTATTTATATGCTTCCAAAACGAAGCTGCTATCAATTAACCATTAAAGACAATCGCTTCTACCCCACCCCATTAACATGGATCAGGATAGCCTCCATGAGAGTAAAATACTGCGCCTTCTTGCCCTAAAACTCTCAGCGGACCTCAAGTAGAATGTCTATATCTAATCCATAGCTAAATCCGCTGCTAAGAAGGTCGGTTCACTGTGCAGAACCAGGAAGTTATTCCCGTCTGTATCGATCCTGCGCATATATAAATCTACCATCCGCCCGTATATTAAATACTGCTACCACATCTGTTCGGGTTCCTCTACTATTCACCTCGGGGTTCTTGACAAAATCCAACGGAGTATCGATACCGTCTTGGCAGCTCGTCTGCACTCACTTTCTCACCGGTGTGACGTGGCTTCCTTGTGCCTCTTCTACAAATATTTTCACTGCTTCTGCTCCAATGAACTTAACTCACTGGTGCCCCTTGGTATGAATTTACACGAACTACTAGATCAGCAACAATATTTTCTATTGGTTCGTCCGACGTTTTCTCGCTAAATGTCATATGTTTGGTGAGTGATGTTTTTTTGAGGTTTGAGTAACGCTTCATGAAATGCAGTCATAGCGACATTGTACTCATCACGAGACCATTTTATTTTTCTTTCTTTAAATATACGGTTATAGATCTAGTTGGAGATTTTTCGGGGTCATCATTAGGATTATCCTTGTTGTGGGTACCTGAAGATTCATTCTTCGTGTAGGAGGTTGTTCCTATGAGAGATTTTTTGACCTCAGGTAGGTTCTCTCCTGAAGGACGGGCTCCCTCTTTATCCATTAGAAAAGCCATACTGGATTTTTTATTTCTATTTGTATTTCTCATGTTTTCCCACGAGTGACGCACCGGTCCAAAAGTCCACCCAAAGATGCCCGGCACGTTGGGTAACGGTCTTTTACAAACAGGGTCCCGAAATCTGTAGGGGTTATTTTGTGACCATCCACTCTTCGGCACGATTAACACCTTGAGTTGTTATAATAATAATAATAATAATAATAATAATAATAATAATAATAGTTATTATTATTATTATTATTATTATTATTATTATCATGTCATTTTTCATCATATTTCGATTTCTGCTTTGGTCTCACTACCAACCAAGTCTACGGGGAGACCTAAGGCAGGTCGTGGCGTGTTGTTGTGACTCCATTTCATGTTTTTCTATCTTCCCTATCATCCCTAGCATTACATAGATAAAATTTTCCTTAGTGTGTGGGCTGTACTTAATAAGACAATTTTTGTATATCTCTTAAGCTGGGGTTTCCAGGGATTTTTCAATGTGTTGTTTTGTTGCATTTTTTATCATTCCATGTGCACCTACTATCACTGGCACAACTCTTGTTTTCAATTTCCACATTTTTTCTATTTCAATTTCCAGGTCTTTATATTTTGACAGTTTTTCAAATTCCTTGATTGCTATGTTACAATCCGCTGGACAAGCCATATCAATTAATAGACAAGTTTCTCCTTCTGGCTTTTAATAATCCCATAGAAAGTTTACATCTTCTATTTCTGTAACCGGTGCTAGGTGATGTTTATACCAGTGTTTGTTTACAGATGTTCCATAATGTTTGCACATTGCCCAATGTAAATATTGCCCATCTCTATCGTGGCGATTTTTATATTCATTTGGAGCAAGCACAGAACAGCCTGAAATTAGGTGGTCTATTGTTTCTTGGTGTTTATCACAAAGCCTGCATTTTGGATCCATATTATTATGCATGATATTTGCCTGAAAGTTTCTAGTGAAAAGATTTTGGTCTTATGCTGCAAGAATAAAGCCTTCAGTTTCAGACTTTAATCCAGATGCACGTAACCATCGATGAGTATTAACATTGGATTTATTGGCACGTTCTGGATATTGGCCAGGCAGAGGTTTGTCTTGCCAGCGCTGTTTCATCTTTTCAAGAGCTTTATCTTTGGCTTTCATTTTCATAGTTTTTGCCTCAATAGTTGGTTCTCGGCTTCTGTTTTGCTTTTCTACATAATCTACTAACTGTAAATCTTGTTTGTATTTACTGTCTTCTTTTATTATTGAATATTTTTTCTTTCTTTCTTCATGTTGCCTTACTAATTGTATCATCCAATCCTTTGTTGTTTCTATGTATGTTAGAAAGCCAATAGTTGTTGTCTTGTATGACAATTCCAGCTGAATAAGAACTCTTCTAGCTTCTTTACCGGGTATGTATAGACGGTCTACATCAGCCTTTGGATGATGCATTTTATGCTTAGAAAGAAGCTTTCTTGTTTTAGAATCCATTCGCCTGATGTCGTTTAGAGTCCAGTTTAAGATGTTGAAGCTATATTGGATAACTGGAATTGCAAGGCTATTAATGGCCATAACTCTGTTCTGAGAATTCAATTCATTTTTTAGTATCATTCGTAGCCTTCTATAGTACTCTTTACGCACTATTTCTTTCATTTTTTATGGTGAATGTTTTCACTCTCATTTACACCTAGGTATTTATAAGCTTCTTCTGGTTTCAATTCTTTTATTGTTAGAGCAGCGTCTAAGCTAATTGAGGATGTTTCTTGTATTGATCCACGTTTTCGCTGTAGCATTTTCCAGTTTACAGAAGACCTTCCAGCTCATTATCATTCTTAGCATATAACTTTAAGTCATCCATGTAAAATAGTTGGCTTATTTATCTTTTGGCCTATTCTATAACCACATTCTGTCTTATTAAGTTGACTGGTTAGTGCTATTAATGATATGCAGAATAGTAAGGGAGATAAAGAATCACCTTGAAATATACCTCTTTTGATGTTTATTTCATCAGACTTATAGGTTCCATTTATATGATTGAGGTAAAGGGTTGTTTTCCATATAGACATGCACTGTTTCATGAAATTGATGATGACGGGCGATATCTTGTATACATTTAAAGTCTTTAAAATCCAGTCATGTGGCACACTATCGAATGCTTTTCGGTAGTCTATCCAGGCAGTACTAAGATTTTTCTTTGTACTGTAGCAGTTTTCCAGGATCATTTTGTTAATTAGCAATTGGTCTTTACAACCATAACAGCCACGTTTGCACCCTTTTTGTTCAAGCGGTATCATGTCATTTCTTTCTAAGAATAAATATGTTTGTTTTGTTAAAATAGATGTTAGTAGTTTATATGTTGTCGGATGACATGTAATTGGTCTGTAGTTTTTCGGTTGTTTGTGTCACCATTCTTGGGTAGAAAAATGTAATTCCTTTTGTCATCCATGCAGGAATTTTAGTGGGATCGTCAACCATTTCTTGGAGTTCTTTGGCTATTTTTTTTATGTGCTGCATTTAAATAATATACCCAAAAGTTAGGAATTTTATCTATACCTGGAGTTTTCCAATTGTGTGCTTTTTAGTGCAAATTTAACATCATCTTCTGTAATTCCAGACCATATTATTATTATTATTATTATTATTATTATTATTATTATTATTATTATTAATCAACTGTTTATCACTGTACAATGTAAAGAAGTAAATTAACGTTAAAGAAGAAGTAAAATATTTAAAAGATAAGAGTAAACCTTAGAAAATTACTCGATGCAAAAGAGATTACAATTAGAAGTTACAAATCCCCTTTTATTCAAAATCGCAAACTACTTGTTCCTTACCTATTATGTAAACTAACGCTTTAAGATCATTTTTAATTTATAAATAGGTAAATAAATAATGATCGTTCACATTTGTCATGCTGTTAGCAAACATAATATATTAAGGAAATCTAATAAAAATGATTGGTTACGTTGTAATGGCTGCGGTGAACAAGAGACTCGCATAAAGCGGGTGACAAGAATGTTAAATTAAAAGAATGTTGAACAGTAAAACTACTGCAGTTTTCAATAATTTTTCTGTAATATCAATTTGTAAAACTAAACAAGCTTTAAAAGTTACATTCAATATTTTTCAAAAGTGTGTCTATTTAGCGTGTACTGAATTAAGTCGGAATGATAAACCTGAATATATATATATATATATATATATATATATGTCTGTGTGTGTATGTGTGTGGTAAATCTTAAAAAATTATATTAATGTAAATACAAATTATGAGGATCATTTACTTGTATGTTGTATGAAATTTTAATGTATAAATTCTCAAATTCTGTGATTAATCCTTGCCACGTAATCGATAGCAATGCAAATCAAATGCAGTATATCAAAATGAAAGAGCCTGCAAATAATTTTTTCTCGTGTATTTTTACCCTATTATGGTCATTATTATATCCTTGATGTAATAATACCATATTTCGCGAATAGAACGGAATAGCAAAAAGGAAAAGGAATGGTAAAATAACTTCTCTTCAGAGAGATGCTTATACTATTAAGACATACACAAAACCATGTATACGTATTTCCACGTATCGCAAAAAAAATACAATTAAATCAACACAGAAGGTAGAATAAGAGTAGAAAGAAAAGATAGCTTCTTAGATATAATATAGATATTTTTGTGCTTCTGGAGAAGGCATGTTCAGGACTCTAGATTCAGTCGGTTCGGCTTCATCTACCAGATTATAGGTGAGGTCATATTCCACGAACAGGAAATGTTCATTCTTGGGTTTTCTCAAATTGAGGGCTAAAAGCCGGAGTTTCTTTCTATATTGGGAAAAAATATATTTCCAAAGTGTTTAATGGGCTTGTAAGCTACAGCATGTGCTGGAACAGGCAGATTTTGCCCCAGTCTGGACAGGTAAACGATGTAGAAGGCTATGAATAAAATTAGACCTAAATTTATTTTTTGATTGTGAGAGAATATCAGAGAAAATGTTATGCTGAAATGATAATAAAAAATATATTGAAGAAAAAATGCGATAACGATTGACATTGTCTTTATATTTTTAACGATCGAATTTGATTTGGAAGCAGAAAACTGGAAGAAATTTTCAAAAAGGAGAATTGCCATAGAAGAAATTTTCAGGAAAGTACTTACGATTATATCTAGCCATTTCATCTGTAAAATGAGGAAAATTTACCGTCTATCTTATATTGTTCTTAAACTCATAATATCTAGGTACCATAAAGGAACGTTAATCAGAATAATTATCATGGAAATATTTATATAAAATGCACAAGGAAGTTACAGTAGGGTGCTGAAAATTAATTACAGCCGAGATGACAGATGCTGTGGCAATAACACTCACTTCAAAACAACTGACGCAGTTAACGGATGTAACAGATACAATAAATTTCAGTAGTTTAAAAAATAAACTATTCTCTTTTTTTTTTTCGGATCTCTGTCTACTAGTTTTATTTTCATGTCCGAAACGTGAAGAAATATATTTGGGTCTTTAAATATCCGACATAATTTCTTATTAATAAAAACGTTAATTTTAATGGGAACAGGTGTTTGAGTTGGCATTGATTTTATTATCGCAAACACTGAAAATTAATGTCTACCACACCTCTCTAGCTGAAGTGTGTTCTTAACGATTAGATAATAGGTGGCAGGTCAGCGCTCAAATCTGAGATTTTAATAAGAATATTCTCCTGCTTTAAGAACTATTTCTCTGAGAGAAAAATAGAATATAGTGTCAATTCTTGACGCGAGATACATTTTATTTTCGTAGGAGTTCTCATAGTAGGCTGAATAATAGATTTTGTTCGACCAGTTTTCAGAGATTTAAGAAATAATAAAAAATGCCGGAATATCAGCACAAACATATATGGCCATTTAAAACATGGCTTTAAAATAAATAGTAAAATGCAAAATATAACGTAAGTAAATATAAGGTAGAGGCAATATCTCTATTACGTGATAAAACAACGGGAAACGCTGACACGCTACAACACTTTTGCACATTGAATGACGGTTAGCTATCCAGCCATGTAACATGTTTTATAGACAGTAGACTGGCTTGAAGCAAAACGGTCGACTGTGTGGTTGCACTATCGAGGGAGCAACTTGAGTTAATCCACTGCTGGCTGTTTGCACAGTATCTAACACACAGCATTAATCACCCAAAGGTGCATGAGTGGGTATAAGGCTTTAAAGGGGAAGAACAGGAGTAATGAAAGTCGACTTGGTCGACCTTCAAGATCACGCACGGAAAAATAAATCCAGTGAATGGATGCTTTGATAAGACGAATCACGTTAACACATAAGTGATGCCATTCCTGGGTATCCGGTATGGATCTGCACAAGACATAATTTTGGATACCGTTAGATTTGTGCACGTTAGTTGCCCAAACAAGCAAGCAGTGCACACATTTCGTAAGCCAACCATAAACTTATTTCTGGAAGTGAATGATTAAAACATAAAAATAGCAGAAAAGACTCGTCTCGTTGGACCTATATGTTGAACAGGGATATATTTATTTTTCATCAACAGAAATAAATGTGTTTTATGGAAATCACTTTTACCTATGTTTATTTACACACGTAATTTAAATTAGTATCTCTAAGTGCGAATATATATATTGCACGTTAAATGTTATTATATTTAATTATATTTATTAATCTAAAGATAGTTTAAAGCGATAATCCCGAATATATTTAAAATCATTTATCATTCTTCTACAATATATATATATATATATATATATATATATATATATATATATATATATATATATATACCTAACCGATCCAAAAAATATAATCTTAAGGTTTTGACCTTTTTTGTTCTTTCCAAAATAATTGAAATAACAATAACGATGATAAAAATAAACAAATAATTTGCGTAACTCTTCCAGTATTTTAGATCATTTAATATAAGAACGCAATTTACGTAATTCCATAAAAGATAAAAACGTGTTTGACAATGTTAAGCAATATTACGAGAGTATTTTTCTCGTCATCAAAATATATTATTAAAAAGAATTAAGGATAAATATTTATAAATCTACAAAACATTATAAGCTATTGTACAAACGCTTCTTTTTAGGTAAGGAAAAAGTCCAATCCTGGCAATGAAACCCCACCAGATAAGCTAGATTATCATCATAATACAGACCTTATTAAATATAATGCACTGTCAAAATATTGTTTAACTTTGTCAAACACTGTTTTTATTTTTTTCTTAAATCGCTCTATTCTCTAAAAATTTTAATTATATCAATAATAATAATAATTCCTAGAATGTTTTAACTGTTGCAGCAACTTTAATATGCATAATTTAGTAAAATAAGTATATTCATTAAAATTTGAACACACTTAACCCACGAGATAAACATGTGCAAAAATAAAGCTACTGAACAGGGATATAGTATAGTAGCAAGTGACACCTTCCATACACCACGTGCTGTTATCATTAAAAACTGTAAGCATATGTCTCATTTCAGCGTCCTGAACTTAAAATAGTAATGTACAAATTCATGCATGATTTCCCAGATTTATTTTGCACACACACACACTCATACACACACACTCAAATACACACCGCACAAAAACAAAATCTGAAGAGATATATATATATTATTATTTGAATAAAATAACGATGATAGTAGTATAGTTATGTTAAATGTAAACATATATGGATAGAAAGGTCATTATTGATCACATAATCCTTGAATTTTGATAAAAATTCGATGATATATCAAAATTCTGCTTTATATAATTTGAAATTTAATTATTTCATATATTTATTTATATAAATGCATGTACAATATTTACATTATGTATGTACCAATTAATTATATGTATATATATGTTTATATGTATATATGTTTTCTCATCATCTTTCCTAGTATGCGATGAGTTTAATTGGCACACATTATCTATAGCAGCTTAAAATCATCTAATAACTAAACGTGACGGAACCAAATAAAAATACGCAAAACAGTATTAGTGGAACGAATAATTCTTTCCATATGAATACGGTTGTGAATTATTCAGCACAGATAGTTGGTGATTAGTCCAGCCGAAATGTATTGATAACAACAACAACAGTCAAAATAGTTGTCTGAAAACTCAGTGAAGAATAAGAAATATTAGATTTTTTCTTTTCTTTAAGAACACTGATTTATTCAGTAAAACCAGTAGAGCCATTATATCAGCTGCTTGTGAAAAGGACTTCCTTCACCTCAAACGGCAGAAAGCGATTGTTAGCCAAATAAATAACGTACAAAGATTACTGATGTCTTTTTAATGGCCTGTAGAAGCCGATTATTCACATTCTGCTTGGTCGAGGACACTTAAAGTTGTATATATAGATTTAAAACAAGGAAATATTTTCTTACTGGCAAGATTCTCGTATTTTTAGACAAATGTCTTAACGGTGGATACAATCGGAGATGGTTTCAGACGAATAGAGCAGAAACCTCTTTCATAATTTTGGCAAAGTATATAAATCTAGACTTAAGAGCCAGAGAAAAAAGATACGTATATAATAGAATATAAACTAAACGTAGGGCTATATAATACATATATATATATATATATATATATATGCATATATATATTTGCATGTATGTATGTATGTGTGTGTGTGTGCTCGTATTAAGCTATGGTGACAGAAGAAATTTAATATAAATGCGAAATGCAAAAAGACAAGGAATGTTTCTATGGTTGAAAACAAAACGTTTCACAAAAGATAAAATTAGGTGAATGGATTATAAAATGTTCGAATAAAGGCAGACAAAGAATGCTAGAATCTGGAAAATATTTAAAAAATCAAAAAACAAGAGGCAAAGACGAGATAAGAATGTGATCAAGCAGCAGCGAAAAAAGAAATACAGAGATTATAATACTTGTAATTCTTCATAATCGAATAAAAATTTTAAAAATGACTGTTTTCCGCATTATGTTCTCGACTTACAATAACATTTTTGTCTATTTTTATGATTTCACCTTACGCAAGTCATTAAAGCTACTAAGGCACAGGTTTTTACTCAATATGAAAATCTAAGAATGAAGCGAAAAGTTATTAAGGTGTTAGTACAGTAAAAGAAAAAAGATCAAAAAGACAAAAGATAAAGATTAACATTCACAGTTACCTGAAAAGCAAGAAGTCAGAAAATTTTTCCATTGGCAAGAAATGCAAGAAATACTCTTAGTGAAGAAGCTACGATTACATCTTTTAATCGATTTAACTGTAAAATCAAACGCGTTGAAATAATTCAGCATAATTTACTGCTTATTACTTTTAAAACTAACAGTATTCATAATAATTCTATCTATTTGAAAGGTTTAAAAGGTTAAAAACAAGCAAAACTCCTTTAATTAGGAACACTTTGTTGTTGAGACAGTATAGACCAATCAGAATAAAGCAACTTCTAATTTGGAGAATATGTGAGTAGACATCATAAAGTTGGGGGGGGCATTAGTGCTAATATTTAATTAAATTTAGATCCGCATTATTAATTGACTATTATATTTACTTTATTATTATTGCGAAATTAAAAGTAAAAATTTCTAAGTTTAAAAATTTATTAAATTTAGAAAGTTATTCATATATTAAACAAGGAAGAGAAAGAACGCACAGATAAATAAACTTACAAACATCCACACATGGACAAATAGACGAGTATATAAATATACACTGGCAAACGGACATATATACAGATTAATATACTCACGCTTATATACATGCTCAAATTTCAAAATTTTTTTTTATCGACCTGTCAATTTGTTAAATTTTAAAGCTTTTTTAAGAGCGAATTCGTAACATGAATAGCCTTGAATGCATAAAGTCATGGCAGACACAATCATATTTCATTGCATTAAAGTATAAACATACTTAGATATATACTTACGCAAATACACACGCAAAAAAAAATTGTAAATGACTAAAAACTCCACAGATGATCATATATATATATAAAAATATATAACAACACACATGAAAATACACGAAACCTCTATCATCAAACCCGGTAGATTATAAGTCACAGGGGATTAAGTCAAATGGAAGTAGGAGAAAATTGGATGTTTTCGGTTTTCGTTGGTACTAATACATTCGTTTATAAAGAGTAATGTCAATTATTTAACTTTTTTAATTATTTATTTTCATTTTTTCATATATAATTTATTTTCTTTTGTTCTAAATCTCGGTACTTTAAACGACATTTTTGATAAATAAGCATATATTTGTAGGTTAAAGAGAAACACTTTTCATCTTACATAAATAGGTGTTTATTTTTCGTCATGATATATTTCTTGAAAATGCCTTACCAGTTCATATTAATGTATATTCCGTGCATTTGTAGAGCATTCGTTTAATTTCCATTTTAAAATGACATTTTCATTTCGATATTATTTTGGTGTATCTCTTATTTTCTTTCATAAAATTGAGACTGATATTTTTGTCGGGTTTTCTTTACAACAAAAACTATTCGGGTAATTAGCACTAGAAACGATTCAGTTATCATTTTGTAGAATTTATTTATTTTTATTATGACTTCTATTAGATTAAACCTACTCAATAATGAAATCGAATAAAAGAAATTGGCGAAAATTATTGTTCACATATTTTGTCAAAAAAAACAAAATAGTGAAAACATCAGATTCTCTATACAAAGAGCTTCTTGAGTCTGTTTGTGAAATTTTTCACGTCCACCTTCTACCATTATAGCAAGGATAAATATCATATGTTCCTTGTCAAGGTTTGGTAAACGTATATAATGAAAGTTTCTAACCAAATTCAAAATTACTTATTTATTAATGCTGTATCGTGTGTACATGCACCCAAGGTTTAAGTGTACGTAATATATGAATATATTATTTCTGATAAGCAAGTTTACATTATAATGGCGCAAATCCAAATAGAAGTTATGAAAATTCATTATTGAAATTTTAAATGTAAAGGCAGGTTCCTGCGTTGTAACTCATCATTCGAAACACTGTAAATTGCTTCCAAAAACTGACTATTACCTTAAGGGTAAATTAAATAACTATCACAGCAGGGCCTCTGTAAAGGCATAATACTGGATATTTAATTGTATTGAGCAAACTCTCTGATCTGTTTTGCCGGACAAAATATAATCCTTATGTTTATTTTGAATGTAATCAAATCCAGACGAATTAGCGAAAGAGGTCAATATTTTTCTCACTTCACGTGTAATTTTTATCAATCTTTTAAAACAAATTTATTTTTATAAATACTTTCTTCTAATTTCCTGTACTTCTCTCTCTCTCTCTCTCTCGCTCTTTCTCTCTCTCTCTCTTTTACTTCTTAAAGTGTTCTCGATACTTTGTTGTGCATTATTTACAATAATATTTGATTATACGTGTTTATAATGAAACATTGTCAACAGCAACACAAGAACTACTGATTAACACCTCAACAGGCAGTGAATTATTTTTCTGTTAGAAATTGCTACATATCGAAATTTAAAAAAAACGATAGGTGTTACCATATCAAGTCAATAAAGTGAGGTGTGAAATTCAAAGCGCTTGACTAGAATAGAAAGGAAGGTAATAGTGGATAGGGGGATGATTTATGTCGGTGGGGTGGGAATTTGTAGAGAATTGAGATGTCACAGAAAGCAAGATAATTTGTTGTCACGTATAAAACAGTTGAATATATAAAAAAATTATTATGACATGTCGGCAATAGTGTCAAATGTGTTCGTGATACGGTTACAGATTTATTTATTTTAACTGTTATTACTTAAAGTGGTGGAATTCTTATGAGAACAGAAATGTGTTAAAATATAATGTACGCTGAACACATATAAGTGACCTTGTAGATCATTTAATAGAAAGAAATGAATTATCAGAAGATGAGAGAATCAATATATTTATGGAAGTGGGTAGACAATAGATTATGGGATATAATTATATTATAGTAGAATATCCACTAACGTGCGTTTACATGATATATCACACGCTAAAGGTATGCCGCCTTCTACTGAGTGGCCATAGAACAGAGGTAGAATCGCTGACTGATATCAATTTGGTCGGGTTTCAATCTTGGGTAAAAGCAATCGAAAGTTTGATCGTACAGATCAGCTGTGACACAGCGAAACAGATTGTCTGCTGATTGCTGTATATGTATGTATGCATATATCTATACGTAGCAAATTTGCATGGGAGTAAAAGTCATTAATTATCAAGCCTCCGTTTGCTTTAATGCCTGTTTGTATGTTTTTATCGTTGTCTCTTGTCACTCTTCCCCTGCACACATATATATAGTAATTTGGCAGGAAAGCACATATTTAAGTGACTTTTGAAAATTACTACTCTGATATCTAAACTTATTTATAAATGGAACTTTTTCTCTGTGTGTGTGTGTGTGTCTGTGTGTGTGTGTCCGTTACCTATAGACTCCGAAACGGCTGAACCGATTTTTTTAAAAATTTACACAGTTGTACTATAAGCGTCTGCGAGTGTTCGTAGCTAGAGTTTGTGTTGAGATACACCCAATAAATATAGAAAATCGATAATCGAAAAAATCGAGTTATAGAAGGAGTGGTCCGATTTTAATCAAATTTGATACACTCATAGACAAAGACAAGAAACGATATTCAGAAGTTTCAAGGTTGCAGTTCTTAAAATAGTGCAGAAAATCGATAATATATATATATATATATGTGTGTGTGTGTGTGTGTGTGTGTGTGTGTGTGTAAAAGGCAAAATGTTTGTGTGTGTGTCTGTTTATCTGTCTGTATGTCCTTTATACAAAGCCACAATTTTTATCCGATTCTCACCAAATTTCACAGAAATATTTTTAGGCTGAATCTGAGCTCCAGTACCATGGATTAGTTTTAAAGCTTTCATTACACCCAAGCAATGCCGGGTTATATTGCTAGTATATATATATATAATGACATTCATTAACCTCACTCACCTCTCTGTCTAATCACATATGTTCATGACTTTAAGAAATGAATTAACATTACGTTTCTCTGCTACTGTTACAAACTGACTCATTTTTCATATTATCTGCCAATTTGACATTGTTTAATTTATTATAGTAAATGGTTTTGTCATCAGCATATACAGAAAGTTCTAGACTGATGCTATCAGGAAGATCATTGATGAGAATTAACAAAAGGTTAGTTTCCAAGAATAGAATCCTGGGAAAACCTACATTTGTACAAAAATGGTATGGAATAGTAACCAATCATCACTCCTTCATTTATAATAAAGAATGAATCCGATCCAATTTTCTTTTAAATTCGATAGTTTTTTACTTGTTAACAAAGCAACTATACTTAATAAATTCTGCCAAGTGATTTTTTTTCCAGCGTATCACATCAATTTTCAGCATTCTTTTGGAAGAAACCTCAATCATCATATTTATTTAGATTGGCTGAAACTGTTAAGAACTTATTAATTAAATCTTAATAAAAGGGAACTGTATTTGATATAAAAAGTATTGATGGTGATTTAATTAATAAAGGCTACTTTAAATTTAAAAAAATGCTTTGTTCAAAACAATTATTCATTTGATGGAAATCTGAATTTCCCTATTTTTACCAAATGCGGATAATTTCTCATTAGCTGTATGTTATATTTTCATAAGTGGATAAAATAAATGTGATACCTCTCATTGTTATGCAACAAAATGAGCTTCTGATTGACCGGTAAATATTTTTTTCGGAGATTTGCTTTGCTGCAATGTCGAAAGTGAAGACTGTATCAATCTACAATAGAAATTTAATCAGGATTCATTAATTCTTTATGCAGTCCACCTTTCATAGTTCAACATTTTCTTGGAAAAGATTACAATTTTACATAGATGTTCCTTTGACCTAACATTGATTTTCGACTCTTCTGATTACTGAAATGTGCTCACTATCATTATCATGTTATAATATTTTACAAAGATCTTTTTATTAAATAGTTAAAATACATAAGACACCGCCTAATAACTCCTTAGGAAAATTCATATGGACCGTATTGTTTGCTTTTCTAAATATATCGCATCTATTTCAAACTTATATAACGTTCAATAAGAAGCAATAAATCTTTTAGACAATTTCCAAATCTTTTGAGTAGTGTTATCATTGAAAAGGCTAGCGAATCTTTACTTGCAAATTCATGTCTTCTAACGCCGTATAGTTTATCCTCCTAGCCAAATTCAACTTGAAATTATTTTTTACAAGTTGGTTTCTTAATGTTTATATTTTATGATGTAGCAGTGTACTCAAATGATATTTCTTCTTACATCATTAAAAGACGCACAGTGCTATCTTTCCTTTACTCTAGTTAAATAGTGTTTCTTATTAATCTAAAAATGAAATGTTATTATTCTAATTTCTTTAAAAATGTACTCGCCTGCTTTTCAACTATATCTTCATTGGCTATAATTATATTTCATTATGACAAATAAATTTAATTTAATAAAAGAGTTAAAAAATTAAAATACTTACTCTTTTGAAGTTTACCAAGCAATTATCATCAACATCTCTTCTTGTCAGTGTGCATAAAAATTTGCAGTCTTTCCGTCTTTTGGAATACGAAGATTTTAGGTGCCGTAACAGTTATAGGGACAGTTAAAGAACTTCTCGACCAAAGTTCGAATTCCAGTAACTACTGTTTAAATTCTGTTTGTAATAACATTTGAAAAATATTGTATTTACATTAAATTCAATTTATCAAAAATCTCTCGTCAATGTCTATGTTTTTAGAATAAAGATCCATCATTGTTTACATTACGGAAATTCAGTTATCCGCATTTTGTTTTATTATAATAACGTTTCGGCCATTATGAAACGAGAACTACTTCAGTTATTTTCCTTGCAAAAAAAACATCATCGAAATTTAAATGAATTATTTAAACTGTGTCGAGTAGCACTGATTTAGATTAAGTGAAATTAGAGTTAGTAATAACTACACAGTATTAAAAGAGAACATAATTTCAAGCTTCAATAGATTTTCTTCAAGATAAACAATTGAATGACCACAGTTCCATTATAAATAATCTCTCTTTGATACGAAGAACACTTTATAATTAAATGCATCATATTTGAATCAACACATTTTCCTGTTTTTCAAAACATACAATTTCTCGCAATCACTATTCTGTCAGTCATTTACTATTTCTCCCAATCCCTGAGTGTTTAACCATTTACAATGATTTTTAATCGCTGTGCTGTGACGCTTTTACAATTTCCTTCAATCCCTGTTTCATCTACTATTTACAATATCTTTTAATACCGGTTCCGCCAAACAATTACAATCTCTTTCAATCTTTTTTCTGCCAACAATTTACAATTTTCCCGGAACTTGTTTTGTTAGCTATGTAGGATTTCTCACTATCTCTTATCTATTAACGATTTACAATCTCACCTTATCTCTCTTCTGCCAATCATATACAATATCTTCTAATCCCTGTTCTGCCAAACAATTACGATGTCTCCCAATCCATGTTCTGCAAATTATTTACCAATTAACCCGATAACTGTTATGTTTTTAAGATTGTGGCCATGAATAAACAAGAGCTGTAAGACTTCTAATTCTTCTGAATAGCCTCAATATATAGACTGAATGTCTTGTGAGAAAACATTCAAATCTTACATTTTACATGAATGAATAAGATTTTTATTATGTTTTTATAATAAATACTTAAAACAATGATCACGTATAATGTATATCAAACAATATTATTTACAGACGTATCAACTTGATTTATTCTCGCAAAAAGTTTTCAGAATATTTATTGAAATATTTTTCTTTCATCAAAGAGCATCATCAACATATATATATATATATATATATATATATATATATATATATATATATATATATGTATATATATATATATATCCGCAAACTGTTTTTTAATTATTAAGCTTAAAGAAACTTGCAATTGATCAACATGTGTTCTCATATATACTAGGTTACATATCTCATCTGTGCAGGTTTGTGGTTAGTCTATTTTCAGCGTTTAACGTGTGTAGTTGTGAGTTAAGTGAAGAGTATTACCTTTTACAATGGCAGGATATTCATCTCGGGAGCAGGCAGATATGATTCTTTTCATATGACCTCGAGAATAGTAAAAATCACGAGACTGTACGACTGTACAAGATTATGTTTCCAAACTGAAGGAATTAGAGTCATCTAACCCGCTGCCTCTCTTTATCATCGCGTTACTGAAACAGTATCCCTGGCACTACAAGCTATAGATTGAAGAAGATAGATATCCTCTTGTGTGCCTTACCATAAAGAACCCTCTCTGCAGATTGTAGGAGATGATCTTGGTATCAGTAATTGGCACTAGCATATTGTACATCTCATAGTACCTCAAGAGTATCTTCTGTGTCTGCATCATTTGCAAACTGTTTACGTTCTTTTGCTCTCTGGTCACTCACCACAAC
Source organism: Ascarosepion bandense (assembly GCA_037127315.1). Taxonomy (NCBI): domain Eukaryota; kingdom Metazoa; phylum Mollusca; class Cephalopoda; order Sepiida; family Sepiidae; genus Ascarosepion; species Ascarosepion bandense. The sequence goes on from JBBBDQ010000663.1 coordinate 3,640,930, forward strand.
AGAACTTTTGCTGATAGTTTATAAAACAAACACTCGAACCGTTGTCGATTTCTTCAATCTTGTTTACGGATGAGGCAACATATGGAAGACATGGAATAAAAAGTTCACACATCACAACATTTGTTGGTGGATTAGAATCTCGTGCTACAATACAGATAAAACAGCAGGATCAGTTAACCATTAAAGTGTGAGCGGGTGGCAGTCTGGTAGACCCTCATCTTTTTCCCAGGCAGGTCTTACAAGAGACGTCTACATGGATTTATTTCAAAAACAATTTCAGATATGCTACTGAATAATGTACTCCATCTAATACAACAAATCTAATACAATGTGGCTCATGCATGATAGAGCTAGTGCAACTTTTTGTACCATTGCTAGTGATGCATTGGTTGGCATCTAGCATGAAAGATATATAGTAGGTGATGACCGGTTCTATGTCCTGCACGGTTTCTCGACAAATATTTTTCTTTTTTTAATCTGTTGGGCTATAAGACACTTGTTTTATTCAGCTGACTGTGGTTGGGAACCCACCCAAAAGTTTGGAAATGTATTTTTGTTACACTCTCTTCTGTGCTTATTAAAATATAGTAACTTTATGTCTAATAAGTAACAACATTGTTCAAAAATGCAAATAATCTTCTGCATAACTGCATGCTGTAAATTATACGAAATCTCAAAAATCAATATAGTTTCGATGTTAAATCGAAGTTATGACTCCCGTGTGCGTATGTGAATTGTGTGTAGCTATTTTATATATGATAGATTTGAAAAGTGTTAAATTTGTTTCAACCGGTTTGGTGAAGATCATTTGGGATTCACGTGGTTAAAATTAGTAATCATAACCAACTTTACAATAAAACATTTTCAAAATAAAAATTACTACTAAATTACAGACAGACAGACAGACAGACAAACACACACACACACACACACACACACACACACACACACACACACACACGCACGCACACAGAGCGTCATTATACTACCGGCCATAATTATCAGGCCACAACAGTTTAAAAAAATTGATGTATTTCATAATACTAAAATCGATGAAATGTCGATGACTCTAGACTTCAACTCGTACGGCACCTAATGTCCTAGTCTTTGAATAAATACTGATGCTGTCAAACATTTTGAAACTACTGTACGATTCGCTCTTAATGATTAAACAAGCGCAAATTGCGTCTGACATGAGTCTCCATGAATCAATGCCTCCAATCCTTTAGTTGTGCCAGAGCGTTCTTTATCTAAATCATAATTTTGAAGCGTCTGAAAATAATCTCTGCATGATGTTATTAACATGGCATTGCCGGCGTAAAAGATTCTGTGTACTTCAAACGCAGAACTCTTTGAATAAAGTAGAGCAGTAAAATTCCCCGCAAATTCACTTCATTTGGCATGAAATCTGATATGCCTAACGCTATGAAAACCAATTAATTATACTTCGGCGATATGACATACACTGAATGTCAAGCTTCCTTATAATACTTCCTTAGATATGCATTACTATTTGAAACTACAAACACGCATTTCTAAGATAGCTATCTGTTGGAAAACAGCAAGAACGTAATTATGATTCTAATATACATATATATATATATATATATATATATATATATATATATATATATAGTGTATTGTAATAGTTGTTACGATGGTTTATAAAAGCATAGTATCACTACACAAAAATTTCCATTAAAATTTTTGTGTATTGTTAATATGCTTTTATTAACCATTGTAACAATTATTACAATATAAAGCTGTACTCTGTATCAAGCACTCTTTATAAAAGTAAATGCTTGAAAAAGTGGGTTCAATATCTGCTTGTTCTGTCACTTTCTTGCCATATATATATATATATATATATATATAGATACATACATACATACATACATACATACATACATACATACATACATCGACTGTCACATCTAGCTGTTGATTTCAATGTCCACATTTTTACCGATCAGCGCCGGATGCCTGCATCGTGCATGAAACTTAGTGTTGTGGTATCAGTGAGGAACAAAATGAATACTCATTAGTCAAGTGTCGAAATTTCAAAATTAGAGTTGTCTTTATCGATGCTAGTTAGCAACATGGCTAAAGTGAACTCATTTATATATATATATATATAAGCCGCGATCGTCTGCGATTTACCTTGCGTCTATCAGGTTCTTGGTTCAAAACTCAACTACCGACTGAAAGTTTACTACTAATTATTTCTGTATGCTATATAAGCTACCATGACAGATCCTGACAAATTTTCAACATAATTCCAAGGCCTACATTATCTGACCCTGGCTACGCTTGGTTGCAAAAAATGGAATATTTTCCTGACACGGGGAATTTTACCCGCCTTCTTAATTTTGACAACCAAATATTTATCAAAACTATTTTACATTTCTTAGCCGTTTGCATATATTTGCTGTTTCATAAATCTAGACTTCGACGGGAAATTATTTACCAGCACTTATAATCTACGATAAAATGTTCAAAACTAGCAAAATCTCCTCAGTCAGGAAGACATTCATACATAGTCAGTGCTGATTAATCAAAATACAGGTAATCTAACAAAATCTAAAAAAATTATTGGAGTATTAATTTTAACATTTGATTAAAATATAAGTCGGTCTTATTTATCGATTATTAGTTTTATTTTACAATAAAGTGTTAATTTATTATAAAAATATATAGAAATAATTCTTACGAATAAAGTTAGAGACTACGAATTTTAATTACTAAGTTTATCAAAATATTAGATTTAGATTTTTGCAAGGTTATTCCAATATTAAAATAGAAAAAGAGATAGACACATATACAAATATATAGATATCCATACAGGGTCAAATAAACAAGTATATATACATACAAATATATGCTAGTATATATAGACATGTACAGATACATATACGCATATATGTATATATACATGTGCATTTTAAATTTTATTTTTATCGACGGGTCAAGTTATCCGTTAAATTTTAAAGTCTTGTTTGGTAAAGACTACATTATTAGGTACATGTAGTACCGAAATCCTAAGATGACTTGGACCTGGTATAAACAAGATCAAGAACAGACACAGACATGTTCTAGTACATGAACAAATAAACACAATAAAATATATACGCGCGCAAAAACAAACGCAAAAACAGAATTCGCACGCGACTTAAAACTCCGCATCATATACAGAATAAAACCACATACAGGAATCTACTTATATTCAAATTTTGGCATGAATACATGCAAGTAAGCACAAGAAAACCCACACAGAAACACACGAACAGATATATACGTGCATAGACAAGAATATATATATATATATATATATATATGAACATATGCACATATATACACATAAAAACACAAACATATAGAAATATGAACATATATATTAAAACCGATATACACACACACACACGCATACATATATGTATGTACATAAATATACTCATTAGCATGTGAAAGAAAATATCAATATGCCTACTAGTACATAAACCTACTTGCATGAATACATACAATAATATGTAAGCAAATCCATGCACCCAATTATATATATTCATATACAAACAAACGTCAGAAAAACAGAAAAAAAACATATATAAAACCAATTTATACCAGGAGCTAGTAAGAAATTCAGAAGCAATGTGAAATTAATATCGCATGAATCATAATTATTTAACATTAATTTGATAATCTGTGCTATAATAAAAAACTTAACAAATATTAATCTGATGGTATATGTTAGATGAAAATCTATCGAATATTAAAATCTGTTAGACTAAATACCTCATTGCTATATAACTAGACGGCCAATGTGAGATTGAATACTTATCAAATACTAATATGCTAATTTTAGCTAAATTAAATACATAAAAATATTGATCTGACAATCCATGTAAGATGAAAATAGCCAGCAAATAGGGGAATTGACACCAGCAGAAATATTATACATAAATTCTTAATATTTCAACACATATTGTAAAATAAACTATGCACTAGGTTTACAATGAACAGTAGGTTCATTTTTATGGTTTAACAGGTTAGCCTTGTTCTTGAATCTAATGATTTCTAACTTCTCATTGAGACAAATATAGCACGGTGCGCGCAGGGATTTACAAGTTCGAGCCCTTGTAAGTACCTGTTTTTTCATTTTAAACCAAACATACTTGGATAACAAAGTACTCTATTGATATAAACTATTAATGAAAGATTGAGGGGATTTGGCTAATATAGAAACTTTTAAAACTCTTCAACATGAAATTAACATCATCACTTGATATGACACAGGCAGTGTCGAACCAACGTATCTACTTTTGTAGTGATATTATAACATATTTATGTTATAAAATCTAAATAATATATATATATATATATGTGTGTGTGTGTGTGTGTGTGTGTGTGTGTGTGTGCGCGCGCGTGTGTGTTTTGTACTTATATGTGCTAGGCATTTCCAAGATAATTAAAATATATCTGTAAAAAGAAAATTTGAACAAAGATTGGAAGAAACTTTATTGTTGCTCATGCATTTCGTACTCTGACGAATGTTGTTTTGAATAAATCCGTCAGAATACGAAAGACATCAGCTTAGTTAACGTTTTAATTTTTTTATTTTTACACACACAAACACTCACACACTCACACATACACACACACACATATCTATCTATCTATCTATCTATCTATATATATATATATATATATATATATATATGTATATATATATATATATATATATATTGTGTTTATATATCGTAATATTGTTTAGCGCCAAAGTTGATTTTCTGTCGCTTTACTGATAAAATTTATTTTTGCAAGTTGGTATTTTTTTACTATAAAGTGGTCGATATCGGGGTAGAGATAGATCTTTGATAAATACAAAGAGTTTGTCTTTTTAACTGTGCAGATTCATGCCGACTTTATTGTTTCGTTATTTCTTCAGTCAGTATTATTCGCAATATTCTTTCCATGCCAAAGCGATGTATCTGGTATTCAAATATTGATGCACTTGGTTCTCTACACGATTAGATCCGAATGATTCAGATTCCAGAGACTGCGTTTAAAGTGTAAATCATCCCTCCATTCTAAATTACAAGTAGAAATTTGCTAGACCTTCATTATCAAAATAGTGAAAATGAATATAGGAAAATATTTATGCCTAAAACATTTACATTACAGTGTAATTTCATTGCCAAAATAGAACAATACTCTGAATTGATTGCAGAAAACAAGTTGGAAGTTTGATAAATGTCACCGAGTCTCATAAAAATCCCAACCCGACTCAGAAAAGATCCTTTTTATCATCTGTGAGTTGCAACATTTAATGTCAGAGATTTCACTTTCTATAGGTTGAATGCCCCCAATGAGCTATAATATTAAAAATAGAACTCAAATTATCACAAAGGCAATAATTTAGCGATAAGGATATCCCATAACATTATATTCTTTCTGTCTTTATTTGATTGTTTGTTTGTTTATTCTAATTTTTAACTTGGTTTCTTTGCCAACTATGTTGCTTCAACAATTTTCTATTTTATCTAGCGTAAACCAAGAGTTATAATCCCATAATCTTACTAGGAAGAACAAAAAAGACACGAAAGAAAAGCTATCTTGGGGAAAAAGAATAAATCCTAATCAAAATGAGGAATTTTCACTTAACATGATGTTAGACATTCCAGAAAATAACATCTTTCAAAATTATGCAAAATGTGTACTTTTCGAAAAAAAGAAAGACACATAATATCAAGATACTTGTTTCCTTCGTATTTTATTAGTTTTTCCTTTCCATACCAATCTGGTAATGGTATACTTTGAATAAATCTCCACTCCATCAGGTTAAAAAATACGTAAAATGATAGAGAGAAAGTTTTACGGCAAATGACATATTATTTATTATGTTTTTTCGTCTTGTTTTTCATTTACATGCTTTTATCCCAAAGATTATTCTATCTGTATATCTAAATACATTGTACAGACGAAAATAAGCAAAACATAATATAAATAGAAATATTATACTGCATATAACTTCCATGTGAAATATTCCGACTGAACTTTAAAATTGTTTTTAACCATATACGCCCTAACGTTTATTAATAAATACTAATATCGATAACCTTGAATATTCATCATCAGAAAAATCAAAATACCTTAAACAAACATATATTTAAAGAATTGTCGCTCTGTAAAATATTAAATATTTTTTTAATTAGAATAAATATATATTCGACGTATCTCAAATAATGCAATTGTGTAATCTTATTACATAATATTTGTATGCGTGTGATAAATCTTCTAACGCTTGAAATAAATAGTTATTTAAGTAATATTATTCTTGGAACAATTTAATAAATAATTTAATACGTTTTGGGAATTGGGTTACTAATAAATTTTATTAAAGAAAAAGAACCAAATTAAAAAGAAATACACGCTAATATGAACATCTATATACGATATAATTTCCAAACAAAAGAAGCAACCTTTTAATCAAGTTATAAATAAACGTCCCTAATGCAATTATTCAACTGAGACAAAACAATTATTTTTGCTAATCCAATATTCGAATAGCAATATTTGTTTCTGAAACCTTGAACTAGGAGAATATTTCTTAATTTTCTTTTGTTTATTTATTTATAATTTTCAAAGAACTCTGTAAGTAGAATCAGTATCTTGTTAGACGAATTTTTATCGGTAATGTTATAGTCAACACGCGGGCATTTCAAAAAGAGGGTTAAGGAATTAATTTTAAGAATCATTACCTTGCATAATGTGGCTAAATATTAACTGTCCCTAGCTAGAAATAATTTATTTTATTCCTTATTCTTCTTAGTAGACTTACTTGTTTTTCATATAAGTTGCTGCTTCAAATCTATTCTTCATCAGTACGAGAAATATCGATAAATTCCTGTCATATTATACATTCGATATTAGGGGGTGGTTTATCATTTTACTTTCTTTCAGATATCATAAAACAATTTATAAATATAACGATTGAATGGTTTTAAAACATTTCATTATCCATAATACATCCGGAATGGTGGATGAATTACAATATTTTCTACATGTAGAATAACAACACAGCAACTTTTGTATGAACAACTGAGTACCTTCATGTTTGACAATTGCATACAATCCCTGAGAATATCAGATATCTCATTTTACTCTCTAGATACTCTTTGGCAACAGTAAGATGGTTGACCTGGATTAGATGAATGTAAATGCAGAAAACAAACTCACAACCTCTACTGCACACTAAAAAGTTATTTTATTACTGGATTATTTACTGATCTTTCATATTTAAATACATTGTAAATTCTTGCCTTACTAAAAAACAGTAACAACAACCTCTTATTGTGGATAAATTGAGTATATGCACGACAAATTGAAAAAGAAATATACTAGATTTGGGAATACGGATGGCTTGGTCGCACGCTTCTTAATCGAGTGTCCGATAGCTGTATCGTCGGCATTATGAAATTTTGATTGTTTCTCTCTATTCAGCTGATATTTCTCCTACTGTTTTTTATATATTCGAGTTTTCTTTTTTGGACTTTCATACGCAATAAATTATTTTCCAATAAGAAAGATGTCATCAAAGAATTTGCACTGTTTATCATGTTAATGAATGATATATTTGAAAAGATTTCATGAAAGAATTTAGAGGAACGTTGAAAAACAGTCATTCATCAACATGGTGCCTATTACCACTAAAAATATTATTTATTTAACTTTTCAGAATAGTTTTATTCATTGCCTATGTAACGCTTTATTTTTATGTGTGTCAAACTAACACACACATACACACACATGCATACATACATAGAGAGTGCAATATTTAAATTTTCGTCATTTATATTTTTAAATTGGCGTAAGCGCGTTGTTTACTTTTGATTTTGTCGACTGTACTGTATAAATACAGTACAGTCAAAGTCTCTCCAGGAAATTTGAAAATGGCATGCTTTGTTGCTTGGAATTCTATATGGAATCTCCAATGCAAACATTTCTGAGTGTTTGTATGAGTGTCTGACGACAGTTCATAGGATTAGAAAAAAGCTGGATGAAACTAATTGTGATTAAGGTGTTTGGGGTGTTCATTTGTGATGGCGATATTATGGCTCCATTCATCTGCTTGCACAGCCTCACATTGAAGATCATTCTCACTGTCAAAGAAATTCATTGCGTCAGATTTATTATTTACTACAACAAAATTTACAAAGTCTTAAATTAGTTATTAAAAAAATAGCCAAGCTCCAGACCCATTAAAAAGTCACATTAATTTGAAAAATGTTTTTCTCTAAATAAAAAAAAACACGAAATGCTTTGCCTAAGATACGCCACCACAACGCTCTTACGGAAACACTCTTTCCACCGAATAGATAGCTCCCTCAGAGATGATAATAAGCAGCATAAGGATAACAATAACAATAGACAGCTACTCACAATCAGCAACAAAATACCAACAAAATCAAGTAAAAAAATATTTGATGAAATACTGATAAAACAAAGAAAAATCAATAAATGAAAACAATTATATTTTAAGAATCCGCATTCTCGTTATCTATACAAAAGCACGCACGTAACCCTTCGTCTATAACTCAACAATTATTTCAACGTTTGTTTGTTTTACAAAACAAATTGTCTCTACCGACATTGATATTTACATTTGTCCTTTTCTTCCGAAATGATTTCTGTAGACTTCTTACGGTATTTCCACCTTAAAGGACTATTTGTAAATTGTAAAGTCTGTCATTAAAATGAACTGACAGAAAATGTGTGTTAACTCTCTCTCTCTCTCTCTCTCTCTCTATATATATATATATATTTATATATATATAGTTTTCTTTTTTAACTGAAAACATCATAGCATGATGAAAACAATTCCCGAAAACTAAGATTTATTGTCAAAATATTTATGGAACGTCAGCCGTCGAATTAATTCTTACTGTTAGAGTTTTGGTGCCTTTTTACCTGGTGAAACACATATGTTTGGTAATTTTTTTAAATAATTTTCAAATTTTAATCATAATCTTAGGATTTATTAACAAAATATATATAGATATATTTACTTATATTACCATATCTCTCACATAATATGAAATTTCGTGAAATTACATATTAATTAAAATATTGTTTTATTAGTTTCAAAGCAGGATCCATCATTTTTTAACAACATTTTCTGAAAATCTACCCTAAAACGTAAAATAAAAAGTGCAATAAAAATATATTATTTAATCAAAGAAGCTTTTAATTGCGTTTATTAAGTGTTGTGGGTTCCGGGTGAGGAACTGCACAAAATAATGAACAAAAAACAGATATGGAGATAGAAAAGTAGGTTATATTGAACGTAATATACAAACTTGAACGCAGGTTAGTAAATCCAGGAATACTATTAGTAAGAAAGAAATATATACAAGTCTTGAAGTGAAGTCGTTGGAAATAGTATATCCGTGTATATCATTCTAGCTGAGTGGAGCTCAGTGCTAGTGTGGTCTCTGGGTAATTTCGGTATCTCCCGGAACTTTCCGATAACTGTAACGGATTTATTCACTGCCAACTGAAACTCTCTCATAATCTCTCTATAGCAAGAGTATATGTACACTCAGTCGAGTTCATTATCATATACAAAAGAGGTAGATCCCATAACATTAAGCACATTATTATCCTAGGAAAACTACCTGTTTTTTATGCACAGTGAACTTTTACAAGAATTGTTTTAATTTTTTTCATTTTCATTAAAATTATATATAACATGTAAATCGTAAAATATTCTGTATTAATAGGATTTTTTCGATTAATATTCTTATTAAAAGAAAACTATATTTGCGAATCCACTAGTTCATGTGTTTTTGTCTAGAATCTATAACGTCATTCCACATAGGCTTGTACTAAAGAAAAAAGGATACCACTGACACTTGCGAAATGATATTGAAATAATAAACAGAGAGCACCAGTTGAAAATATGAGCAATTAAGGTATCAACACTTACGCTAGGCCACAAAAATCTCTTAAGTCCTTTTGAAATGAAAATAATTAGAAATCAGTAATACGGAGTGTTAGAGAAAAAATCTAATGCAAAAAATAATATGAGCTCTGGTAAAAAAAATTGTTACTGGGGTACCAGCTATAAGTCACAAAAATTTAAAAAACTGACACAGCTGCAAAAGAGATGACTTTTGGAACTAAAAGTATTCATTTCAGAGAACAAAATAAAGAGCTCAGTTCAAAATTTCAACCTACGTAGCATACTTCTGCAAAAAAAAACGTGGATATAATGAAAATTTTTAAGAAAATAACTATATATATATATATATATATATATATATATATATATATATATATATATATATCAGTCAGTAAGATCCAGTAGAAGATTGGTAAATAATCCTCGGGGATTCTAATAATAATCTAAAGTATTAAAAGTTAGCCATCAGAGAGCTCAATGTAAAAATAATATACAGAGCAGATATTCATTTACTTCATCAGTAAATTAAGATCACATTTAGGGGGGTTAGCTATTTTGACATGTCGGTTCTAGACATACATTCTCAATCCAGTCAACTATATAATGGGTAAAAATTCTTGTAACTTGTCCTTTGTGTTAAGGGTAGTCGATAGGGAAAACCTTCGTATTCTTCAATTGTAAATTTTAATCTTTGTAAGAAGCAAAACATATTATGAATAAATGGAAAGATAATTAACGAAGTTGTCACTGTAGTCATTTTGAACTTTAAGTTCAATTTATTCCGCCTTCCATTTATTCATAATATGTTTTACATCTTACAAAGATTAGAATTTAAATTTAAATTATACGAATCATTTTCGTATATACTACTACTGACCCAATGGAAAATTACCTGCCTTCCAATATCAAAAGAAAATTACTACTAATTTATCCTCTGCTTTACCCTTTTCTAGCTAACATTAATCATCCCTTCCTTTACTCGCCTTTGTTTTCGGTGCAAGCACTTTTTTCTATTCTATGGTTGACTGGGTTGAACAATGCATGTCTCGAACTGACATGTTGAAAATAACTAATCCTTTTAAATGTGATCTGAATTTACAGATGATTATATATATATATATATATATATATATATATATATATATATGTGTGTGTGTGTGTGTGTGTGTATGTGTGTGTGTGTTTAGGGGGAAGTAATTGTAGTTATTCTGATTTTGCACACGTTTCATTCAGAATAACCGGCAGAGTACATATTTTTTTTAAATTCTATGAATCACTTACTTATAATGTTAGCGTGCATAGACTCTGTCGAAATTACTTTTTATATTCAGTTAATATAATAACCATGTTGATAATTTAAATTGAGGAGTCTTAATTGAGTGGTGGCTACTATAAATCTTGTGTGAATATCGATAGGTTGACATCAGGTTCACATTAAGGCCAGTATATTGACGAAGTATACGTAGCAGATGCTTTTAAAAGTTGCAGACCTTGTGATTGCGTTGTAGCATAAAGGAGGTTATCGACAACTTGTGTAGACTTCAATGTCGACCAGCGCTAACTGTCATGTTGAGCACTTTTTCATAAAAATATAGCAGACGATAAAATATACTTTAACAAACACACTCAACACAAACACGCATACACACATATATATAGATAGACAGATAAGCATATCTTTACTATCTATCTATCAATTCATATATATATATATATATATATATATATATATATATATATATATGAATAAAAACAAAGAAAAGACTGAAGTGTTCAAAACTTAATTTCAATATAAGAATAGAGCAATTAATATGAATTATTAAATATTGCTTTACAACAAGTGCAAACTCCGAATTAGTACAAAATTGTACATTTTGTTGCGACATTAGAGGAACAATGTCTTATCAGGCTGTTAACAATGATGGTAATAAAAGTTTTATTTTAAAAACAATTTTTAAGAACAACACTTTATTTTTGTATTTTTTGCGTACGATGTAAAAAGGTATTGGAAAAGGGAAGGGAAGAGAATATCAGAAAATAAAATGAGAAATCAACAAAATGCAAATCTTTCTATCTATCTATCTATCTATCTATCTATCTATCTATCTATCTATATATATATATATATATATATATATTAGTCATCCGCAGACAGATCTATTCCGCAGTATCACAGCTCATCAGTACGGTTAGACATCTGATTGCTTTTTACCCAGTATTGAAACCCGACGAATTGGCGTCAGTCGGCGATTCCACCTCTGAGCTATGCGCGCTCGGTAGAAGAAGACCGACATTTTAGCGTGTATATTATCATTATACACGCCCAATAGCTGATAGTCTTCTAATTCATTGCTGAATTAACGATGTGTAGATGCTAGAGTAGCTACTGTTTTTCAAAGTCTACCATTTTTACAGAGTGCTCAATCATGGTTTGAGAGCGTAATATATATATATATATATATATATATATATATATATATATATATATAAAATAAATGATGATGTTCAATTCAGTTGTATGACCATTTCTACGAAAAATATCTAAATGAAATTTTGCGTATCATCAGCAACTTTTATTACAAAAGCCAATTTACAAAATAAACACAGATATTTTACCGGCGGAAGTTAAAAAAATATTCATCACGGAAAAATTAAAAAGGTGGGATTAATTTTTCTGTGATGAATTTCTTTTGACTTCCTCCGGTAAAATATTTATGTTTATTTTGTAAATTGGCTTTTGTAATAAAAGTTGCTGATGATACGCGAAATTTCTTTTAGAAATTTATCGTAGAAATGGCCATGTAACTGAGTTGAACATCAGAATTTATTTTATTTTATAATTGGTTCTGTAATTTGAATACAAATGGCATTGATCCCTCCACCTTGTTCAGTTTTAATATTAATGTAATTAATATTAATTGTGATCGTTTTTTTAGGATTTCCCTACCTGCGTTTCCTTTTTGATTTCATATATATTGTTGAACTTTTGAATATTTTTTATTTGTATACGATTAATTACATGACATAGGTTTCTACCATGATTGGTGTCTTCACTCGATTTACAATAACTGATTTTACCGTTTCTTCAAGAACGCTACGTAACAGGAATACTTTTTTGTACGCTCACTAAATGAAGATTTTTGAACACGCAGTTTTTAAAATTATAAGAAAATATAACGTTTTCAACCATGGTTTTATGACACTAATATGTTTATTATAGTATGCTTGCACTTAGTCATAATTTCTATTCATTCATTCAGTCATTGATTTTTGTTTGGAAATATCATAATATCATAATAGCTCACTTTTCTCCCTGGCACAGTCTACATATTTTGCTACCGTTTAATGCTTGCCTGTTATCATTATACTCCTAGTTTTATTTTGGTCTTTTCCATATTTTACTTTCAATTTCCACACGTGGCTAGCTATATATATATATATATATATATATATATATATATATATATATACTTGGAAAGTAAAGTCTGCATCCATCAGTGCCCTAGCTTTTCATGCTTAAACGGTATATCAGGACATATATGTTATGTTTTGACTAGACTATTAGTCATATACCTTTATATTTAAATACGCTCTATATTTGATATTGCAAACTTTTATCTTTATATACGGCATACCTTAAAGTATATATTTTTATCAATAATTTTATATATATATATGACATTGTTGCGTTCTGATAATGTTTAGTGTCAAGGTTTTTGTCTTTTCAATAGTTTTACTAACAAAAGTATATTGGTAAGCATTCTTTTATTGTAAAGTGCTCGATATCGGGGTCGAAATAGAGTTGATAGATAAACTCGACCTGATATAATGGTTACCAAGATTACCTCGCTAGAACCTCTTACAACTGAATAGTGAATGAGATCATTACTGGATGCCCGATACGTTCGACCTTGTGCTACATATAAGCTGCGCTTAGAAAAAAAATCAAACAGCCAAACTCAAGACTGTCTTCGGATGACTATAACTATATATATATATATATATATATATATATATATATATATATATATAGTTATAAAGCAAGAGTTTATAGGTAAAATTCCAAATGAACAGATTCTAATATTATTAATTTTATTGATATTTGAAATGATCCAGGTGGAGTGCTTGATGTATAAATTATTATATATTTACAGAGCCATAAACGTAAATCATATAAAGAAGATTCTGTCTTTGCCCCTCTATTTTTTATGTCTGGACGACAATTTTAATTTTTTTCTTTCTTAATCTTCTCCCTACTTTATATTTTTAAAATCTTCCTTATCATAGATATGCTTTTAGTCTCTACAGTATACGAATTTTTGTATCATATTTGACTTTATGATTTTTTGTTTATGATCGATGTTGAAGAAGCGAGAACTTCCTCGCTGAAATAGCTATTCAACGAATGTAGAAATTGTAATATTTTTGATATCACACACACACACACACACACACACACACACACACACACACATATATATATATATATATATATATATATATAAAAATAGTGTGACATATACTGAAAACTTATTTAACTCATTCATTTTTATCTTGATATACATTGTCACTGATTTAATTCATCAGTCTATATTACTCAGACAGATCAAGCATTCTGCCTAAAAATTCCTCTACTGATATCTACGTCTCAGGTGCGGGATTTATTTAGCGACATTCTTTATTATTCTTCCCTAGAAATGTCAACAAATGACTAGAACACATTTACAAGTCTGAAGATTTTACCATAATTTACGTCCGTGTAATATGTTTATATTTGAAAAAGTTTGATGCACATCCGACTTATTTCTGCAGACGATCTAACATTCTACAACCTAAGAATGATTAAATAATATCACAAACGATGTGTATATGTGTTTTTGATTATCATCACTAGTGCGTCATACCAATATAGTATGAGAGAGATTTAAGGCGACTCTACTGACCTCGGGCCAGTCAGTTTGCATTGGACTTATTCGAATTTGAAAAAGACGACTTAGTGATGTTTGGTAAGAATTAACGAACGTACACGCAGCAGTTCAACACTGTACAAGTTGAAGATGGCATGATGCGACCCTTAGACACAAGTTACAAGCGGTCAGCCAAATTGAAAGTGTCAGCTTTATTAATTTGAAATGCCAAATAATTTTCATAGGTTTGAAGCAACCTTACCTTTACATTAGGAATAGTTTTCCCGAGAAGAATTTTGCATGAAATAATTGGCAGTATTTAGTATTAATGTTATCTAAAGTAGAAAAGTATCTGCTTACTTCTCTTTAGAGAATCTTGTGGTGCGTAGTCTATTTACAATAATCCTTGAAGCCATGTTTAAACATCTACAGTTGTAGTAAACTATTTAATACAAACAATTATCATGAAATATAAGATATACATAAAATTATACAGATAAGAAGAATCTAAAATGTCTACCGGAATTTTTTTTAGTTCCTGCTAAAATTGGACAAATGATAGACCTCTTAAAAAATTTTGATAAGCACTTAATCTTTGCAAAGTGGGTCAGCAACTGAGAATAATATTTTATTTATTTCCAGAATCTTAGATAAACTTTTAAAAAAATTACATATACCATACAAAAATTAACACCATCGATATGAAGAAATGAAGCTTAACTGTTTACTGTTTTTGCACATGATTTTTTTATATTCTTAAAATAGTTAAGAAAAAACAAAATCAGAAAAGGTAAATTTTCTTTTGCAAATGTATTTTACTTTTGTTCATCTTAAAAACGAAATAAAAGGACACTTTGGTTGCTTTTTTCTATTTTTTTAATTTAATCAATTCATCACAAGCAAAGTGGGCCGTCATTATTGCGTAGTGGGATACACTGAGAGAAAAACTTGGATACAGGTGGTATTACAAAAAAGATAAAAGATAAAAGGACTTCAAGTAGAGAGATGTCATTTGATGTTGCATTCAATTTTTCTTTTCTTTTTTTGTTTTGTTTTTGAGATTGTAGCTATCAGGGTAACATGTAAACGGAAGAGAGATACACAGGCGGTAATTGCGAGAAAAAATGTTCAAGTAGAAGAGAATCTTGCATTGAACTATTTCAACGGTAAAAGGGGCGGGACCTAAATGCCAATCTAGATGCACTCTTAAATTCAGGTAGTCGGAGCATCAGGTACAAAAGCTCATCAAAGCATTATACATGACAGTATTTTTAAACATTTGCACTTCATTTGCTTATTAATAAATGGGATTGTTAGAAGTGCGTAAACGGGTGATGCAAGACGGGGCTATCGTCTTTTCTGTGCCTTGTCATTTCAGAACGTAGGCAATCATGGCCTTCCACATCTCTTTATCCATGGTGACACTTAGCAAGCTTTTCTCATTTTGCAATATGCATCCCTCATTCTGCCATCCACCTGCTCATGCTTGTCAAGTACGTTACAAGCTTTTTCCCCTGTCTCTCCTTCCCTCTATCTGGCCTATTAGTATCAGATTCTCCTAGCCGTCCTTCTTCATTAAATTTCCCAAGAACTTTAGCTATATGTTCTTCACTATTAACTTTTTTTCGTTTCCAACCTTTCCAGAAATTCATCATTGCTCACATATTCGATCAATAATATCCGCTGCATCCTTCTCTAGAAACACATTTCAGTTGCTTCAAGATTTTTATTCAAATTGGATAAGATTTTTCAGCATTCGCTGTAATTTGCCTTCGGATCTATGTATCGCACATTTCGTCGTCTATTAAAAGACTTCACAGATATTTATACTTTTGTACCTGCTTGATTTTACTATCCCCTACCTGTACTTGGTGTTTTGGGCTACTCTTTTTGCTCATAAGCATACTTTCGGTTTTCTTGCAGTTTATTTTTCGTCCTTTCTTGACACTCATATCAGCTACAATCTGCAGGATGTCTTAAATTTTTTTCCGTGTCTGCTATCAGCACTGAATCGTCTGCGTGTCTTATGTTGTTTAATTTGTGGCTTCCGATGATGAATCCTTGCATAAGATCTAGCGTCCTCAGAATAATCTTGCTGTACAAGTTGAATAGATCAGGTGACAAGACATCCTCATCTTACGCCCTTTCAATCGTTGTATATCAGCTGAATTTGTTTCCAATCCTTATGCAGGCAGTTAGATTCTTGATTACTCATATTTTCCAAAATATGTCAAGGTTGAAGAGCATTTCTATCGATTCTTTGTAGTGTACTTTGTTGAACGGATTCGCATAATCGATAAAACAGAGGTGAACCTCTTTTTCCATTTGTATTAAATTTTCGGATAGCATCCTAAATATGGCGTTCCTCCAGGGCTGTCAGCAACTCTATTACAATGCCATCAGGTCTAGTACAACTGCTTTGTTTCTATTCAGTTTAGGCATTGCAGCTTCCACTTCAGACTTTAATATTTCCGGTCCGTCCCCAACTTTGTGTATCGGTTGCTCTTGCTTGTGTCAAAAAATATTTTATATATTCTTCCCATCGCTCTTTCAGTTGAGAAGCAGGTGTTTTTGTCTTGTTAGTTCTCTTACTTCTTTATGGATGACTGCTTTATTAGTCCTGCTCAATTTCTCTACCTCTGCACATTTGTTGTTGAGCTTTTCCTCTTTAGCGTATATGCATTAGTTTTGTGTGTAGTTTCCTTTATTCCATAACGCGTCTTGTCTTCGTTTTATGTGGCTTTTTGGCATCATGTTGCGATTCTATTCGGTCAACTACTCGTTTTCTCTTCTGTCTCTGATTTCCCTAGCGCTTCCTTTAGTGAGTCCAATTTCGAGATTTCTTTTTTTAATATGTTCTTCGTATTTATTTTTCAGGCTGTCAGTGTATTTTTTCTGCAGATTGAGGTCATTCACGAAAGTGTTGCATTGCAGTTTTGATGCTGCTTTAAGTTGTTTCAGTCTCCATAGTTTCATCTTTAGTTTGCAGAAAAACAGTCGGCACTTTTGCATTTAACCACTGCATTTCAGAATCTCTTGTTTATGTTTGTGTAATCTATTTTGTTTTTTGTGTCGCCTCCTGGATTTTCCTATGTCTATATACGTCGTGGGTGTTCTTGAATCTAGGTGTTAGTTATTACCTCGTCATTTTCTGTGCCCCATTGGATCCATTTTCCTCCTCGTTCGTTGCGGATGCCTTGGTTGCCAGTCATCTCCCCCTTTCTCTCTTTACCTAACCTGTCATTCAAGTCACCCACTATGATTCTAATTTCTTGGTTTTTACACTGAGCCTTGGCATTGTCCAGTATGGAGTACAAAGATACTACTTCTTTCTCTGTATTTTAGGTTGTTGATGCATAAACTACTATAATTGATATGCTGAAGGGCCTCGCAACCAGTTTTACCAGGTGAATTCTCTCAGAAAGCTTGCGGTATACCAGAACGCATTTCTTCATTTCTTCGTCCAGTTCTTCAACTCGTTTTTCTTTATTTTTGCCTCCTACGTTTATTATCCTGTGATTGCCGCTGCTGAAGTCTCCATTCTTAAGCCATCTGATTTCACATATTCTCAGAATATTGATGTTCAATCTGCTCATCTCCTGCTTGACATTCTCGCATATACGCTGATGACACTACCGTTTACTCTCATCTTTATCAAAAACCTGCTGAGGCTGACAAAACGAAATTAACTACTGAGATGGAAAAGGACCTCTCATCTGCGGTGGACTGGGTGAAGATATGTCATGTGAATTTTAATTCTTCCAAAATTAAACTGGTACCTGTTAACCATCACAGACAATCGTTGAACAACTGTGGTCAACACCACAGTTGTTCAGCCTCCTGAGGTTCCATGTCCCCAAGGTAAATTTTTGTTTGTTGCACACAGTTGCAGGGTAACGATTCAGAAACATTTTTTTCATTCATTGGTAGTTTTTTTTACGAGACATAATATTAAATTTAAAGTTCTTGCAAATAATCTCTTGACACTGCAAATTGTATAATTACTGAAAAAATACTAAATGTCAACTTAAATTGAAAATTGGGACATAACTGCTTTCATGCTTACTCGCTATACATAATAGTACAAATTATTTCATTGGATAACACATATCTATTAATTTTACATAAAATATTTGACAATATTTTTTGCATATAATGTCTAGACATAGTTTATTTTGAACAGAACGGATAAGAAAGTAATAAATCAAATATTGCAGTTACAAAAAAACGAAATAAAGACGAATAAGCATTAAATTTCAATAAAATATAAACATGTATACAAAAAGACAAGTTCAGCATTGGTAATTAACGGAGAACGATAAATCAGCTTAAACTAGCAAAGCCAGTTATACACTGAGTAAAGTGAAATTGAAAATAAATAAAACAATTTTTTTTTTTTTGGTTATGGATATATTTCCAACATAGACCTTGGGATTGGAGTTACCAGCATATTTCTCCCGATTAATTCTTTAAATTCCTGAAAATACTATCTCTAAAGAAAACGATAATTCATTTTATGATAAATAATAAGAAATATTATCTAATGACATCAATTATATTGATAAGTGTGCCTTATTCTCCACAGTACAAATCACAAAAATAATTTTCTATTCAACAAACAATATAACACTGATGAAAAAGCAAAATTTGAATAGAAGAACGAAAAAGCATATTTTTCTTCTTAGCCTCAGTCTGTCTGTCTTATAAGCATTAATATTGGTTTTGCAGACGATGTTCTGTCTTTTTTTTCAGTTTAGATTAGATAAAATTTTTTTACGTTTCACCCATGTTAAATTTTGTGTCTTGTTTAATATTTTAATTTTTTTTTAATAGTTACCCGCTGAAATTGTTTAATGAAGATTTTAAAATTTAATATTGAGTTTTTAATAGAAGATTTTGCATAATCTAGTATTTCTACCCCCCCCCCCCACCCTTTTGCTCTCTGTTCGTCTGTCTCTTTCTTTCTCTCTGTCTCTCTCTGCGGGTCCTTCTGTGAATATATATATATATAGATATTCTTTTTATAATCCACGATTAGTTGTTGCCGCAATACCAAAAGATCGAAATGTTTGTCTTTGAAATTTTCATGAAAATTCAAAGGAAATGTTAATTTTTTTTTTTGTCTACTGGTAATGAAATACTAATCTTTGATGATCTGTATTTTGCCAATTTAGATTAGTTCAAAAAATATTCGTTTCACGTATATACAAATTTTTGTCTTTTTTGGTATTTCCCTATCCGATTCTTATTTTATTTATTTTTTCAATAGATTCTAGATGAAATGAATTAATGTTGAGTTTAAAATTTAATATTGAGTTTTTGATATAACGTTTTGCATAGCCAAGTATTTCCACCCTGCTTTTCTGTTGCTGTATGTTTGTTTCTCTCTACGGTTCATTCAGGGTATATATATATATATATACTTTTTTATTCAAGATTAGTTTGTTCCCGTGTTACCCGAAGATCGCAAAGTTTTGTCTTTGAAATATTAATGCAAAATCAAAGAAAATGTTTTTGTCTACTGGTAACGAAATAATAATCTTTGATCCTGCAGACGAGATTCTGTATTTTGACTAGTATTTAAAAAAATTCGTTTAACCCATGTCCAAATTTTTTGTCTTGTTTAATATTTTCTTTTAGGATTTTTTCAATAGTTTCTAGTTAAATTGGATTAATGATGAATTTAAAATTTAATATTGAGTTTTTACAGAAAGTTTTGTACAGCCTAGAATATCCACCCTCCTCCATGTTCCTGGCTGTTTGGCTGTATGTCTCTCTCACATATATATATATATATATATATATATGTGTGTGTGTGTGTGTGTGTGTGTGTGTGTGTGTGTGTGTGTTTAATTCAAGACTAGTTGTTGCCGCCTTACCAAAAGATGGAAACATTTGTCTTTGAAATATTTATGAAAAAACAAAGAAAATGTTAAGCTTTTTTGTCTATTGACAACGAAATTCTAGCCGGGTGAATCTGCATTATATTCTTCTATAAGATTGAACATTTGTTCTTATAAAGTACCTACTTAATATTTACATTATTTCCTCTATTACACTTTTTGTCGGGGCGCCGGAGACTAAAACGGCTAACCCATTACAGTGACGTGTAAGTGAGGCGGGAGTTTAGATACAATTGCCTGCTGTTTAGATGTAGTGCCTCAATAAATCACAGTATAGAATGCGACGGGATACCACTCCTCTATCATTCCCGAACACAATCATGGCTTCACAAAATATGCGTATAAAAGAAAACGGCGTAAAATGGGTTACTTCTAAAGGGAATAAATCCTCGCCTGGTAAGGATCGACATTACCAACAGGTGTCAACTGACAGTCATCAGCGACTGTTAGCACCAACGGTATGAAGGAGATATTTTTTCCCTCGTCCAGAAAGAAACGACATGAGCAGCAGGTGTTTCTGGACCATTATCCTGTGACTATGTACATTTAACAAAACATTACCCTAGAAATATGGAACACCGGGATGCTGAACAACTGTGGTCAACTACAGAATGTCAAGCAGGAAATGAGAGGATTGAACATCAAAATTCTGTGTATATGCGAGATTAGAATCATATATGTAGGAGGTAAAAATAACAAAAAGGGTGTTCGCCAAATACTAGGTGAATAAATGCAGAACTGCTTTGTGAGATACTGCCAGTTCTCTGAATGAGTCCTCCTGGTCAAACTGAACAGGAGATCCTTCAACTTTGCAATTACAGTGGTCTATGTACTACCAACACAAAGTAGTGAGGAATAAATAGAATCTTCCTACTCAACTCTTGACAATGCCAAAGCTCAATGTAAAACCCTAGAATTTAGAATCACCAAGTGAGACTTGAATGCCAAGGTAGACAAGGACAGCTTAGGGGAGACAACTGACATTTACAGACATGGAAAAACCCAGGATGCGACACGAGAAACCAAATCGATTATATAACCATAAACAAAATATTCAGAAACGCAGTGTTTCAATACAAAACCTATCCAAGTGTCGACGGTTAAAGCGCAACCTTCCAGTTATCAGCAAATAAGGGTGAGACTTCGGAAACTAAATAAGCCTGGGTCAACACTCAGACTGCAATACAGCACACTCCCGAATGACCTAAATCTACAGATAAAACACACTGAGTGTGTGTAAAAAATACGAAGAACAAATGGAAATAAAATTCTAAAATAGGATGCACTTAAAGAAGCGCTAGAAACATCAGCAAACAACATAGTCTCAATGGAAATCAAACGCTGAAAAAAGAAAGAGTAGATGACTGAAGAGATTCTTGACATGCTGCAAAGGTGACAGAAACTATGCCAAGACATGGAACTGAATACAAGAAGCTACAAATGGAAATAAAGACCAAGTGTAAAAAAGCTAAAGAGTAATGGCTCAACAATAAATGTGCTGAAGTGTATAGAAGGAGAAAGACTAATAAAGTAAAAAAGCATGTAGAAATAAGAGAACTGAGAGAACAAAGAACATGCTCCTTACCAGAATGCATAAAATTCAAAGAAGGAACGATAATATTGGAGAAAGAGGAAATACTCCAGCAATGGGAAGAATATATAAATTATCTCTTCCACGGCAAGAGAGAGCAAACTATAGTAATATAAGATCCTGACCGACCGGAAATAATAAAATCTGAAGTGAGAGCTGCAATGGCCAAACTAAATAGGAATAAAGCAGCTGGATCAAACTGCATTGTAATAGGAATGCTGACACCCTTACATGATTTCGGCATTAAGAAAATTTCATAATCAATGAAATCAACAGTAGTAGTGTAATGCCAGATAACGTGAGCAAATCAATATTTAACAGCAACTTCAAAATATTTGGCAAAGATATCAGAGTAATCAAGAACCTCTCCTGGCAGCAAACCACCTGCATACTGACAGGAAACGAATTCAGCAGGTATACAAAGATAGAGTGTGGCGTAAGACAACCATGTATAATTTCACCGGATCTATTCAACTTTTACAGCAAGACTATTTAGAGGACTAGAAGTTATGCCAGTATTCGTCATTATCAGTCACATTCTGAAACACATAAGGTACGCAGATGATACAGTACTGATAGCCGGCCCGGAAAGAAAACTACAAACCTTCTAAAAAGGTAGATGAAAAAGACAAAAACAGAACTACAAATAAACTACAAGAAAACCAAATATATGGTTATGACTAAACAGAGGAGTCCAAAATGTCAATTGCAGTTTGGGTATACTAAAATCAAGCAAAGACAAACTAAGTATTTGGGAAGTGTTCTAACAGAGGATGAAAAGTGCGACACTGAGATCCGAAGGGGAATTCGAATGGCCAAAAACGCATTTCAGAAGCTAATCAGAGTATTAAGAGACAAGAGAATTTCGCTCGAAACAAAGAAGAGTGTATTGGATTGCTATGTTATGTCTGTTCATCGATATGGCCGTGAATACTAGAAAATATCATCAAAGATTAAAGAAAATTTGAAGCAACTGAAATGTGGTTCTACAGAAGGATGCGGCGGATATTCATAGATCGAGAATTTGAGCAATAATGAGGTTTTAGAAAGGTTGGAAACCAAAGAAAAATTAGTACTGAGCATCAGGAAAAAACAGCTGAAGCTCTTGGGATGAGAAAAGAAGGCTTGGAGAATCTGATCCTCACAGGTCAGATAGAGGGAAGAACAGACAGGAGAAAGCAGTAGATAACATATTTAAGGAGCCTCAGCAGGTGGACGGCAGAGCGGGGTAACTGTTGAAAGCCTGTTTAGAGCTACGAGGGATAGACAGACATGGAAGACCATGACGCCTACGTCCTAAAGGAACAGGGCACATAGAAGCCGAAGTATGTTAGACAATTGAAATCCTCAGCTCAGATAGCAGGGTACAGTATACCATACTATAGGCTTACTTGACAGCATACACTCATGCCTTTTTCTATGTGCCCTGTCCCTCCATGCCCTAGGCTATCATGGCTTTCCACCTCTCCCTATCCCTGGTGGCTCTTAGCACGTCTTCTCCTGTTACACCATGCAATCCTCGTTACGTCATCCACCTTATTAGGTTCTTCAAATATGTTATGCGTTGTTTTACCCTGTCTCTTTTGCCCTCTATCTGGCCTGTTAGTATCAGGTTCTTCTAGCCCTCCTTCCTCATTGCATATCCCAGCAACTTCAGCAGTCTCTTCCTGATACTAAGTAATAATTTCCGTTTTGTTTCCACCATTTCTAGGACCTCATCATTGCTCACATGCTCGATCCATGATATTCGCATCATCCTTCTCTAGACCCACATTTCAGTAGCAATCCAGTAATCTCTTCCTTGTTTTCAGCGAAACTGTTCTGTTTCTTATTACTTTATTCTACTTCTGGAATACTTCCTTCACCATGCCAATTCGCCTTCGGATCTCTGTGTCGCACTTTCTGTCTTCTTTTATAACACTTCCCAGGTATTTAAATTTTTGTACCTGCTTCATTCTAGTATCCCGACCTGTATTTGGCATATTGGGCTGCCCTTTTTATTGATGAACATGCATTCGGTTTTCTTGCAGTTTATTTGTAGTCCTTTCTTATCACTCTTTCAGCTACTTTCTGTAAGAGGTCCTGTAGTGTCCTATCTGTGTCTGCTATCAGCACTGTATCATCTGCGTACCTGAGGTTGTTTAAATTGTGGTCTCCGATGACAAATCCAGGCATAACTTTTAGGGTCCTGAAAATATTCTCGCTGTATAAGTTGAACAGATCCGGTGAAAAATTAGTACACATCCTTGTCTTACGCCCCTTTCTATCTTTGTATATCTGCTGAATTCATTACCTGTCCGTACACAAGCGGTTTGCTGCCAGTAAAGATTCTTGATTACTTTTAAGTCTTTCCCAAATATGTCAAGGCTACCGAGCCTCTCCATCAATTCTTTGTGGCGTATTTTGTCAAACGCCTTTGCATAATCAATAAAGCACAGGTATTAGTCCTTCTTCATTTGTATTCCCTTTCAGAGAGCATCCCAATCATAAACTGGCATTCGTTGTTCCAGTGTCTTTGACGAAATCGCTCTGTTATTTTTCTATCTCTGGCCTGATTCTGCTTCTCGGTTTATTCGTCAGGATTCGGACGATCAATTTTGTTATATGGTTCATTAAACTGATGGTTCTGTTAATTTTGCACTGGTTTGCCCCTGGCTTTTTAGGTAGTGCTGTGAAGATCGCCTTCCTGAGGTCATCTGGTATTACACCACTATTATAAATTTCATTTATTATTTCTCTAGTTTTCTCTATACGAAATTCTTGCAGGGCTATCAGCAGCTCTATGCTTATGCCATCTGGTCCAGATACTTTGTTTCTATTCAGTTTTGCTATTGCAGATTCCACTTCATATTTTAATACTTCCGGTCCGTCCTCATCTTTGCGTATTGTTGGTTGGTTTCCCGTGGAAAAGATCTTTTCTATATTCTTCCCATCGTTGCGGTATTTCCTCTTTCTCCAATATGATTGTGCCATCCTTGGATTTTATACATCCTGTTGAAGAGCAGGTTTTTTGTCCTGTCGATTCTTTTATTTTTTTATGTACGTCTGCTTTATTATTCCTACTCAATATCTCTACTTTCTGCAAATTTGTCATTGAGCCATTCTTCTTTAGCCTGTCTGCATTTCTTCTTATTTCTTTGTGTAGTTCGCTGTCCTCCATTCCATGTCTTGATACAATTTCTGCCTCCTTTGCATCATTTCAGTCAGCCACTCTTTTTCTTTCTGCACATAATTTCCTTTAGGTAATGTTGGTTGCTGATGTTCCTATTGCTTCCTTTAGCAAGTCCCATTTAGATTGTCCCTTTCCAATTTGTTCTTCGTATTTGATTTTCACGCTGTTAGTGTATTCTTTCTGTAGGTTGACGTCATTCACTAGTGTGATAGACTACATAACCATAAACAGCAGATTCAGAAATGCAGTGGTTCAAAGCAAAGTGTATCCAGTGGAAGCGACCACGTCTCAGTCATCTGCAAACTAAAGGTGAAAATCCGGAGATTGAAGAAGCCTAGTGCAGCACTCAGGTCTAATGATTCTAAAAAAGAGCACTTCCCAAACTAAAAACTTACATAATTATTGATAGAAACTTTAAACACGCATAAGTTTAAAAAATGACATCACCATACTCATATCTGCATTGAAATATGATTTAAATCTGTATTTAATTTCTTCTCTTGACAACACTTACGAAATAATATTTGTAAAAATCTACTGAATTCCGGATATTTAACATATACAGCGCCCTCCAGATTTATAGACTCTTGAACATGTGAAGAAACATGTTGCAATAAACATTTAGTTCCATGAAGCTATGCCTACTAAAAGATGACTGTAGACGTTCCAGCTACATTGTGTAACTAAATTTACTAATAACACCCGAGGATGTAAATGTTATTATGTAGTTGTTTTTTACTTTTTCATTCACTAAACACAGTCGCACACGCACACCGATGCCTAAATATATACTTTAGTATATATATATATATATATATATATATATATATATATATATATATATATATATATATATCCTTTTTTTCTATTGTCTCGCTGAAAATTCGAAATGAATGTGTGTACAAAAAGTATTTTCCTTGATATCGTGATGACTCAGTAATTGGATATGAGATTTTTCCCATCGCTTTAAATCACGACCTAATACAAAGTTGTTGAAAGCATTTGTCTTTATATTAATAGCTAGTGGGTTTTGATTTTGTGTCATCTCATCACCCCAGGAAAGATAGTCAGTTCAGTAAAATATGTATTTTCCTTATCTGCATGCGTTTTCTTGTTTTGAAAGCATGATATTAAAGAACGTTATCTCCTTGTGCTTTTGCGCGTGTGTCTCGCCAATATTAGGTGAAAGAGTGACAAAAGAGAGGGTGAAGGTCAAAAACATTTGGCATGTGTGATGATATCATGTGTATCTATGAATGTTTGATATTTTTCCTTAACAGTGGATGATAACATGAAAATGTTCGATATTCTTTTCTATATATTTAAAATTTAAAATTTCAGATTAACGCTATAATAAATAAAGAAAAAAGGTGGTAGAAATTATGATTTTTAAAATTCAAAGATGGGGGCAAAAACAACTCGATAAATTGAAAACTTTCTGTTCAGCGCAAAAAAAGCTTGAAAAAAAACTATAGGTAAATATCATTACATACATTGCCATATAAGTGGTTAGATATTGCCTGGCGTTTCAGTATTTTGTTTCTGATGCAGTTTTCCATGCTTAATACTTACTGTAGTTTCTGGAAGCTATTATTTGATATTCTAATGAGCGTTATATTGCAGCGGATATCAGTCCGGTACGAGAAATGGGAGAGACGAGTTCTAATTCCAGTTGAATTCTTTGCATTCATTTCCAAGCAAATACCATTGGGAAATTATGAATACATGTCTTTCTTTTAATTATGGCTTGATGAGCAGAACAAATTCGGTTTTTGATTAGCAACCACTCTCTTGCAAAAAGCAATGGCAACCTACTGCCGGACAAGTTTGAATAATAATTCACACACACACACACACACACACACACACACACACACACACACACACACACACACACATATATATATATATATATATAATTATTTGTTTGAACATTATTTTTTCTTTATCGATACTCGTATTTAAGTAGATATTCTATTTTTAATTAAACAGTTTTACATATATCTAGCGGCCTGATTATATACGATAGATTTTTATGACGAAAACGTGTGTCATTCGGCAGGATTCAGACCTGCGACCCTTATCCACATAGGAGAAGCTACCATGCGATCTGGCAAGTCTTAGACTTCTCGACCACAAATGACCATTAGTCTAAACGAGGTTTCAATCAAGCTTATATAACACTGTTTTCGATTTATTGCAATAACCATATCTGCTCTGAAATGAATCGTAAGTTCAACAAATATAAACATGTTACGGAAATTAACGAAGATTAACGAAACTTAGTTATAAACAAACGACAATCTGAAATTAAATTGAAATTTCTGCCTTGCTCGGGGTGAAATGATTAAAAAAAAGTATATATTTGAGCATAAATCTCACTTTTATATAGTTTTCATTAAAAAAAATCGACAATCTATTATGATGAAGTTTTTATGTAATTTTTTATGTTATCCTATGTCTTGTTTATTGTTTTTGAGGACATAAATTATATAGAAATTCTCCTAATGTTTTGTTTATTCCAGCGCTTTCGGCTTTACTTTAAGGCATTATCGAGGATGGATATTTTACGTATAACAGAATGTATGTAGTGTTATGCATGTTTGTAGAATAGTATGTAATACATACGTTGCAAAATATTAGACATTACGCCTGCTGGAAAGTGACAAGCTAATAAAAATTCATTCAAATCTAAATGATACCCTCTGGGATGATGTTGTAAAGGACCGTTCTCAACACAACTCCTACAGAAACATCCAATAAACCTAACAACTGCAACTAAACAAATAAAAAATATCCTAAAATTGTCATCTGACGATCCGACAATTCTAACACTTATTTAATTTATATAAAGTGGATTACCATAGGAAAATACATCGCTTCATAGAAGATTGATCAAAAATCACAAGACATCTATTCTACATATCTGAATAAACTCATAACACTTAACACTGCCTTCTTAGGATCCTTAAAAATCACCGAAATTATAAATGATTATCAATTTGTGTAGCTGTATGGCAACGTTAAAATAGACAAACTAACACTCCTTATTTCACAGGTCTTTTCACCCATACCCTAATTTTCTAAATCTCGAATTATACAAGTACGCCATACATATCAATTAAATAAAGCAGTAAATCCACCCAAGAATCCATTAATATTTTTAATCTGCAACTCCAAACTAAAGTACTTCTTCTGACGTCGAAAACTAATGTCCTTGTCGGTGAAACTATTGACATAATCAATAACTCCGAATCTAAACACTTCTATCTCTCTACCATCTCTCAATCCTAACACTATCAAAACGTTTATGTTTTCCTGGACAACAAATTTCTATTTTTCGAATAGGATGGTCACATTTATGCACAAGTTAACAGAGAATGTATGGGAAACCACCTTGGTCTATGTTTCTCTAAATTTTACATGATCAACGTATGTTTTAAAATAATTACGAAACCAAAAATATACGTCCACTACGTAGAGGATATTTTTATATTCGCTGAAAACAAAACGAAATTGATAATCTTAAAACTACATTTGAAAGATTCATCATCAAATTTCACATATGGCTCCATGAAAGTAATAATGCTTTCACTGCTTCACTATACAATAAAAACACCAGCAAAAATTCCTGTCACCTAAATTTTACTAGTCAATGTCATCTTAGATATAAAATTGGTGTTAATAACAGAAGAGCTTACATGAATTCCTCTTCTTGTTCGCTTATCTTCAAAGAACTTCCTAAATCTAAACAAATACTTGTCAGCAACAGATTTCAAATTTACTTGATTGACTACCACACTAGACATTTTCTTTAAAATTTGACAAATTATGATAGTAAACACACGGATAAAAACAATAATGGCAATGTTTTATACAAAAACAAATGCATAGTAATTATGAAACGAGGAATTTTCATTTTGAAACATCTGAAAATACGCAGCTCCCGTTAAATAAAACAAAGAAGAATAAAGTAATTATCAATTATACTAATTTAAAACGGCTTACCTCAATATAAAAAGCAACTATTCGCCATTCAGTTCTAAACAAAACAAACCAATATTATTTTTTAGATTACATGTTTGCTGAAGAACTGCGTTCTTGATCCATCCAATTTAGTAAATAAATCATCGAACATAAAACTAAGTAATTTACACTAAATCTGTTAAACCAGAGGTCAATTCAGTATATTTTAAACACATAGAGAGACAACGGAATCCCCTTTTTTATATACTTGGTTGTCAAAACAAATATCATGGTATCATCTACATTAAAAGAATTGGTGAAAATAATAAAAGAATTATCAATAAAAAAGGAAAAAAACACTAAATAATATTAATTACGAACACGGTAACAGAGTGGTAACGTATTCGGAATATAAAACATATACACTATTCTAAAAACATACATAACACTACATACATTCTATGACACTTAAAAAACATCAGTAATGGCTAAAATTATAGACAAAAGTGCTCGGATAAACAAAATATAGAGATATATTTTATATAATTTCTCCCCTTAAAAAAATACTATAAAATTAACTGAAAAATTAATAATACCATGTCTATCATTTTAATGAAACCTGCATATATATATATATATATATATATATGTATATATATATATATATATATATATATATATATATATATATAATTATTTAATGTACAGAATTTGTCAAATTAACTAAAATATAACTGCTTGTCAAATTAACAAAATATAACTGCTTTATATTTTGATAAGGTGTAATTGAATTCTTTGCCATAAATATCTACTTAATGAGAATAAATGTGGAACATAATTTTAAACTACTTAAATTGCTCAAAACATTTTATATCAGGCTTGACGAAGAGGGATTACAAAATTATCAAAAGAACAAAGAAGTAAGCAAGAAAATATCACAGATAACGTTGACAAAAATTGACACATATGACCACTCGGCGACACCATAAAGTCTACAATAGAAGAAGAATTCTTTAATTCTTAATAAAGAATATAAATAAAGAACTACTTACAAAAACAATGAATAATTAATTAACGCAAAAATAACTTGAACTGGTAAGAAAACTTGATTTGTAGATGAAACCTTTTACAATAATCCAGCGCATACAACTCAGTCATTTAAGTGCCATACGTGATCCATATTTGGGCGATCATGTCCCTCTTGAGACATGACTGACTGGGCAGAAGATTTTTCCGCAGTAGGTTGTCATTACTTTCTTTTATAGACTGGTTGCCGACCAAGGCTAAAGAATATCTAGTCATTGTTAAGAGGACAGGCATATGCATTGGCTTCAAAATGAAGGCATAATAATCAAGCAAGCACACATACATAACTAATTGGTTAATTCACTAAAATACGAGGAGAATTTTTACAAAAATAACATAAGACTCATTCAATCAGTCAATTAAGTGCCATACGTGATGCACTATTTAGCGGTCATATCCCGAAATAGGCATAACTGACTCGGCATAAGACTTTCACGCAGTCGGTTGCCATTGATTTTTGTGGTAGACTGGTTACCAACCAAGGCTAAGGAACCCAATCTGTTCTGCTACTTAACACAAAGCCGGAGAGAGAATCGACAGATTAATACCTATCCGAAGGTTATTTGCGCGTAAGTAATGAATCCAACTGGAATTCTAACACGCCTCTTCGATTTCTCATTCCGAACAGATATCCACTGCATTAAAACGCTCATTAGAATATCGAATTATGGTTTGTTGAAGCTAAAGTATCAAATAGTTAATTGCACTAAAAAAATAAAACGTCAAGTAATATTTAACCTCTTATATGGTAGTGAATTCTGGGTGATATACACACAGACTATGATGAGACCTAAAGCAAGATGGAAATAATTTTACATCATGATACTGCAAATACCGTAGATAAAACTTGTAAACAACGGGAAATATTTTTATTTAAATTAAATTTAGATTTTACTTAAAGTCAGAAATACTTGATAAATATTTTGGGACACGTAATGAGAAAAGAGTGTCTAGCAAATTTAAATATCAGAATATATTCAAATAATATATTGAAAGAAAGCGGGGAAATCCTTTAAAAAATCCTTCATAAAAAAATTGTGTGAAACGGTTTAAGTGAGAGAAGACAAGACAATAAATATTTCAAAATTACTTA
Source organism: Ascarosepion bandense (assembly GCA_037127315.1). Lineage (NCBI taxonomy): Eukaryota > Metazoa > Mollusca > Cephalopoda > Sepiida > Sepiidae > Ascarosepion > Ascarosepion bandense. The sequence continues at coordinate 3,672,606 of JBBBDQ010000663.1, forward strand.
AATATGTAAATGACAAGATGTCGTTGACAGACATGACCACACACCTCCTGAAGGAACAAGATATATGCAAGAAGAACAATATTAAACATATTGACCTGGCATCTCCACTTCAGTTACTTTCTCATCGCAGTGATACAGAATAAAATAAATAAATGTACGCCACAATAAATAGCTTGGTAAGGCACCGATAAATTTCAATAGGAGACTATATGAATATTAAAGGAACATTTAACCAAATATTACACTCACAAATTGTTCCTTGTATTAGTTCTGATTGTGACTTTGAATCAATCAACGAAATCTATATTAAAGAGAGAGATTCATTAAGATGGAAAACCTAACGTGTACTAGTTTTGGAATCTTCTACACAAAGCTTAGGTCCTAGAGCATAAAAATATCTAATTTCTTGAAGAAAATTAAATCTAATATAATGTGAAATATTAGATAATTATAAAATCGAAAGTAAAATCTGTAAGGATTAACATCCAATTTAATTGACTGCTAAAATTCAAATATAAATTTTAAGCGCCGGTGTACATTGAACACTTCAATGAAACCAGGTAGCAGGCTTTGTTTTTTGGTTTTCTAACATTGTTTTTTTAAATCATTTTCCCCATTTAAGGTGATAATGCCACGATGACGTAATGGGGTAGTAAGAGAGAAAGAGAATGACAACTCTTTACTTAAATTTTGGAACATTGAAGGTGGAATGAAATCAAGAAACCTGAAAAGAATTCCCAAGAGAATGAAACTATTTGAATAGTATTAAGGGTACAACGAAAAAAGCAATGAGACCAAATGGCTAATGTAGTAGTATGCTGGAATTTATACAGTTGATATACGAAGGAGACAGGCTCATTAATACAACTGCCATAAAATATTTATAGGGAAACCACATCACTGCGATGAGAAAGTAGCTGAATTAGAGATGCCAGGTCAATAGACTTACAAACCCTTCTTTGGATGTTGAAAATAACCGAGAGATAAATCGCAGAATTTTTAGGATCGATATAGAAACAATATTCAATGCACGGAGGAATGATCAATTTATAAATGTATAAGATAGAATATGTCATTTACTAATATATATATGGGATTGATTATACTTATAAAATGCTTCTTTATCTGAAGAATTCTTTCTCAGTATGGAGTACTTACTATTGAATTTCCAGCTTGACTAGTAAAATCATATAAAAGCAATAAGAACAAACTTTGTAATTTACAGTGTTGTAGCGATCTACTTGATTAGACATTATATATTTATTAGTAAACGCTGTATAGCCTGGAAAGACATATACGCCCATTTTTATGTTCTATGTGGATACTCCTAGCTCTTAACTTGTTAAGCAATTAAGAATTGCAATGAGCTGTAAATGTGGCGTTCGGGAGTACGGCAAGTTCTTATTTTTATCTTTCGATTAAGAAACAGTTGCAGCCTCGGGCATATTATACGTATCTAAAAGTGTATAGTATATATACATACAGGCGCATGCATGTATAAATGTACATATAGATGTTTACTTATATGTTAGTGTGCATTAGTAGATACGTAAACACGTCCACCGAGTGATAACGAAAAATCGTTTTATACAATGTTTATTTTGTAACATAATCTTATTCCATGGTGAATTTTCTTATTCAGTAGCGTATATTATAAGGATGTACTTAAAAGATGTCTACCCAACCAAAGATAGATTAAAGTAACTTTCTTATGTTTATTTATTATAGTCAGATTTGGGTACAAAGACTGGAATGAAAACTTTCACGAAGTTTTCCAATCGTTCCAATGACAAAAGACAGAATTTATAACTTTTATTGATTAATATATTTCAATAATTTTCTAACTTCGATAAACAGCTAAAGGCTATTACATATATTTACACTTAATTATGACTTCATTAACATATATCAGTTTACGTTCTGTCTGAATTTCTGCGATGAGGCCTATTATGTAATTTACATTTAGATTAATGTCTCTGTTATTATCGAAGTACTAACAACAAAGACGAGGACAATAATTCTAATATGAATGTTGTATATTATAAATATAATTTCTTTTATATATCTATATGTATGATTGAATTCTGAATATCTCTCAGCTTGACCAAGAACCCTTTAACAATCAAAAGTAAGAAAGCTAATTGAATAAGATAATTTTTCATTATTGATAATTAACCACCTTAATCCTTTAGAAAGACACTTAATATCAGTATTTTCTTCATTTACTCAGCTTTTTTTAATTAAGACTGGCTTATACAAACCCTCGTAGAACGTGACCGGATCAGTATTTTATTGATGTTAAGGCTTCATTGGAGATTCTATTGAAAGATAAATGCCCTTTATTTTATTAATATTCAGTAAAATAATATAAGTATGCAATAAATTGTAATGTGTGAATTTGAAAGCCGTTCCTATAATAAATGTAACATTATAAACTGCTTTATTTTTATTGACCTTGTTTTTAATGATCCGCGTGTTTACCCCACAAAATGTTCTTTTTGATAGTTCAAATAGTATTTATCTGTTTACATTATCTCTCAGCCCTTGTTCTTCTGTCCATGTACATAAGTACCTTTAACATTTAATAGATGGCATCAAGCACATTACGCATTTTACCGATATTTCTTTCTGCCCACTTTCATTTCAGTATATCCAGTGAATATCAGGTTATCCAAACATTCTTTACTTTGTATGTAGCCGACAAATATCAGCTGCTTATTTCTAATTCTTATTAAAAAAAGAAACACTTTAAAAAATACATTTTTAAAATGCCCTCGTCTCTAACATGTTTTGTGCATGATAGTCTCTACATCTTTCTGGTGAATCACAGGTCATTTGCATCACATTTTCCCTTCATATATGTGAACTTTATCCTTACTTCACTGTCAAATATAAAGAGTCAGCAACCTCTGGAAACAGTACTCAAGTTATATTAAAACACACACACACAGACATATATATATATATATATATATATATATATATATATATATATATATATATATATATATACATATTACGAAAATCAACGAATTTTAACGAAACTTGGTTATATGCAACCGACAATTTGAAATGAATTGTTTGAACATTATTTTTATCGATACTCGTATTTAAGTAGATATTCTGTTTTTAATGAAAGAGTATTATATATTTATTTCTACCGGCCTGATTATTTACGATAAATTGTTTTTACGAAAACGTGTGCCATTCGGCAGGATTCGAAACTGCGACCCCTATCTATATAGGGGAAGCTACCATAATATATAGATAGGGGTCGCAGGTTCGAATCCTGCCGAATGGCAGTATTATATATTTATTTCTACCGGCCTGATTATTTACGTTAATCAGGCCGGTAGAAATAAATATATAATACTGTTTCATTAAAAACAGAATATCTACTTAAATACGAGTATCGATAAAAAAAAATAATGTTCAAACAATTCATCATATATATATATATATATATATATATATATATATATATATAATTGCATGAGATTCGAAAAAATTTAATTAAGTTACAAGTCAGTAAGAGCATTGGAAAAATATAAACATTATAGAATGGTTAATGTACTTATATCTTAGGCATGTATTTAATATGGAATCAAATAAAAAATCTGAAAATGACAAGTAAGGAATGCTATGAAAATAAAGAAACAGGTGGTGAAAAATATCATTTTTAAAATTCAAATATGCGGACAATAAACAACGTGAAAATTACTGTTCATCGCAAAAAGGAGACAGTTTAAATTTCTTTGATGCAAAATGAAGCTTGAAAAAATTGTGCTAATATTAAACCTCAACGCAGAAATAATCTTGAAAGCATAAAAGACATAATGAGACCTTCGTCCAACCGACAATACAAACTTGAACAGGAATTGGAATTGTTAAGAAAATATGGAGTTCTTTATAAACTTGACCTATCACTTCCAAAATACACAAGATTTAAAGTAGAATAAGAACATAAATAAAGTGATGTTAAGATAGTAAAATAAAAATAAAAAAGAAATGAAGCTAATATAATTAAAACGCAAATTGACAAAAAATCACTATTAGATAGTTGTGCCAAGTCTCTTTCACAGGACGATTGTTTCTATCTTAACGGAAACGGGATTTTAAATTTCGACTTTACATGATCCCTTTTTAAGCTTGGAGTACTCACTAAAAAGATATATATTGGGATCACATATTGAGGAACTAAATCATCATCCAATATTAATATTAATGAATTATCATATTAGATATAAAACGATGGCGAATAAATCCGATAAAACTTCTCATTACTCAACACTTGACTGATATTCTGTGACGTTATTACGAACGAATAGTTTTCTGAGACAAGATGACTAATAATAGATTCACGATGTAAACTTCTTACTGTTAATGTAATATACTTAAGAATGCATGGCTTCACCTCTTCCTCCAATCGGTCTTATTGCCAGATGTCCTGATAAGAAATCTCGTAAGTAATTGACACTAATTGGCAGTAAAGCGAATAGGCCAATAGGTACTTTCTCATAATTATCTTCTTTGCTAAAGTAAGAACAAGGCCTTTCCAATATTAGCAGTATTCAAAAGGTTTGACAGTTTAAATGTTTTGATATTATATTCTTAGACACCGATTTAAACATTGAGACTTATAAACATTTTTATATGAACAGAACTTATTTCAACTTGAAAAAAAGGTGTTGAAATGCTAATATAAAGCAAAACTATTTTTATAAAATCTACAAAGAGATGAAAAGGAAAAACACTACTTAACTTTAAGTCTTGAATAATGGACAATTGAAAAACAAGCCTCGTATCTGATTACTGCGAGGCAAGATATAATTGACAATGTTCGGAATTTTTACCAAAAAACATTCAGTCGTTCGTATACATAGGGGTCAGACAAAGTACAGAGTTCCATTGTATTCTTTAGGGATTTGAAGGGAAAAAAGAAAATGTTTTACCTCCGTATAAAAATGACAGTAATGTACATGGAACTTCCGATATATTACTATTGTTCGGATCATTAACGACATAAAAACTCGTACTGATATCGACTGAATTGCTTATATGAACCTTATTAAAAAGCTTGAAATGCATAAAAAAATGCCAAAAAACATAGCTTAATATTAAATCAAACTCAAAAATTGTTTTATTCGCATTGTTTTGCACTATCTATTTATCCATCTATCTATCTACGCACACATACAAATGGACACACACACGCAGATATATATATATATATATATATATATATATATATATTTATATATATATATACATATAGACATAGATATACATATAGATATAGATATATATAGATATACATATATAGATATACATATATATAGATATATAGATATACATATATAAAGACATATAGATATACATAGATATAAATATATGGAAATACATAGATATAGTTATATATAGATATAGATATATAGATATACATAGATATAGATATATAGATATATAAATATAGATATATAGAAATAGTTATATAGATATACATACATATACATAGACAGATATAAATACATATACATAGATAGATATACATACATATACAAAGGCAGGCAGTTGGACATACATAGGCAGGCAGATAAGCATACATACGCTGGCAGATAGCTATACATACATAGACAGATAGGTTTATAGGTAGATATACACAGATAGATAGATAGATAGATAGATAGATAGATAGATAGATATATACATACATATAGATAGATATATATATATATATAAATATAAAGATATATAGATGTAAAGATATATAGATTGATATATAGATATGTATATATATATATATATAAATATATATATAGATATGTATATATAGATATGTATATATAGATATATATATATATATATATATATATATATATATATATATATAGATATATATAGATATAGATATGTATAGATAGATATATATAGATATATATAGTTATATAGATAGATAGATAGATAGATAGATAGATAGATAGATAGATAGATAGATAGATAGATATGGATATCAATAAGATATACACGCAAATGCAGGCACTCAAAAATATAAATATGTCTCTGTTGCTAATAAAACAGTGCTCGATGTAATATAACATAGCTATAAAGGATATATTAATAAATATAAATATTTTCCTCCGTTTGTAGCATAACTCAATGTTTCATGCATGAAACTCATATATATATATATATATATATATATATATATATATATATATGATTAAATAAATTACAAACAAACAATTTGTTTATTTTTAATAAAATCCGCTCGTACTCACAAATAAGCTTCCGTGTATTATAACTGAGAGATGTGAAAAATGCGCTGTAACTTTCAATGATGCATTTTACATTTCTCAAGGTCTCATTTACTTTCAATTTCTTCCTGAGATCATCTTCGAGGTTGCAAGTTGTACTCACAAAATAACCACAAACTTTTGTTCTTAAATATAAAATATTCCACAGTTCATAATTTTTACGTTCTATAGGACGCTAAGCGTTTCATGCTAAACGTTTCATTTAAAGCAGAGAAACTGCAGTAATATATAACAACACAATTTTACAGTAATATATACCAACATTTGCCACATCTTAACGTATTAGATGCCAAAATTTTATTGAACCATTATGGATAGAAACGATGATTTATCTTGTTGCTGTTGTTGCTATTATTAATATTATTTAGTTTGCCGTTTGCATAGTTTTCAACATATGACTGCTGCTACTTGATAATACTAATTTTGTATTCTTTGGTGTCAGTTGATATTCGCTCTTTTCATAGTTAAATATTTCAGCTATTTATTCGCGAAAACACCTTGCATTTTCCAGAATTTTTATTATGCCTATCTATAGTTCATTCTAATAAATTTCTTCTAAACTCAAATCATCAAAATTCCGATTCTCTCCTCCCGTTTTCTTTTACGTTACCGTCCCCGTCTTGCTAACTATAGTCTTCATGTACAACATTCGTTAAGAATTATTGAACTTGTCCTCTTGCATTTGCAACATTATTATTTCTATTATTCTTTCGATGATTATAAAGACTTTGTTGTTTTGATGTATGTACTTCGGAACTTATATTTTTATGATGGTCTTCGATGTTGATAATTCATCTGACCATCATGGGTTTCCTATTCGTAATTCGGCCTCGAGAGTTTCTTGTATATCACTAACGATATCGCCAGTGTTTTCATTCTTTTATTAAAATTCTGATTTTTTGTTTGGATTTAATTAGGTGTCTGATTGATACCGATGGAGATTGTATGTCTGTAATATACACAAACATCCGAAAACTTCTTTGTTATCGTTGCATCACCTTGGTTTCATATCGTCCTCAACTATCCTGATAACAAAAACTGTTTTCTAGTATTCTACAATACTCTTCTTTCTGTGTGTGGTTATGGCATTTTCCAATTGTATTATGGCACTAACCTTTGACTCTACCGCTATTACAGTCTGTCTGATTTGATTGTCTTTGTTTTTGCCATCAGATCATATATTCTTGACTAGATGTATAAATTAGTTTTTTTCTCTCGTGGAAGAAATAGCTTGTTTTATTTATTATTTTAAGGAAAGCTATTGAATAATGTTGATACATATATTTTGCACAGTTCAGATTGCACTATCTGTCTTATTCGTTCATACATACATCTTTTTCAGTTAGTCCTGTGACTGCTTATTTAACTCTAATCAATTTGTCATGGTGCATTTCTTTCTTTCTTTTTACTAACAATGTGGACTCATTTGTTCATTTATTTATTATTTGTGTAATCACGTTCATTACAACCCTTATCTGTCTTTTTAAGTCATATTTTCTTTTTTTATGCTAACTCCCAATTGTGTGTATTTTTCAGGTTCCATTTTTGAAAGTAAAAATATTCTGACTGTTTACTTATCACATTATGACAGTAACGAAAAGAAAAGAAAATTATACTTACTTGTTCAATTTTGGTTGTTGTCACTTTTAAATAGTTCCCTTTGTGAGAAGTAGGCGGTTTTGCTAGAACTTTTCTTGCAACTAGATTTCCAGGAGTTACTTTTAAATATTTAGTAGCCATTACTAAATAACAGATTTATGGTTAGTCTTTTTTTTTAGAGTGTGAACAATTTTGAAGTTTAGGATTAGTAAGAATCACAGTAGTTTGACAAATAAGAAGGCTGGCACATTTTTCTAATTGATTTATTCACCAGGAACTTTCTATCTCCTGACAAGTTATGTTAATGTACACTATCTAGTCATGTTTAGATCTTCTTCTTTCAATCACACTCTGTGAGCTGAGTACACAAAAGCTCCTGCTCTGTCTACAATTGCTTCATCGAATGAAAATATTCCACCCTCTTTGAACAATCTGGGCAACTTAGAAATAGAGTAAATAAGTCCTTCTTAATAGAGTCAGATCTACATCTAAAGAAAGTGGATGTTGCAACATCTTCGGACATAAAATGTTACAAATATAAACTTGACAAATTATTTTAAATACACGCTGCTTTCGCACCAAGAATAAAATTATCACGTCTCATATTACAGTTATCTGACCCAGTGCAAAAGCAATCCATGTTTCTTAACTATCTAAAATTAATCTTATCCAGAGGGTGCCGTTAGAAAGTCTTACTATGTTTTTACTCATTATTCTTCACATATGATTCTACTATACATTTGACAGAAAATTCTATTAATCTTTGTTTTCGACCGTCTACTTCAGCATATAGGCATCAGTCTCATTTAGCAAACATTTTGAGTATGATTATGAAATGAATTAGAGGTTTAGCTAACAGCCCATTCATGAACCATTATCAAATGGGTATATTCCTCGATAGTTTTAAAATAATATCATTATTATATTAGTCAGTTGTTCAATATTTTTATCTATTAACAAGTGTTCAAGTTCTTTTACTGAGCTGGAGTATGCAGCAATATTTGTTTTGATCGCTTTATTAAACAAAGCAACTACATATACTCACTTAAACTGAATGTGACAGAAATATATTGATTGGGTTGTATTATCTACATCTTTTTGATACAAGGGTCTCTTTTTGTTGACTTAGAGTTTTATGGGACTTCCCCTGACAGTTGTTTTGCCACAAGATGCATTACTGATTCTAAAGGATTTACACAATAAAATGTTAGCGCACTTCCGGGCTGAGTGATTATAGCTACACGTTCAGAAACTAACTGAATAGAAAATGCTACCAGTCTACAGAAATAATATTAATGCATTTTGATTTATACTCATTGGTGATGGGTTCAACATGGTAAAAATATTCATGGCTTTGCTTGTATATTTGTGATGCAAAATTTATGAGTTAGGACTTTTATACAATTATAAGAAAGTAACTGAATTACTGGTAGTGTTTAATTAGATTTTACTATGAACTGTTGTACGTCTTTTACAATAATGTTAAATGTTTGGAAGATAATAAAATTGCTCGTACATGAAAACTGATCTTATATAAATACTGAGTCTACCTGAAATTTAATACTATGTGAACTTTTTACAAACGGAATCAGTCGATGTACAAACTTGAAATAGTAACGGAATGTTTATTCATAGACAAGGTATAGTGATTCTAAGTGCAAAAGAGAGATACATGGTTAAATTATTATGGTACTCTTGCATCCATAGAGTACACCAAAAAACCCGGGTCAAACGAACGTATTTAAATAAATGAATAAATATTTATCATTTAGAGGTACCACGAAAAAATAAATATGAGTAATCAAATAGGAAAAATTATTTTGAATAACAGAAGACATACATCTGTAGAAAAGAGTAAAAGAGAGAGTTTTATAAAGAGTTAGAGTGAAGGTAAAAGTGAGGAAAGGCGTGTGTCAAAGCTCTGTGAAAATACTCTTGTCTTAAACATCTCAACGTAAAATTAATGTGATTTACGGATATATTTTTTCTATGTTTGCTGAAATAAAAAAAAATTAACTTAATTATGAAGCGTGGATAGTTATTGTGCCAAACAACAATGAGAAATTATTTTCTTTTTTTCCTATATTTTAAACCTGATTAGGTTAATGACAGTATAATGAGATGCAGTTCAGATATCCTCATGAATTTCATTCACTGGGATGTCTCAAATTATCCATAATCTATAATCACTCTGTATCCGGCACATCTATATAAGTAAATGGCAAATTATGTCTACCCGTTCGTGTGTCTGAACCTAGTCTAACTCAGTCTAACAGAGGCATATTAAACCTTTACGGAAAAAGGATTATCCCAGAACAGAACACCCACCCTTCATCAAGTGTTTGAACATCCATGATAGTCATTTGTTTCCAAATGAGGAGAGATTAATTAAAAATACAAATATTTAAATACCTGAAGAAATAGTGATTTAATTTATATTGAGTTTAAATTAACACAATAACTTTCTGAATTTAAAAGATTTTGTGTTAAACTTAGAGTTTCGTCTCCCGATTGAATGCGATATCTTGTAGATTTTTCAATGCAACACTTAAGACCTATATGATATATCCAAGAATTGCAGGGTTCTTTTGTTACGTACAACCTCAATGACGACTTAGACGAACAAATTACCATGCCCAATTACCTGAGGTAGAAAACCGTAAATTTAAATGCGCAAATTAATTCACTAAAATTACAGCAAAAAGCCTCTGGTAGTAGAATCAATATTCTAGAAATTTCTACATACTAAATAGCTGGAGACTACGTCTAAACGAATAAAGCTTCTTGTGCAGTATTTACTACATATCATTATTAAATTCTGAAATACAGGTTTTATATGGCTTCCATATAAACCAGTACTTAAGCGGTTATCAATCTAAGCGTATCACTGGTCCTTCACTATTATTCGGGTCACTGGTTAATTAGAAAGTATTACTTTCACACTAACTTGTTTATTCAACTGCTAGTTGATAAAAAATTCAACTGCTAAAGATGAATATTAAAGGTCATTTTGCAGATTACATTAGTCTTTTTCGTTGGGAGAATTTTTAATTCCACAATTATACTCAAGTATGCATTCAGTTAAATTTAATAATTTGTGTTCCTTGATATATTCTATCATACAAAAACGTAAATCGCTGTAAATTGCAGATTCTGTTTCCGAATCGTTAATCTACTCAGAAATTAATTTTAAGATATTTTGTTCATTGTAAAATCAGAAAACGTTTCCGAAAGAAATCTTGGACAACATAATAATGAAAATTTAGAACTACTAACTCTTATTTTATATCATACGGAATACTTAATCGTCAGCTTGTTGAATCATTCGAGGTGTGAGCTGTATATGAAAGATTTCAATTCAAGTGGTTAAAGATTTCAATTCAAGTGGTTAAAGATTTCAATTCAGATGATAGATCATGTGACACAGAAATCAAATGATGTATTAGATTGGAGAAGGATGGTTTCCAGAAAGAAATCAAAGGAAAATATCTTTAGAAACAAAAAGGATAGTGTAAAATTGATTTTAATATCTAATCTATTATATACTGCGGAATAAGTGACATTTTTCTAGAAGAGAAAAGTATGTACAGCGACCGAGAAGAGGTGTCCTTCTTTTGATCGATAATTATCAAAGCATAAAAAATATTTCTGCAACAAAAACGTCATAATAAAAACAGTAATATGAAAGAACCGTAATTAAATTTCTTATTTAATTTACGTGTCAAAGACAATAGAAGCACAGGTGAAAATAAGTTTAAGTTTTAATGGGTTTGAGAGAATAGGTTTCAGAGCAGGAACATGACCAAATCATAACGGATAAGAAATTACATAGACCAACAAAAAAAGGATTTTTAAAAATCATTTCACGCCAAGCAAAGAATAATTGCAACTGGTACTCAGGGGGTTACAAAAGAGGTGTGTGATGAAAAAAGTGACAAGTTACAGGGGTGTCCGTGAATGAGTAATAAAAGGCCGAGAATACAGGTGTGAAGAGGGCCGCATGAAAGTGGTAAGGAAGAAGAACATGACAGAACGGTTGTCAGGGAAAAGATGTGAGTCAAGAAGATAAGTGATGCCAATTGAATTTACATTTAAATTATTACAGATTGTCTCTTTCAGGGAAGCAAGTATACGAAAGGGAATTCCTCAAGCGGGAAGTGCGAGCAAAGAAGCTGTGAAGTAGATGTTGCGGTTGCATTTGATTGGTTTCACTGTAAAAGTGTGGTAATTAACCGCTAGTGGTAATTAGCCGCTAAATTCATGCAGTGGGAGCACCAGAAAGCTAAGCTCATCGGAGCAGAAGCTGGGAAAGTATCTGTAGAAGAGACAGAGAGAATCCACATGAAGTAAATGAGAAAATGACTGAAGCTGAGCTACCAGGTCAGAATTGGTTACATGGCTGATAATTCGTTGGGTACTGTCAAGAAGCCCGAGATGAATAGCAGGGGCAGCCGACAAGATGTGGCAGTAGTATTTAATGCACGAGTGGATGGTAGATTTATATAAGTGCAAGATGGATTTATACAAGAAAAACTCCTAAGCCTACAAAGGCAATCAACCTTCCAAGCAGAATATTTAGCTATGGATCATTATAGCCATTCTACTGATAGATTTAGGCCTAGAAGACGCATTGTTTTACTTTCAGGGAGACTAGACTGATTCATACTGATGGGGCAGGTACAAGCAAATGTCTATGTCGGTTAAATGATAGCATCTTCATTTTGGAAGCATTAAAATTTACGAAACATTTCTTACCCCTGTCAAACACAGATAGGATCTCTTTTCCAGATTAGCATCAAAATGTACTTTGTCTTCCTCGTTAGATATTTATCGAGGCGGAAGTATATTGCGTCGTCAGTATAAATGTTTACTTGGGATTTGATTACATTAGGGTGATCCACGATCAGAAAAAGCGTAGGACTTAGAATAGAGCTCTGTGTATGATAATATCATGCTCATTCAATACCAGCTTCATTAGGTGATTTAAAAAGAAAATACAAGATTAGGTAAAACAATCGTCCAGTTATATCATTGCCATGTAGCCATTATGAGAGTCTCTCTTAAATGTTTTGGCGACATCTAGTGCAATAGCACGAGCTTCGCTGTTTTTATAGAGAGCCTGGTATATATACTCTGTGGTGGCTGTAAACATATCACGTGTAGAACTGGGGAAGCGGAAACCATACTGTTTATCGTAGAAGAGGCTATGGTCTTTGAGACGTTGAGCCACTTCAGCCATAATAATAGCCTCAAGCACTATCCCAAGTATCGGTAGGACGCAGATAGGGTAATAATTGGAGGAGTCTGAGGGGCCTCCAGCTTTCTCAAATACGGGAACAACAGAAGAGGTCTTTCAGCTGGTAGTAAAGCAAAATGCAGAGCGGTAATTGTTGTAGAGTCTGGAGAGAACAGAGGAGAGTTTAGAGGCACTTTTCTTAAAGATAATGATTGGGATTCCGTCAATTCCGCTGGCCTTATGGTGGTCAAGCGTTAAACTTTTGTTATGGAATAGTGAGGGAGTAATTTGAACGTCACCTATTTGAGCCTCAGTTCTATGTGGGAAGGCTGGTGCGAATACTCCAGATGAATCAAATATCGAGTTGTGGAGAATCTGCGAGAAAATTATTCCGTCTCGTCCGCTAAAGATGTGAGGACCTTACACTCACGGATTAAAGTGGGTATTGAGTGATTGCTGTATTGTGACACATTTTTACAGAGCCGCCAGTAGTCTTTGGAGCCGATTTTGCGACATGCTATACGCTGTTTTATTCTATCAGCAAACAATATCTTAGCATCATTTTGCATCTGATTACAAGCAGAAGCAAACAGCCACCTCTTATGGTCAGATATGAATCTCCGATAAAGACGGAAGAAGTGATTCCTGTGAGTAATAACAGCCGAGTAAGCAGGAGAGAACAAAGAAGATGAATGGAGTTTAAGTTGAAACTTCCTGGCTGCGATAAAAGCGTCGATACCAGCTTTAACCCATGAAGAGATCGCGAACGCACAATTTTCAACGGGAATAAAACCATGTTTCCTTCATTTTGTATCGTATTGCTGCATCAACTAATTACAAGTAATAACCACATGCTATTTGAAATAGTGTTAAGTAGTGACCTATGTTTCTTAATCTGACAAATGAATAACAAATGAAGGATATGAATAAATAAATTAACAATGACTGTTTAATAAAAACAAAACAACTAATGACCCTTCATTAAATGTTTCTTTTAGTTCAAAAAATATATCAGTTTATCTATAAGCAATTCAATGTATGACGTTTCATTATGTATATGATCTTTTTTGGATTTTTAAATCGCCTATGTTTTCTGTTTTTTGCTTTTGAATTTGCGTGCGTCTATATTTAATTATATTTGTTTATTCCATGGAGAATGACTGGGTCTGTTTTAACCTTAATTAATCTTCCTATATCCTTGTCACCAAATTCAGTATTACAAATCTCCAATGTGTTGTGTTTACAGACGTTTTCCAAATCTGGCTTAGATTTTAACGGATAAATTGACACTTCTCTAGAAACTGGAGTTTAAATTATATATAGTCATCCGGATGCAGATCTGTTTCGCTGTATTACATCTCATCAGTACGGTTAGACATCCGATTGCTTTTTACCCAGGATTGAAACCCGACTGAATTAGCGTCAGTCGACATCTCTACCTCTGAGCTATGGGTGCTCGGTAGAAGGTGGCAGACTTTGTAGCGTATATATTATCATTATACACGCCCAGTAGCTGAGAGCGTTCTAATTAATTACTGAATGAACGATGCGTATATGCTAGAGTAGCTACTGTTTTTCAAATACTACCATTCTTACAGGGTGCTCAATCAGGGTGTGAGTGCGTAAATATATACCTATACACGAGCGTATATGTGTCTTTATTTGTGTATATACTATTTTGTGCATGTATGTGTGTATATGTTTGTCCATATGTGTGTATATGTGTGTATTTGTGTTTGTGTCTATCTTTTTTTTTCCCGTGTCTTATTTGTATACCTTTCCAATATTCAAGATCTTATCCTTTGTTAAACTTGGTATTAAATATTCTTAGTCATTAAAATTAATTCCGAATAAATTAATATAATATTTTTTAAAGACCTTTTAATTTTTATTTTAAAGGGAAACTAATACCAATTAGTAATATCAATTTCTATTTTAATCGAAGAATAAGACAAATTATTTATAGATTACTAGATACGTAACAGCATCTCCCTGATTGAGGCAGTTGACTAATTTTGAATCTTTTAAAACACTTCAATTTGAAATCAGCACTTTCACCTGATAAGTCAAGAGTAGTGTCGCAACAAATTGGCTGATTTTGTAGTGATATTATAACGTATTTATTTTATATATTCTAAATACACACACACACACACGCATATATATATATATATATATATGTGTGTGTGTGTGTGTGTGTGTGTGTATGTGTGTTTAGAATATATATATATATATTTCTTGATATTATTATTGTTATTTCATCGATAATCCACACCAAATTTGCTGAGCAGTTCCAAGTATTGCCATTTTTTAATCTATTGTCATCATGAAACGACATGGAGATATTTTGGTTTGTTTTTTTCAATACATTGTGATTATCAATTCTAAGCCTCAAAGAATAGTGAATTCATGGAATTCATGTGCCCCGCTTAAGATGGTGATTATCCACTTTTTCACCAATTCACCAAGTGAGGCAATGCAATAGTGTAATTTATCCCAATGTATGTGCTGTTCAGAATTATCATCTTGTTCGTTGTATTTCTTCGTCGGGACTAGTCGACAATGCAAACGTCAATGCATTACCGTTCGAGTATATTATATTCATTTCTGCGTCAACGGGGCTTTTATTTTTTAATATTCTGACTACCAAAGTCTCGGTTGTACATATGGGTTCTTACCCTATTTTTTACACTAAATCACTTCCATGTTTGCACGCGCTACTTTTGAAATTATGGGCCGCAAAGATGATGCAGTTCCATGAACTCTGCACACATTCTACTCGGCAGAATATTCCCACTAACGCAATGTCAACTCTCTGTATCACATCTATCTGTAAGTCATCTGCATTTAATATACAACCAGGTTATGTTTTCTATTTCATATGATGGCGAAATGAATGTTCAAATAGTAGGTTATACCTAAATATTCAGGAATATACATACATATGTATATATATGTGTGTTTGTGTGTGTGTTACTTTTTCTCCAATAGAGTAAAATAATAACATAAGAATAAAACATTTAGAGTGAAAAGAAGAAAGGCAAGCATATATTACTCATAATATCTCCCGAAAGAAAAGAAGTCAGTCGGTGCTGCCCTATATGTTATTCTTGGAACCAAGTGAGTTTCTGTGTTAGTTTTGCCGCTTGAGGTCTGTATCAGCTGATTGCCTTAGTTACGCCAGGAAGTGACGTTACTCATCGAATGCCATGGAGCAATTCTGAATTCTTCTTACACCAAATGAAATCATCTCTCTTTGCACCAAAACAATATGCTTAACGTGAATTAAATTTAGTTTCGCTGGCGTAGGTTTTTGTTGAAATATGATTTCTGATTACATCGATCCTCATAAATAGATGTCAAAATAAAAATACTCCGAGTTGTCTTATGCATTTATATGTCTGTTTGTGCTTTTCTATCCGTATGTCTGCGTGTACGTATGCGTATGTATTTGTTTGTTAGAAGAAAAATATATATTAAGTCTATTTTAAAATGAGTCTCTGAATTTGATAAAAAAACATTGTCAATTCATATTCCTTATATTATAAGTTTTTTGTTTCTTTGCAGTATTTATTTTTTAATGCGTGTTTCCATTAGCCTATACAAATTATTTATTTATAATATTGTCACCATCTTTATTCTCCTCAATTTTTTACATATTCCATTTTGGCATTAGCTATGATGATGTCATTTATTTTTTCATCAGCTTCGTCTATTTATTTATCTAGCAAATACATCTTTGAGCGAATTTCAGACAGTGTGAAAATAATTATTTTTATTATTTTATTATGTGAGTAGCTATCCTTCTGCGCATGCGTGAAGGTTTGCGCTTCATCCATAACGTGTGTGCATTAACAATAAGCAGTTAACTCACAAAGGTGAGGAATAACTGTCAGTAGAAAACATCAATATGATAGGTAACATGCTTACCCGCATTGACTAAAATAAAAACAGAATAATTACATCTTCAGTCAATAATCCACGGTTTCGCTAATGTACTTGGTTAGATATGTATGTGGAAATCGAAAAAGTTGATAATCATAATGAGGCTATTGTGTTTGTTATCCGATTTCATGAAACCGGTGAAATGTCTGGTAAAACATGTCATCTTGCACAGGATATACAAAATAATTTAGCATTCTGATATTACAGAAAAATGCAAACGTTGTCAAATATAATTTCGTTTATTAAATATAATTACAAATCGTTTTATTCTACCAATGATTATAGGTCTCGTGAGCTTGATTTTCGATTTGAAATCAGTACTTTGGTCCTGAGTGAGTCTATAAGAAGCCTTATTAAATAGATTCTAAACGACATAATTGTGCCTTAGCTATATAGAAATATACGAGGTATGACAAAATGCCGCAGGTGTAACAAGTCATGCAAATTTTGTACCCAGCATTGTCTACATAGGATGCATCTTCGAATCTTTTGAGACGAAAACCAGATGGTTTTTAGTTGTCGAGCAATAGAGAAATTTTCATCTGTCCATGTCATAAGTTTGCCGTAAATCATGTGAAATGATTGTAATTCAACACTTGCATTAAAAGGTGAATAAATATACCAGTGAAAGTTTGCTTTTTACAAATGATTTATGGCAAACACCATGTGAAGGAAGTGAGTGATTTTGAGAGAAACATGAAGTTTAATGAATATTTGAAGAAGTTGGAACACCAAATCACAAAGAACATGGGGAAATATGAAGAACGTGTGAACATTGGTGCTTTCAGATGGAACATTTCATTGAGTCCAGATTGACAGATTTTAAGAAAGATGAACAGATTCTAACACTGGTGTCTGCCTGAGAAAAATACACTTCAGTTTTCACGAGTTACGAGAGAAGTAATGTATTAAAAAAATGAGTCATACTTTTAATTTCGAAACATATTGGCTATTTTAGAAACAGGTATGTACTACGAAGAAAATTATTTGCTGATACTCTTGATATCTGGCAACATGTGACATTTGTAAAAGTTATTAAAGAAAGGTCTTCTTCTAATACTTAGTATAACGGCAGCATATATCTCACAAAATTAGTAATATGAAGGTGGTAGTATCAATATTCATCAGACAAATAAACATTTCCCACACTAGACAGTTTCTGGAATAAAATGGCCAATCCTCGTCTTTTTATAATGCCCTTTGTATAATTGAAATTGATATATATATATATTTTCTCTTATTTCATGTGCCTTTTCTTTATTATTTTCGGTTTTATAATAGTGTAAACTTTACTAATGTGCTTCTCAGGTAGGGGATCGTAGAAGATTAATTCTGATATATTCCCCATCCTTTTTTTACAATCTGTCTTCTTTTGTTATTTGCAAAATTTTTGTTTACTCTCCATTTTTATATCTCTTACATTGTGTTTATTTTTCCAATTTTTGCTAATTTTCTGTTAAGACTCATGAAAACACACACATATATACTAATCAGTGGAACTAAAAGTGTTACGCTGTACACCCACAAATAAATAAACCATCTAATGTTTCTATTGACTTCTCTCACCGCATAACCCAATAGAGAAAAGAAAACTTTCACATTAACCATTTCATTATCGATCGGAATATAAATATATCGTCATTAATCATTGAAAAATTAACAATAGAAAATTTTAATTTTCACAACAGATTACTATCCGATGCGAGTTCATATACGAAAAATTAAACGATTTAGTTCATCTAAAACTCTATGACCAGCAGAACTGTTTAACAAAATAAAAGACTGATGAGATTAGACTATGCATCTAGTGTAACGGATATTCATGCAATAAGAAGAATGTAGGATCAGAGTTCGAATTTTGACCAAGACTGGTGCATAACTTTTGTAAAAACGCTTTTGGAAGAACATAAATGCGTAGTTGCAGCGTAGTTTTGCTTTCGGAACGAGGGTAACATTCGATAAACTCTGAATTCGAAACCGTAGAAAAATATCAAAGGAAACTACTTCACTATATTTCCTAATATGGCATGGTAATTCACAGACAATAAACAATAGGAAATGTGTGCACCAGTGCACGTGTACGTTCTTAATTATGTAGCATCATACATAGCCTTATGATAGACGTTCAGATGATTTTTGCAACTGCATGATTACTAGAATCATTTGTTTAACTCTCAATTGTTTAATAATCAAAGTTACGACAATATATGTTCTACACATAAGCTGTCTGTCATCTTGTTTCTATTAACTTTGCTCACCGCATAAACTAATAGGGAAAAAAGTTTCGTCTCCGAAGAGATTTTGTCGCCTAGCTAGCCTTCTTAATATGACTAAACATCATCGCTCGATGGACACACATAAAAAGACAAGTTATTTTTTCTTTTCCTGAGCTATATCAGTCAGTACACACTTAAATGCAGTTTTCTCTTTCTTTTATTGAATATGTTTTAGGAATATAAATTTATATGGAGTATCCTCCATGTATTGAATTCATTATTTTGAAAGTTTTCAACGTTGTCTATCCTAAGTGGCAACTTCCCCGTTATCATATGAATCGTCTGGAGATTTTACTTGCCTGAAGTACTAAAATTACATTTTATAATAGGTCATTATTGTCCCTTACAATCACGGATCTTTTTAACAATGTGATGGTTACATTTAAAACAGTTATATCCGGTTTTTATGGAATCAATAAACTTAATTAAATTCTTGTGATGAATACTATGGGAAGTGTCTATTCAAAAATAAGATTTTAAGACACGTTTAAGCAAATTCGGAGGTGCTGGCATGAATTTTCATATTGTTGTCAAAATACGGACAGACAAATAAATGCTCTATTGATTGTAGATATAAGCTCTTATAATAGACTGCCTGAAGGACAAAGAAGGCAAGAGAATAATTTAATGAAGTAATATTATTGCAGATATATCAATATTATGTTTTTATTTTTGCTAATTCATATTGTCAGGATGAAAAAGTCACCAAACACCAATTTAAATGCCGGGTTTTATAAAAATAAACTGTTTACAATACAAAAACGTATACGTAAGGGAGACATCACGAAATCTAAAAACGTGGTTTTACGATAAAAAAGAGATTTATGTTTAAACAAACTTTCCAACTCTCGTGTATTACATCGACAAGACGTAGAACAAAATTTGATTTCTCAAATGCTAGTTAACAAGAGCATAATCTTTTATCGAGAAAGTAGTTTGAAAACAATAATAACATTGCTACCACGTATAAAGGATGTGTGTTGTGGTCCAGTGGATATCGGCGCGGAACGAGAAATCAGGGAGCCGAGTTCGAATTCCAGTTGAATTCATTGCATTCACTTACGCGCAAATACCCTTGGGGAAGGTATTAATCTGTCTCTTCCCTCCAGTTATGGGTTAAATAACAGGACTGATTGGGTTCAATAGCCTTGGTTGGCAACCAGTCTACTGCAGAAAGCAATGGAAATCTACTGCGGGATAATCTTCTGCCCAGTCAGTCATGTCTCTTTTTAGACATGATCGCCCAAGCGTGTTTCACGTATGGCATTTAACTAACTGACTGACCACGTATAAACACTCGTTTAAAACATCACAACATTTATGCATCTTTCTGTAAAACTTTACTCCATGAATCCAATCTACATCAGCCAATAGATATTATTGAATACTTTGATGATACTTCCATATATTATTTTATATAATTCATAACATTATAATATTGTTTTTACTATATGTACTACATTCTATATTGGAGATTATATTAATAGAATTTTATTTCTTAATAATCTTTTATTATATATGTTTCTTCCCTATTATTTATTCATTATTATATATTTTAATAATGACTTTTTAAATTAGTTAATTCATTGTCAAATCCAAATATATACTTATATATATATATATATATATATATATATATATATATATATATGTGTGTGTGTGTGTGTGTGTGTGTGTTTTTATATATTTATATGTATATGTGATATGTGATATGTATGTATAGTTTTATGCATATATTTTGTAATATTATATTTTTTTCAAAAGTTTCTTCATATGCTATTAATACTAACCTTTAAAATTCAATAATAATTTTCCAGACGCGAAAAATGTTATTATATCTGATACTTAAATACATGCGAGTAATTTCATGTGTCCGAATGTTATTTATATTACTTACTTGTATTGTAATGACATAATAATTTAATTTAATATAATTACAATTGTAATATTCTAATATAAAATTTAAATGTATATAGGTTTTAATATTTCTAAATATTGTTATATTACTTATTTATTATATTGTAATATATTTTTAATACTTAGATATTTAGTAGTTTCATACCTAATATTTCATTGATATCTTCCAAACGTTAACAACTTACTTTCAAAATTTATTCATGAAAACTTGGCTTGATACTTGCAAGCATTATTTGGCTAAAATTTTAAACGAAAATGTATTTCGTTTTATCAATCCCGAAAATACTAACGAGACAAATGATTCTCTCATTCCCATATTTTATTGTAGAATAGAAAATCGTTCATCGCTTGATACTTTTATACAATATTTCGCTAGAATTGTGAACGGTATGTATTTTATTTTGTCATTCACACATATATTAAGGTTACCGAAATATAAACACACTTTCATACAATAAATCAGCCATGATTCTTCTCATGCACATAATTTTAAAATTTGGCTGTATTTTAAATTGGATTGATACATGTATTATTTCGCTTCCATACATTAACCAGGCATCTATACGTACATTGAAAATAAGTATATATTGCTTTTATTAGACGTGGCAAAAGCATATAAGCAGGCATAGGTTTCCTATATTTAAAAATGATCATCAATTGCTTTATGACACATAAATGTTGCTTAATCAACATAATGTTTCTTTTTATTTTAATTTTGAAAAAGTAAACATTGTCTTTACAAATATCTGAGGAAGCTTATTAAAGTGAAACATATAAAATTAAAGACTATTTTCTACCTGTATTTTACGTATTTTATTCATCTTCCTGAATTTTAATTCACATATTTAACTCATATATATATATATATATATATATATATATATATATATATATATATATATATTCCAGCTTTAAACGAGTTATTTTGCAACCCAGGTTTCTAACATGAGTGGTGTCTTCAGGCTATTTTCAATAACTGATTTTACCTTTTACCAAGAACGCTCTTGTAATGGTGTTTTAGTTGAATGTTCACGTGGCAGAGAATTGAGAAACGCGCATTGTTTAAATTCATACGAATTATGACGTTTTCATTCATGAGTGCTGTTTTCAGGCGATTTTTAAATAAAACGCCAGAAACTTAAATAGCATCGTACAAAACCAAACCACCAACAAAGAATGCAACTGCAGGGACAAAAATAAATGTCCACGTCAAGGTCTACAGAGACCTTGAAGTGGACATTTATAATAAATAAATAAAAAGAAATAATTTATAAGGCAGAGGTACATGACACAGATGGCCAAAATAAAATATATTTGAGCTGAACCAAAGACACCTTTAAGACTCAATGGTTAACCACAGAACTACAAAAATTAAAAAAACACAAAATTTGCTATCCACTTCTGAAAATTGAAATCATAATATGAAAAAGAACCAGTCATAACGCAGTGCATTGTAAAAACAGCCAAGTCTTACAAAGGTGGACAAATATGTAGACTGTGCCAAGAAAAAAAAATAGAAATTATGACATACACAAAGACGGAAAGACTGTTAAAGGAAAGAACAGAAATTATGACTAAATGCATCCACACTAAGAAATACCTCTTAAGTTCATACAACCATGAATGAAAACATCATAATTCGTTTGAATTTATACAATGCACGTTCATAAATTCTTTGCCACGTGAGAGTTCGAATAAAAAACCGTTACAAGAGTGTTCTTAATAGAAAAACGGTACAAGGGAAAATCAGTTATTGAAAATTGCCTGGAAACACCACTCATGGTAGAAACCTGGGAAGCAAAATAACTCGTTTAAAAATGGAAAATATTCAAATGTTCTACAATATAATTGTATCGAACACTTTGCAATACAAATATGTACTGGTCTAATCCTATTACAACCAAAACCTAAATATTAAACAATCAATATATATATATATATATATATATATATATTAAAAGAAAACACTGCCAACAATTAAAATGGCGACATTTTCTGCAAAGCTCCCTATATATATATATATATATATATATATATATATTTCTTAATACTTAGCTTTTTTGTCCTCATAGGGTTAGACCAGTACACATTTGAATTTAAAAGTTTTCTATACAATTATATTTTAGAACTTTTGAATATTTTCTATTTTTGAACGAGTTATTTCGCTACCCAGGTTTCTACCATGAGTGGTGTCTTCAGGTTATTTTTAATAACTCTACAATAAAATTGTATTATTAAAAAATAATGTTAAGTTTAAATTTTCAATTATTAACAATTTTAAGTTATATAGCGATATAACTTGTTTAAAAATGGAAAATAGATAGATAGATAGATAGATAGAAAGAGAGAGAGAGAGAGAGAGAGGGACAGAGAGAGATATAGATAGAGAGATAGAGAGATAGATAGTGAGACAGAGAGAGATATAGATAGAGAGATAGAGAGATAGAGTTAGAAAGAATGAGTTTAAATTAGTAATATTTTATTTGTTTAGAGTATCTTCGTTTAATTTTGAGCATTGTGTCTTTATTTTTATTGTTATTGCCTGGTTAGTATAGTAAGTTTAGTTGGAAACCGTCTATGAAATAAGTGCAACATGACACAACACTCTCCGCCAGATATTTCGGAATGGGCATGCTATCCTGCTGGGAATTTGCACCGAAATTTCCAATACAAAGCTTACAGAGTATTCGTGTGTCAATCTGATGGAAGTGTGAGGATTCGCAATGAGTAGAATGTTTAAATGTCATTAATAATTGGCTTGAAGTGATGACTAGAAATAGCAAAGGTATGCCTCCATATATTTTTCCACAGAGTCTGAGACTCAACACGGAAGCCTATATGATATGCTTTAATGAGGTAGTATTTTCTTGGGTTAAGTGTTGGGTGCTTTAATAATTGTTATGTCGCCAAGTATAAATGAATAACTCAACAACAGAATCAGAATATAAGTTGTATTCCGCGGAAAGACGGTTAGTATGTACAGAAGGGATTAGTAATATTTACAATAGAAAGATACAAGAGTGCAAT
Source organism: Ascarosepion bandense (assembly GCA_037127315.1). Lineage (NCBI taxonomy): Eukaryota > Metazoa > Mollusca > Cephalopoda > Sepiida > Sepiidae > Ascarosepion > Ascarosepion bandense. Next base: position 3,696,920 of record JBBBDQ010000663.1, read on the forward strand.
CCGTCGTAAGATGTGTGTATACGTGATTACTTCCGGTACGCCACCGGAAGTGTGACTAACTCTTCACTGACTCGCACTGACTCTTCAGTAACTCATTAGAGACTCTCAAATGACTCTCTACGACTCTCCTGTAGAGAATCCACCATTGCTATATATAGCTATGGGAACAGTCCATTTGTAGTCAAATAAAAGCGGCGCCCTAACAATAATGTTTAACAACAGGACTCTGCACCATGTTACAGAAGTAAAATAACACAATCATAACTGCCAGATAATTTCTGCAGCTACCTCTCGACTGACATCTGAGTACCTAACTCCTCAAACATCTTGATTATTTATGTGTAGCTTGTAGTTAAACGAGAGATGTATCCTGTAGGATTCTTTCTCCAGCTCTTCAAGAATTGACCAATATATAATATTGAACGTGTTCTCATCCTAATATAAAGAAAAAATATCTTTATCATTCATCATTACGAGGGTATGCAGTATGTGTTTTCGGTTCAATGCATGAACCTCAACATTCATCGTTATTAGCAACAGACACAATATGAGTTTTGTAATTGTCATCATTATTCAAACAGAATTTCATAACCAATCGTCGGTGATATGGTGATAAAATATAATTCCCCATCAGTATGCAACATCATCGATTTGTTTCTCTTCAAAATGAAGTCAAAAGATCATTATTAACCGTTATAATACAGATGAAAAATACCGCTTCATTGCTAACATAGATGTGTACATCAGTTTATAGTCCATACGCAGATAACATTCACATCAAAACTTCACTATGCAGAGGGTAAATATATGGGGTCATATTTCATATATTACATCGATATTACCATTTTATATGCAGAAAGACTTTATTATTTATCATGCAAGCAGGCATTATCATTTCAATGTATATCGTCAATATGCAAATTATTAACATTGCTCATTGTTCATATACATGTAGCCAATATCTATAGATTTTACATCATAAAATATGTAAGGAGTTGTTTCTTTGCTGATCTCTATCTGATTTATAAAGATTCAATTTCATTAGTAATCCTCGTCACTATTCAGACTGAAAATATTCATTGTCAGTGAACATCAACCCTTTAAATTTAATCTAAAAACTTCTCAGGATTTTTATATATTTCTTTATATTTCCCAGTACCCAATGAAAATTATCTTCAGGTATCAGCATTATAACAGATAAAAAGTAAAATGACAACACAACCGAATATGCACACGCAAGGATATAAGGATGAACATAGGCAAGCATAGTGTAATCTATATGCAATTATCTGTAAAATTGATTCATAAATCAAAGCTGAATTTGAGAAAAAGAATAAAATAATGTTACATGCATCTGACAAGTGTATTATATAAAGGCTCTGTTCCTTTAGATTTGCGGACGTGAAGCTAGAAATCATGGAATTGTTTGCATATGTATTTACGAATTGTTTGAGAATATCCGTAGGCGGTTATTTCGTATAAAGCACGGAGATAGAGAAGCGAGCCTTAATACATGCTTAAAATTGTCCTTATCACAAAAGACAACCATCGTTTCTTGACGACTCATTTTTCACAATGTACACCGAAAATGACAAGCAAAACTCATCAACCATGATCATTAAATACTAGAAACCTCCTGCTTATCCATCAATCTGTATCGATATTTTTGTCAAAAGCTAACAGCAATTACAAAGAAAATCGAAATGTTACAGGCATGTGTTGTTAGTATCCTACTCCATGGTTTCTTACTCTGGATGTCATATGCTAATAGGGAGGAATACCGCAGAGAAAACTCCTATTTCTGTTGTCATTAACGTTTTATCGGCATCACAAACCGTATTGAATTACGAACACTTCTGTGCCGGCCAAATCTGTAAGGTTGTGCAAGTCCCAGTCTGTCAATGTCTTCGATAAGTGGGTGACGTGAATCAAATGAATGTTAATTATGTTCCAAATAACATAATATATGGCGAGCTACGCTAACAGCATATTGTATGTCATGTACACTGTACTACACCTCAAGAACCTCCGAAAGAGAGACCCGAATTCCATAAGTATTGACTAGGTATAACGTAACACCTAGCAGACGACTGAATTATGGTGAGCGGGAAAAAGTAAACATACTGCTGGAGACCAGAAGACAATGCAGGAAGCAGAAAGAAAGGGAGAGAAAGAGAGAGAGAGAGAGAGAGAGAGAGAGAGAGAGAGAGGGATATAAATATCCCAAACTATTTCCCACTCTAACTGTTGTCAGCTGCATATTCAAAAGGACTTTTTTGTCTACTTATATTTGTAGAAGTGCCTTTGATGCTAAAATCGGTGTGCTTTGTCACTCTACAATTAAGTTTCGACCAAAAGGGCTGCTATCATTATCTCATGATATGCAAACTACATGCATCAAAAACGTATTCAATTTTAAAGATTTATAGTATTTTGCACCGATATATAATGGATGTGCGTTGTGATGTAATGGATGTCGTCTGGGAATGAGATATCAGACAGCCGAGGTCAAATTGCAGTTGGATTTGTGTTATTCACTTATGAACAAATAACTCTGGGAAAGGTATGACACTTTCTCTTCTCCACGAGCTATGGGTTGAATAGTAGAATAGACTTTGTTCAAAACTGAAAAAATGGCAACTTACTACGGGAAAATATTCTGCCCCATCATTCATGAATCGAAAGAGACATTATCAGGTATGTATCACGAAGGATACTCAAATGAACGTTGTCATAAGCACAGGCACGTAAGTCGAAATTGCAACTGGTGTGAATTCGTTCTTTGAAAAACATCTTAAACAACTGGTTTCATACTAATTTAACAAAAATTCTTGGAATTACTGGAAAACACTTTCCGGTTATATGTAAGCAACAGAATCTCCACTTAATCAAAATATTGTCACAAAAAAAAGAAAACGAAGAAATTTAGTCATAACGAAATGAGGGGCTTAAATCCCGTAAACATTACGTCAAGAAGACTTTGAATTCTCAATCGATTCTTTTCCAATATTCAGACTTATTATTTTAAAACAAATAAAAAACTAAGAGATTAATCACCTTGAATTACCTCAGCAGCAACTAACACTTCTACCAGACATATGAGTTGACAATAGGTTCTTTTAAGCTCAGAAGGGAATACAACAAACCAGATTAGACGTATATACATGTCTGTAGCTTGTATTTGAAACTTGTGTTTTAAACTTATTTATTTGTCCTTGTCTGTAAAAGACAATTTCAATAAAAGCGCATATACATGTTTACGCCAGTGAAAGGGTTAAAATCTATTATTACATGTTCTGTTAGTAATATCACTGTGTCTGTTGCAAGTAAAGACACATTTGAAAAAATTACCCTTCTTTCAGTTATAGATCACGTACGTCACCTCACTTAAAGGATGCGTGAAATTTTAACTAAGTTTCAAACACCCAGTATAATCAGTCATTTTAATATTAAATGTTATAGAATACTTAAATCTGATATTTTTGCCTCTGAAAAGTCAATTAAAATAATTAAATCAAACATTTCTCTCTCTCTCTCTCTCTCTTTCTCTCTCTCTCTCTCTATATATATATATATATATATACGCAAAATGGATAGCTCCTTCAGAAATATTTCATCTGACTACAGTTTGCAGTCATCCTCTGAGATCTATGGGTAAAATGGCTTTGAGCGCATGAAGTTTGTAAGTCTTATCGTGGACTATACTACTTCAAACATTCAATGGAATCAAAGGAATGAGTTTACCGAATAAAAGATCTATCATCATTTAAGGCCTTTCAAAAGGTGTAATGACTAAAACGGATTGCTCATGTTACTTAGGAGAAACTATCGACAAACAGGATGTTTCCCTCCCAAACAACTTCAAAGAAAGTTTTCGGAAAAAAACTGACATCTGTACTTGTAAAAATAGATAACGGTTGCATGTAATTCAAATTTTCTGGAGAATTTTGTTTAATATGAAGATTTCAAGTAAAAGTAGCATTGGTTGCTCGATCAATGAATGTGAAATTATTCTTTAAGATTTAATTACCAATGCCACCAATATCTATCTATCTATCTATCTATCTATCTATCTATCTATCTATTTAGTAGTTTGCATAATATATGTAAAAAGCAATTCTTTTCAGAAAAGTTTAAAAATTTAAACATTGAATGCAAATGCCTAAATGGTGAATAACTGAAAATGACGTAGTTTATTTGAAAAAAAGTGTAAATAACAGACAAGCTACAGTTATACGATAGGCAATTTATTGGTGAAAATAACGGCTTTACTATCTTACAACCGGATTATCAGAGTTATAATGAGAAGCAAATTTGTGATAATTAAATTAAGATAACAAAATGAAGCTTTCTGTAGTGTAAGATAACTGATAAATTATATTATCGTGTTTGGCAGTAGAACAATTCCGTAACGAAATAAGAACAAGGTAGGTTGATAAGAAAAGCAAGAAAAATACAAAATAGAAAACTATCATGAGAAAATGTTCATCTGTTAAAATAGAATATAGAATGCATTTATTTGTATTTTATTTAAACAAATCCCTAGGCTCGGTGTTTTACAAAAATAAATAGAAGCAAAAATGAAATCATTAGATAAAACTTTATAATGGATTTATATAAAATGAATATAACGAATCAATTTTAAGTCGACTAAGTCAAGGCAATGTCATTTGAAATATGAAATAACTTATAGCTACAATGAAAGTCTCAAAATATAATATTGATGGATATCATTGTAAATGCAGACATTTAAGAAGATATTGATTGTAAATAGATAAAATGCTTGGACTGTATTTCATTTATCGTGATATGTCGAAGGACGTTGATGTTTAAAGTGTTTATCTTAAGATAATGAAAGCCGAAATGTTGAAACCGAGGCAGAAAGTCTAGTTCCCAATTGAATTAAAAAGAACAATATCCATCAGGCATCAATGTACAGCCAAGATTTTACGCTTCTTCCGTATAATGTAGGGTAGTATTATTTCTTACACATATACAGCGTGCAACGGATAAATTGTTCCCTAAATGAGGCAAAAAAAGAAAACAATATTGATATTTCATTTTATGAACGTTTTATTATGATTAAAACGAACCGATAAAGTATGAAATAATCTTTTATTGTTCTGTCTAATTTCTGTATAAGGTCCTGTTATATCAGAATCAAAATGTTGTGTATCTGTCTGAAGTTCATATTTATATATTTGCTTTGTTCAATGACCGTCTCAATAATTCAAAGAACTAATGTGTTTCCGTGTAGTAATCAGAATTAAAAAATCTGAAATTTTGAAATAATCTATCTCAGAGTTTTTGAATTTAGAATCCTGACTCTTATGTATGTAGCGAGAGAAATATAATGTTAATTACGTTAATATAGAACTTCTGGAAAAAATCAGCAATATATTTTAACATATCGAATACAGTGAAGAGTTTCAGAATATGTTGAGGCTATGACAAGTAAAACTTAGAAATTATAATACCACCCATTTTATATTTTAGATATTGTTGCAATACACTGCTTAGAACATTGGCCACGATAACTTATTAAGTAAATTAAAACACGAGATCTTGTAACATCTCATTTTCCTCTCTTAGCAAACCTGAAATTTTGAAATAGTCTATCACAGAGTTTTTAAATTTTGAATCCTAACTCTTGTGTATGTAGCGAGAGAAATATAATGTTAGTTATGAAATATAGAACGTCTGGGAAAAATCAGCAATATATTTCAGCATATCGAATAGAGTGAAGAGTTTCAGAAAATATTGAGGCTATGAAAAATGAGACTTAGAAATGATAATTCCACGTATTATATATTTAAGATATTGTTGCAATACACTGCTTAGAACATTGGCATTGATAATTTATTAAGTAAATTAAAACACGTGATCTTGTAACATTTCATTTTCTTATCTCAAAGCTTTAATAACTATTTCCGTATAGAGAAATCTGAACCACTGAAGAGAAAATTTTGGATAAAAATCTAATTTTCTTTTCACGATTCGGCATCAATAATTGATTTATATTCGTTATCTTAATTTTTCTTTCATATTTACAAATGATTTGTGAGAAAAAAATTGTGCTCATTTGGCTTAAGAACGAAGTAGACTTTTTTTCTGGATAGAAAGACTTCTAATATTGCATTTTACAAATACTTACTTGGGAGAACCGGTACTTTCTAATTTAATTCAGTTTAAGACGAAGTACAGAAACAGGCTCAATGCGAGACCTGATATGAATGTAGCAATATCATCTAGTGTTCTCAGTTGAAATTATTTGCTTATGAAGAAACAAATCACATCCATATTAATAAATGATATATTTTTCAAATATTATTTACTTTATCTTTCTTTCTTAATTTTAAAAAAATGTTGTTTTAAAAGTAATAGTTTTACAGACAACTGATCGTAAGAAACATACCAAGAAGTTATCGATGCTGAATAAATTAATCTATTGAACCAAGTTTGTCGGTATAAATGGTTACAATGCAAAGTGTTGTTCTTACTGTGGGTCACCGTAAAAATGCTTAAAAACAATGGTCCAGTGTGCATAAATGTGCAGCAATTAATTGTATTAGGTTGCACGCAGAATGAAGCAATTTTGATTTACTAGCCTATCCCAGCATTTTTCAGTTCTTATATATTAACAGTCGGAATACACGCATATATCATTTGATTATAGTTCTGAAGAACAAAGTGCAGATTTTGGTAAAGCCGAACACAGAGAACGGGTGCATGGCATATCACACACAGAGACACACACACGAGTGGCTAGCCTTACATATACATACATATATGTACACATACACACTCATAAGTAGTCCAATATTTAGATGTTGCATTAAATTTAAAAACTGCCAATGTTTCTCCGTATATGAAAACAAACGAAAATTTAAATTGCATAAACACAAGATATAACCAACCCTCAAGCATAATCAAGCACATTAATAAATGAACAGAACACAGGTTATCAAAAACTTTGTCAAATTATAAATATTTGACGAAAAGAACAAACAGTGTGGAAAAGAAAATATGTGTATCAGAACATTTTAGAATACAATCCCCAACCAAACAGCCAAATATAAAACAATAATAGAAATCGAAATATTATCTGGTTCAATCTACCTTTTAACTTATAATTGAAAACAAAAGTAGGACAAATATTTTTTAAACTGATCGATAAACAATTTTCAAATAGCTAAGAATTAAACAGAATTATCAATAGGAATACAATCAAACTGAATTATAGCTGAACCAGTAATTTAAAAAACTACATAAAGAGACAAAACCCCAGAAACATAGATAGCAACGTACAAAACAAAATCATTAATAAGGCATGTAACTCTTCACACAAAATTAAATGCGCACTTCAACTACATTGTAATATAAAAAAAACGTTATTCACAAACCAATGGACATCACTTAAATGGCCAAAACATAACATACTTGGCAACAAACAAAGACTTTGTCAAGACTAGATGGAATAATCATAGGTCTACATTTAAACGAGAAAACTTTAAAAATTTACAAAATTGGGTAGAGACGTGTGGAAATTGCAATTAAAATATGGAAAAGACCAAGAGATAACGTAGGTTATGATGAAACAGCCGACATTTACAGCAGTGGCAAAATATGTAGATTGTGCTAGGAAAAAAATTTAGCTATTATGTTATTCCAAAACAAATATGAATTACTGAATGAAAGAACAGAAAATATGACTAATTGTAACCATACAATAAAATAGCTATTAAAGTTACACAAGTATGAAAAACATTATAACTTTAAAAAATCCCAGTTACGGGAGTGTTCTTAAAAAAACAGGGTAAAATCAGTTATTACAAAATCCCAGATACGGGAGTGTTCTTAAAAAAACAGGGTAAAATCAGTTATTACAAATGGCCTAATCACATAATATGGTAGCAACTGAGGTCACTTAATAACTCGTTTACTATATTCAAAACTTCTACAATATAATTGTACTGAACACTTTTTTAACCCAGCTGTGTACTGGTCTAATATAATTATGGCCAAAAATTAAACAATTCATATATATATATATATATATATATATATATATATATATATATATGTGTGTGTGTGTGTGTGTGTGTGTGTGTGTGTGTGTGTGTGTGTCTGTGCTTGTAATATTTTAGATATAAATATATCTTCAGAGAAAATGTAAATAAAAGAAACGAGGAAAATATTTTAGGTCTACCATTTCTTTTCCTTCGGAAACTTTAAAAAGATTATTATATAAAAATAATACTTAGTAATGTAAAATTTGATAATGTTAAGTTTTCAATTTTTAATTAAATGACGTTCTAAAATATTCTATAAAACAAGCAGTTAAAGAAACAAAAAAGTCTGGAAGATGCTGAGCATGATAAATGTTTGGCCTATTAAATAAAACTGAGTTCATGCGTTTGCTGTCAATGATTCTTGTAATTATTATACATTACTTTACCCTTATTTACATTTTAAATTTTATTTTGTCTATTACATTAATTAAGTTATTTATGTTTAATAGTCATGAGGTAAACATTTTTTTTATTTTTTAAACTTTTCTGGTGATGTATAATTATGTTGTCTTGAGAAAGGTGGAATTACAAAATATTTTACCACCAGAGTTTACTCTTCCATTACACGCTAGGTTTTTAGAAGATTTTAGAGCGTTTTTAATTCAAAGTTTAAAAACAAAGTGACTTTATTTTCCACATATTTTTCTCTTCTAGGTTACTAAATAAAATGTCTACAATTGCCCATAGGAACTATACGCGCTGTCATAAAGTCCTGACACACACACACAGACATATATGTGTAGCAAGTTTTTAGGGACTGACAGAAAATTGGTAGACTTTCGATCCCGGCTGGAAGCCAATAGAAGTCCAGCAAAACTGATGAGCTGTGATACAGCGAAACAATCTTGTATGTGGATGACTAATATATATATATATATATATATATATATATATATATATATATGGGTGTGTATGTAGGTGCTTGTGTGTGTGTGCCGTTTGATAATAAATGATGTATATGCATACGTAAAGCAAGATAAATGGCGATTATCATGGAAAATAAGTATTTTTTGTCAAATAAGCCTAGGGAATTGTTTGTTAAAATTTGGTAAGAGAAGAATGTATGATATCAATCGCTTTTTCTTTGAACTCGTTCAAATATTCGCGTGAATTTGTGTGCATTCAATAAAACAAACCCAAAAGCAGATTTATGCACAGACACACACACACACACACACACACACACACACACACACACACACACACACACACACACATATATATATATATATATATATATAGCTCTTCTTTTATAATACAGAATGATATTCTATTTTGGAATGTATAGAGAAAAGTAAAAGTAGAATTTATTTTCACATCTGGAATCCCTGTAAGCACAACGTTTAACAAAAAGCTATTAGCGCTAAAGTCGATATTATTCGGACTTGGACTGTAAAGACTGACTTAATAATTTTGGTCTGAACCGATCCTGTAATTGAACCGATATAATTAAAAGAACTTTTTTTTATGAAATTATTTTAGGCATATTTTGAAATCATGTTTGAAATTATTTTTACTTGAATAAGCCAATAAGTTTGCATGTTAATATACAGAGATGCTGGTTATATAAGGGGGTGTTTTTATGCATATTTTGTAATTGAGCGCTCAAGCCTGCACTTAGTGTGTGTAATATGTAGCTTATCTAAAATCATCTGGAATAAACACTGCATTAAAGTATTTGAAGAATAGACTTGAGGCACCAGAATATTAAACTTCAATGGTCTGAAGATGTGAATAGTGATTTATTATTAGAGAAAATGTAAAATAAACGAAAATAATACTTAAGATTTAGAGAAAAGAAGCGCTTCAGGAACATTCTCGGGTCCTCCGCGAGAGACTGAAACATCCCACTGTTTCTTGCAAAATAGCTGGGTTGCTTGTCACATCTCAGTCAAAACTGACGTTCGAAACTCAGAAGCGTAAAACATCCAAGAACTCTAGCCAAAACGAAAACTGCAGAAGAAAAGGTCAAGCTCACCTTCCCAGCCAGATATTCTTTGTCCACACTGCAGCAGAAAATTCAGAACCACGAATGGCCTCATAATTCCTAATTCTAGTTGTTGCAATAACGTACGCCGAAATAACTTTTAGAAAAGTATGAATATTTATGCCCCTAGCTATGGCTAAATAGCACAACAGAGTAATAGAAAGAAAAATCGGAACCACCCTGTCGTGGTTTGGCCAACATCAGGTTATTTTGGCCTAGATATACCTTAGTTGAGTTATCCCGTACGACTCTAATGAATACGAGACACGTGGTCATATTTCGTATTTGACCGAGAATGCTTCCAGGAATAATGCCACTCAAATAATAATTTCTGCATTGCCAAAATGGAAGAAATGTTACCACATAATTATATTGAGAAACCATTTTTAGAAAATATACTGCTATTTAGTATGATCTCTATTTGTGGCGATGTATTTGCACCTCGCATAAATCCACCTGTCAAATACATTTTTGGAAGATCTTTCTTAAGAGTTGATCGTCCAACGATTGCTTTTCTATAAATTGTTCACATAATGGATTTCTTCCGTCGTCATTTCACTCATGTTCTCATGTTGCTCTCATCAGTTGTGCCTCAACATGCACATTTCAGATTCGTTTGTGAATGTCGGTAGAATATAATACGTAGTTCATTTGATGAAGGGCAAGACTGTTTGCTTTCATTTCTGGTATATAACAAGTGTTAACTAAAATCTGAAATAAGTGGAGATTCCGTTCCTCATGTAGCAAGAATTATCTATGCTTGTTAAAAAACACCTGAGAATAAATTCATAAGAACTGTATTTTTGTCTTTTCTTCCACGTTCTATGCAAAAACATAGCTTACCACAACTCCATATTCATAAAATATCGAAGCAACATTAAAATATATACCATCCATCTTTATCAGGGCTTTGTCACTTCTTTTTTCCTTAAACTATTTGACAAGCTACTCGTTGTTGTCATCTGTACTTTTTTTGTTTATTTTTCACTTCATCTCGTGAATGTGACATTTTCAAATTCTCCCTTTCATTATAATGTGTTCTAGAAATTTCAATTCACTTTCCTCGATTTTAGTTAGAAGAGTTTTTGAAGTTTCCGTTTTCTTTCAAATTTCTCATTCATTACAATTATTTGGTATTCTCACATTCTGTCTGTTAATAAAATCTCTGTATATTTGAATTTCTGCAAATAAATGTTCCTGCATTTGTATGTCTCACAGGAGCAAGTATATGACATAGAAATTCGGAACATATTTGTATCTAAGGACATTTGGACATTTCCTAAGCGTGTGCCCAGTATCCAGGGACAGCTTTTAATTTTTTGATACACATTTGGATTTTGATTCCATATTTTCCGTCAACTGTAACCCAAATCCAGGATGATAAGTTAATATACATGTTTAAAACGCATGGTTCTGATTCGAAGACTACATATTTGCCTACCTCTTTTGTTGAGGACCATCATGCTATTTGCACTCGGTTTACAGTAGCAAAGAGATTGTTTTATGCATAACAGTTATTGTGACCAAATACCTGATGTTGTTTAGAAGAAAATAAATAGTAAGCATTTATTTGAATCATTCTCTCTCTCTCACACGCACAGAAACAGATAGACAGAGATAGATAGAGAGAGAGAGAGGAAGATAAATTGCCGTAAAAATCTAGCAATAACTGTGTTTCATGCTTAAATGAAAAATGTCATTTACAAAAGAGACATATTTTCAGATTAGTAACTTTTTTTTAAAAAGTGTTTTCTACGTGGTAGATGTTAACAATGTATGATTTTATATTATGAAAATGTGGGGGATTTAACAAATATTATGAAAAGAGTATGAAAAAGTATATAGAAGAACTTTGCAAATTTGCCAAAAATTATTTGAAAACATTCTTTCAAAGTCTTTTGAAACTACCAGCGTCACCCGTTCATGCGAATGTATAGTAATAAAAACATAAACATACCCAGCGCGGCGGGCGTATTCTTATCAGATGAGACGGGTGAATATTAAATGTTTTCATCTTAAATTACATATATATATTAGTCATCCGCAGACAGATCTGTTTCGCTGTATCACAGCTCATCAGTACGGTGAGACTCCAATTGCTTTTAACCCAGAATTGAAACCCGACCGAAGTGGCATCAGTCGGCGTTTCTACCTCTGGGCCATGGGCGCTCTGTAGAAGAAGGTTGACTTTTTAGCATGTATATTATGATTATACGCGCCTAATAGCCAGAGTGCTCTAATTCATTAGTAAATGAACGATGTGTACATGCCATACTTACAGAGTGCTCAGTCAGTGTGTGAGAGATATCTCACGAGTAACTTAAATCACAAATCTATTAAAAATGCAAAATTACAGCACAGAATAGAACGTTCAATCGTTCTTGACTTGTAATAGTTTGTAACTGAGAAATTTGTAAAGAATGAGATCATTATATTCGTTCTGCGGATAATAAAATCATTCACAGTAGTTTTAATTCACCATCTTTGAAAATCATTCTATCCTTTTCTTAATTACGTGGATTAAAATACATTTTAGAAAATGTAAAATCTTTGAATTTGGATCTGGCAAATTGCAAAAGCTTATTGAATATATGTCGAATATTTAGTTTAATAATCTGATTGTTTTACCTGATAAATTTCTACCCAAAATACTGAAAATCATCTATAAAATTTCTAATTGTATTTTACGATTGTCTAAAACATACATGACTGTAATATCGTTATATTCTGTTGACTGGTTGCCTACCAAGGCTATAAAAACCAATCTGTTCTGCTATTTAACCCATATATAGAGGGAGAATCAACTGAGTGTCAGTGCAACGAATTCAACTGAAATTCCAACTCGGCTCTCTTGTTCCGAACCGATATTTACAGGACCACAATGCACAGACGCTATATTAGTAATAATAGTATTAATTGTTATAAACATAGTAAAACTACATTAGAAATACTAATTTTTTAATAATTAGTACATAGTTGCGAAAAATGATTCAGTCGGAAGCATTGGCAGGTGTAAATATTTGAAAAGCCATAATCTAGATAAAATGTTAAAGATAGGCATGACTTGTGAACCGTCACCGATAATAAAAATGGCGCAACGGTCGCCTTCTCCCGACTTTTATATCGTTTGAGAATTTAATCAGGGATGGGATTCTGGCCTTTCCATTGGACGACAAACATTTCGCTTCGAGGTGTGAAATTTTGCGAGTTTTTTGTGTGGTAAGCAAAGTGTGTAAATTCGAGAAAATTCGATTATTTCCGATTTGAATTTTTTAAATCTATAATTTGTTATGTTTACTACAAATCACCGCAATAAATCTCCTTGCAATAAAGTTTTCGTTGAAAAGTTTTAGTTAACCTGGTTAGGGTTTATTATTATCATAAAATATCCATAGAATAATCCGCAATTCATGAATTTAAGCAAATTCCTAGATTAACTGCGATGACTCATCATTTAATCTTGTAACTGCTTGGCATTCTTATGCTAACAGTTTTTTCTTTGATAATACCCCAGCGTTTTAATTTCTTGCTAATTACGATCGTTAAAAATATAAAAGGAACGTAAATCTTTCTCCTTTAATTTTTTTCATTCATTTTACCCTCTCTTTAATAATGTTTCCTTTCTTTCGTTCTCTATTTTTTACTCCTTTGTAGATTTATCACATTATTCGGGGTGAATTGAGCAAAATAAATGTTTTTTAATGACGTCGATTTTCACTTACAAATGCAACATAGATGCTTACGTTTTCTTGATTTCTTTCCAAGTATAATTCATTTTACCATTTATCGAATTTCATTTTTTATTCAAAGCAGACATCTTTTAACGGGGGATGTACACAAGTTTCGTATTGTTAATGACTTTCATTACATTTCTTTCACACCTGTAAATTAAATTCCGTAGGATTTCAATATTTTCTTTTCTGTGGCTACATGTGTGTGCATACATGTGTGCATGTTTCATCTTTTTTTTTTTAATCATGTCACACCAAGCAAAGCATTCCACTGCCACTATAGCGCAGGTGGGTACACAGGGCGATAGAAGAGTTATGATGTACATAGGGGGAGAGTTGGAGACAATGGGTGTGGGTTAGTTTGTTAGGAGGTGTCTATTGACCTTACTTTTAAACTCCTAGAGGTTATAGCCGTCGAGGAAGCATGCATGCGGAAGGAAATTCCACAGGCGGGAAGTGCGAGAAAAGAAGCTGTTGGAGAAGAAATTATGGTTACATTTCATCGGATTCACTGTAAAAGTGTGGGACCTAGTTGCCAATCTAGTATCTCGTGCAAACTCACACCTAGGGGGCACCAGCGATTTAAGTTAATCAGAGCAGAAGCCATGAAAGTATTTATAGAAGAGGCACAGGGAAGCCACGTCACGCCGGTGAGAGAGTGACTGCAGGCGGTCATTTAAGTCGGTATCAATCACATTACAGATTCTTCGCTGTATTTTGTCAAGAAGCTCGAGGAGAATAGCAGGGGCACCCGACCAGATGTGGCAACAGTATTCAAAACACGGGCGGATGGTAGATTTGTATAAGTGCAGGATAGATTCAGTCGGAAAGAATTTCCGGGCCCTGCACAGAGAGCCGACTTTCATAGCAGCGGATTTAGCAATGAATTCGACGTAGTCATTCCACTTGAGGTCCGCTGAGAGCATCAGGTCAAGCAGGCGTAGTGTTTTACTCTCTGGGAGGCATGCCTGTTCCATGCTAATGAGAGGGAGGTGCGGTAGTCTGTTGTGATTAATTGACAGCAGCTTCGTTTTGGAAGAATTGAATTTTACGAGCCATTTTCTACCCCAATCCACCACGGATTGGATGTCCTTTTCAAGTTCAGCCGCGAGGTTCGCCTTGTCATCAACACCAGATTTTTGGTCGAGGCAAGCGTATACTGTGGTATCATCGGCGTACATGCCTACTTGTGAGCTTATGGCATCGGGGAGATCATTAATGTAGACTAATATTTTCTACATCGGTTTTCTCGCAGTAAGAAATGAACTTAGCACTTTTAAAGTTATTTTGAAATAATATAATTTATTTAAATACAATAAAACTTTTAAAAGGTTTGTAGATATTCTCTGGGTATTTTTACATTTGAATTGGTGATGAAATAAGCATAAATTAACCTATAATAGTAAAGTTATGAATTTCGATCATAAATAAAATTAAAAAAAACATTTGGACAATGGTTATTGGAAATGAAGGAATTAAGAATCAAATACGGATGACTTATTTTTCTATAGAAAATTAAGTTGGCACGAGTTTGTTCCAAAACTAAAATATGAAGACATTGATTATGTGTTATATTTCTCGTTTTAGGAATTTTCATGGTTGCATAAAATAAAATGTACCTTCTAAAAGCATTCTATGTGTGTAAATCACATCTTTGTGCTAGATGAACAGAACCCTGCCATCTATAAAGAAGTTTTTATAGGACCTAGAATAGTTTTTGCAAAACAATAAAATGTTGAATGAAAATACAATCATGAAAAACAGAAAGGAAATGGTACATTCAATGATGATTTTATTTTATGTCTTTTATAATGTACATTCCTACAATATTTCCACTAGCAGCCCATCTACTTGATATTATGTTATGTAAGAAACTTGCACTGATGTATGCTCAGTATCAAAAAAATATTTTATCCATTCAATATATTTTCAAATGTTATTTTTATTAATATTATCTAGGATAATTTGTCCAAGAAAAAATACATATTAAAAAATTAAATCATTGGCGTCTTCATCCTACTAGGTTTTACAAATGAATGCGAAGTTTTAGATTTCAAATTGTATTCTGTTTTTCCCTTACATATGTAATGTATTATATAGATTAATTACATCACCAACACCTTAATATACGTCATTAAAAACAATTAGGTAATAACCTCATAATCTGTATTAGGTGTATAATACAAAATTCTTTAAAAATGCATGTCAAAAGATGCAATTCTAGATTATCTAAGTGAATCTATCGTCTGCTATATTTAAAACAGTTAATTCATGCACATTTTTATTCATCATCATTGTAACTTTCATTGCAAAATGCGCTAATTCTTTTGATAAAAAGTGCTGTCATCAGTGAAATATAAATATATACGTGTTGAGGCAAAATGAAAATATAGAATTGGATCTCATGTTATTTAAAGAATTTAATTAATTACGGACAGTTTTGGATGGAATTTACTTCTTGACTGAAAGGCACAATTCGGGATTTGGCGAAGTCGATCATTACTGTTGTTCCGCACAGAATGTTTGTTGTCACACATTATATATATATATATATATATATATATATATATATATATATATATATATATATTCAATGAATAAGAAAGGGATTAAATAATTGCAACATTCAAAACATTAATTTAAAACAGGGCTCAGTATAAAAAGAAAGCAATTATTATTCAATATCTATTAATAATTTATAACATATACAAACTCCTACAAAATTGTATATTTTGTTTCGACATTGAAAAAATGTGTCATCAGCTAGTCAACAATGATAGTAATAAACGTTTTCTTGAAAAAAGCGTCACATTCGTTTTATTTTAGGAAATCTTTTTTGTGCGAGGTAAAAATATATGAAAAAAGAGAGAAAGAAAGATGGTAGAAAAGATGAGAAAATAAGATGAGAAATCAAGAAAAGAAAAAGAAAGAGGAAAGGAAATGATACAGAGGAAACAGAAATTACAGAGGAAAATAAGTTAAAATGTATGGAGTGGAAAGAGCCAATGGAAACAGCCAAGAAAGAGAGAAATTTTCAATTTAGATTGGAAGTAGATCGGCGACAAATATTGAAAATATTGAAATCGGTTACATGATGTCTTGTCTAAAATCTTGTGGCATTTCAAATAACAATTATACTTCTATAAAAAAAAAGAAAAAAGATGTCAATGAAAAATACAAAAAGGGTAGAAAGTGAAGAGGAAAATAAAAAGGAAAAGTAAGAAAATTATTGTGGATTCCGGGTGAAAAAGCACAAAAAATAATACATAATAAAAACAGATATGGAGATAGAAAATGTATGTTATATTGAAGAAAGCAACAAAAACAAACTGGAACACGGGTTAATCAATTAAGAAATACTATTTGTAGAAAGCAATATATACAGTCCTGCAGTGAAAATAGTATGACCGGGTAATGAACCTATATCCAAACAACACCAACTAACTCTGCACCAAATTACTGACCAACTAAGTAAATTGCATATATATATATATATGTATATATATTCATTTGAAATTGTTTTGTTTTGGGATTTTTTGTTTCTTCATAACCCCTTCCCATCATGTCATTTCATGAAAAAATTTTTAAAGTTATTTTTGTAATTTATTGTACAAACCACAAATTTTTATGTACATTTGGGGCGTTTTGTAGGTCCTCGGTATGTTTTTGCGGTATTTTGGTGCACGACAAGTATGAGTGTTGATGGACAAATTTTTATGGTGAATGAGAATCATTGTAACGTATGTATGGGTCGCGAATCTGATTAGCTAGATATAGGATAGAGTATCTGTAGACCAACCCGAGTTTTGTTCCCCCTCCCCATTTTTCGGCCTTGTGCCATAATTTTGTAAGTTTGTAAGTTTACAAAATAAATACACATAAATTGCTTTACAAATAATTTGCAACTGCTGATCTCTGTATAAACAGGATTATATGTACACATCAGGCGAGTCCATTCTTGTAAACAAAAGGGACGATGCCAAAACAAATATGCAAGGAGGGAAGAAAGGGAAAAGACAATAGAAACGACTAAGAAAAAGAAATGTTAGATTTTGGCCGGAAGATAATTGCAGACAGATACAAACATCGATTATATTGTTTCAGGTTAAATCCTTTGGTATTATTTTAAATATGAAATCACATACCAACAGCGAGAAATTGTTCATGAAACATAAATCAGCACATATTTAAAAACATAACACGAAGATAGAAATTCATTAGAGCAAATATTAGAGAAATAAAAATAAAATAATATAAATTAAAATTAAATTCACAATTATAATGAATAAAACTAATATTAAAATTAAATTAAAACTTTAAGCAGTAAATAGATAACAATTTGGAACAGAAAATAAATTAACATAAGAGAGATAATATAATTAACATAAATTATACAACACAAAGTAGAGCTAATAATAGTTATTTAGAATGTTTAAATAAAACTTTTGTTATAAATTCTCTCTCTCTCTCTGAAACAATATAATCGATGTTAGTCTGAAACAATATAATCTCCCTCTCTCTCTCTCTCTCTCTATATATATATATATATATATATAGAGAGAGAGAGAGAGAGAGAGAGAGTAAATGAAAACTGCCTTCAAAGATCAACAGCTTAATGAGTGAAAATGCTATTCACCATGGACTACTGATATTTCCACACTTTTCACATTTTCATACATTCTAACTCGGATACTAAGCAATCTTAGACGGAGATAGAACATTTGTAATATCTTCTGGTAAATTTGTTCTGATATCAAATATGTTGCTTGTTTTTTGGTAGAATTTCGCAAATGAATTTTTCTAAATTACGAATAATATTCAGAAGAAGTTCGCTAGTCATTTTCAAAGAAAGAAAGTTGAAATCGAGAGATAAATCAGGTGATTTTAAACCTGATCGTTAAAAAAAATTAAATGTTCCACCGGCTATCTCATGACAACCTCTCTTATCTTTTGGAATACAATTAATGAATTAAAAGTATATTTTAGATTTCTGAAATATATCCCCTGTTTGCTTAGGTTAAAAATATTATTCTCTACGATTTAAAATGTGACTTTAAATATGTTTCTTACGTACTATTCAGCGTTAAGGAAGACATATGTTAAAATAGATGAAAGTTTCAAGATATTTGTATTTGGCATAGAAAAAAGTGAACTAAACGAAAATGCAATTATCCGTGTGAATATTTAAAGAAACTGTTTAATCACTGATTTAAACGCTTTGATATACAAATCTAAGGAATACATATAGATAAAACCCCATTCGATCAATACCAAATAGAGCGAAATACGTGGTCACAAAAGAAATATTAGTCATCATCTAATTTTTTCCGTCGTTGTTTACATTAAATTTCAAATGTCTGAACGACAATCAGTCTAAATAGAGAATTTAGTTTTGCATGGTGTCTCGTAAGAAAATGTATACTTTATGTTTATTTTATATTTTAAGTATTAGAGTTGAATATTTTGAATTGAGTTTTTTATATGTATAATAATGTCTCTTTAAACAGATTATACCACATAGTCTCTCTTTTTGACTGTTTAAGATGCTATAACAAATGGGTATATAATGAGTTATAGACTGAAATAAATTTCTTATTATTATTACGCGTCAAATTATCATGAGTCAAAAGATTTATGGGTTAATTAATCCCAAAATCTAAATAACTAGGCTGAACTGTATATATTCGGTAAAAGAAAAGGCATGTTTTTTCATTTTCCTATAAAATAGTAGTTATTCTAGTGTAAAATATATTGCTGGCCAATTTTCGTTCAAAATGTATACTTTTCAAATTTTTATACACAATGTATTGCTGGTAATTATTTTATATACATTTATTTTTAGTCTTTTAAAGTGTTTTGAATAGCGTTTAGTATTTTCCCAAAATATATATATAAAGAACAGTTGAATGTTTTTAGAAACCCATTGGTAATATAATATGTCACAGCTCTCTTATAGACGGCTACTCACACCAAATTTATACCACAATGAACAGGACAAAATTATCCAGAAGGAGTCCAAAAAAGTAGGGGGAAAGGATATTAACTTAGCAGTGTATATTAGCGTCTATATGATATCTAGACAACAAGACAGCCTTGGCCTAGATTTACAAAACAGTAGTTAAGAAAGTCAGGAAATCTTGACTTGGATTTTTAGTTGTCTATTTTAAGATGCATGATATTAAAAATTCAAAATTAGGGGTTGAATGTTCGCTAGAAAAATTAATTGTTAGTTTTTATTTCTAACCGTAATAATAATACTATTATATAATTATGTAAAACTTACTGGTAGTAATAATAACATGATTATAAAGAAACTAATATTTAAAAACCTTAAAGTAATAATAATAATTAAAATAATTAAAATAATATTATATAAAACTATAAGTAAGACTAAAAATATAAAATAATAATAAAAAACAAAAATACAATAAAAAATAATAATATTAAAGTACCCATGATAATAATGTTAGAAAATGATAAAACAAGTTTTTTTTATAATTTTCTAACAATATTTTATATCATTATTTAGCATCATTTTTAGCATTATTTTTGTATCAATGAAACATGATGAATCAATTCTTTGCGCGTAAGCAAATGCAAGGAATTCAACTTCAATTCAAATTGGGCTCCCCGATTGGTAGTTCTGAGTCGATATCCACTGCACCACAACGCTAGATTTCTTAAAACTAGAAGAAAGAAGATGCTTCTGTCAAGCAGGAAAGGTGGAGGCAACTGAACCATTTGAAAATCTCTAATTAAAAAAACAGGAGCCATTTCAAGTGCACTTATCTTAATGTCTATTACACTGATACGATCGGTTTGTGAGTATCTAGATTATAAATGAGAGCAGAAAAATTGACGAGGTTATATGTATATTACTCAAAAGAGTCTCAGTTCTAAGTTTAAAGTTGTGCAGTGATGCTATGTATGTTTCAAGTAATAATGTTTCGGGAAATTCATGAAAAAAGCATTCAGTTTAATAGGTAGAGAATGTTAACCCGTCACATTGATTTAAAAGGAGAGATAGAGACTGAACTAATTTAATACAATATTAAAGAGTCACCGGTAATCACGAGAGCGAAAATCTTTACTGGCAAGGTAGTGCCAACTCCTCTCGATAAAATGGTTGTTTCTGTGTGTGATAGCTGCCAGGCATGCTAGTGTGAACCATGGAAAAGACTAATGATTCACCTGGACTTTCTGAGAAGAGATAAAACCGATTATACCAGCTTTGATCCACGAAGAAACCTCAGCGGTGTAGTTTTCAGTTAGAAGTTTGAAGAAATACATGCAGGAACAACTACTCATACACGACTTGTACTACAAATCCCTCGATATTATGCGATTGTTGATCAGAAAACCATCTCTAAGCGCTAATAAGAGTTCGGGCTAATAATAGCCAGTCTGAAGCAGAAACCAGCAGACTGTCAACCAGGTATCCTTACAATGTAAAGTCACAGTCACTGGCTAGTCTGATTACTAAAAAGTTAAGAAAATTACATTATTGTGGCCCTGTTAGAAGAAAGAAAAATGAGCCGGTAAACCATAGCCTGAACAGAGAACAAGGGATGAACAGCTAATCCTGTTCATTAAATATGGAAGGAGTTCAGGCCGGGCGATAGGTATGCATTTCTACTCTAATTAATCTGTTAAAAATAAATTATTAAGTTTTAGTTTAGTTTAGGCCCTAATATTTATTTTCTTGGGAAAGTTTCAAGTCAAATTTTGCAATCAGTTTCCCATAAAAGTAAGAATCCTATTAAGCACAATATTAAATATTAACAATTAATAACTGTGCATGAAATAAGAAAAATGTTAAAACAATGAATGAAAAAACAAAGAAAGTAAATATGATGGCATAGAAAATTAAAAGACCAAAAACTAAAACAAAAATTAAAAATATACAAGAAAAGAAACAAAATAAATCAAAAGATTTCATTTCTACGACACCTACATAGATTAAGACTGACGAACTCTTGGGGTGGATTCTTGAATGAATATTAAAGCAAAACGATTTGTTGACAACAAATTTAATGAACGTTAATTTCTTACTTATTTGAGAGTAAGTAAACTGGATATATCAATAAAAAATTAAATATTAGGACAGAATGTCATAATGTAATTAATTTTCTTTTATTTAAATAATTGTTTGATATTCTAAAATAGTTTACTGCGCAATTAACTGATTGACACATAGTTTAATATCAAAATCATGCATCGCGTGCAGTCTCTGCTATTTAGCTCAATGGTATTTATTCATTAGATGATTGTTTGAACCTAGCAATAATTGGTCATGCACTCGATTAATCTAGGCATTTCTTTTCCGCGATCATTAATATATATGGTTCAATGTGCTGCTTAAAAAACAAGCTCTTAACCTTATATTTATTATCTTTATTTTTAATATTTCTTCACACATTGGATTTAAATAGTTGATAGTGTACAAATAACTTTATAAAAATTACATATTCCTGTTTATTACTAAAATAATTTAAATGTATTTGTTTATTGCATTTTGAGTTGATGTAGGTGTCTCACATCTTCAAGGGCCACTCATATATTTCGAAAAACTGACATTCTGATCAATCTAACAGTCTCTTTTCTTTCTCTCTCTCTCTCTCTCTCTCTCTTTCTCTTTCTCTGTATGCACACAAACACACACGTGCGTGTGTGTGTGTGTGTGTGTGTGTGTGTGTGTGTGTGTATGTGAGGGAGATAGATTTTATTGTCCTTTTATTCAACAATTTTTTTAAATAGATTTCTTTATAGATAACTGATTATACCATCGATATTTCCGTGTATTTATTAACATATATACGTGCACATGTATAAAGATGTATGCATATAACTGTGTCTATAAACACACACATACACACACACACACACACACACACACACACACACACACACACACACACACACACACATATATATATATATATATATATATAACTATATATATTTAATGTGAATAATTATATGTGTGAATTAGTTCGTGTACTAAACAGAATAAGTTGAATATTACAATTTTGTAGTCGTCGAAGTCTGACAGTTTGTTTTATAAAATTCAGAAATTTCTCATAAATTATTCAGACATAAATCATTATCTTTGTGTTCGTATTAATTTAGTGAAGGATATTGCTACCATATTTATGCCGTATACAATAATTCTTATTCTCTAACTCTTATATTTAATCACGATATTTTTAATGTATTCTCAAATCGTATCATCACATTTGTGTATACAAACAAACTGACTTTTTAATATCTGAAATGGTTCAGATTTTAAAATTTTGGTGAATATGGTGAATATTGTTATTATAATTTAACTGATTTTAACAGTAAACATAATGAATTAAATTTATATCTCTTTTCACTATGTAGGCGACCAAGTCTCGCCACAAATTCTAATTCAGGATAATCTGATCAGTGAATTCCTATGCATTTTTCTGGAAAATAACGTGCGTTTTCCCGTTGCTTTGACCACGCTTTGTAATTCATAGTTTTTATTCTCTCAGACTAGTTATCACCAAAGGCTAATGAAATCGATCTACCCTGCGGTTTATCCTATGGCTGAAGGAACAAACACGTACAAAATTATCTCAATAGAAATATAAATCTGTAATAGCAATATACTTTTCTATCGCTAACATTTACTTATGCGTACATTTGCAATAACATTGTTCGCTCCGGCCATCTTCAGGCGCTAAGAACATTGAACCGAACCCTTTATTTCGATTACTGGAGGATATCATTCTCCAGTATTGCAATCTGTCAAGCTAATGATTTTCTCTTGCACTCCGTATTACTTGTTCTCATATTGTATTCATTTATATGCTTGGCCAGTTTAAGATACTTTTTCGATAGAGACTTTTCATAAATTAAACAAATGGATTAATTTTAATGTTACAAGTCATTTGTGAAAAAAAGGAAATATAACTATTAGTCCGATTATTCTCATGGAAATGTTTTTAGTACAATGTAAACCTCCTCCGACCTAGTAATCCTCAAAAAGTTTATTTTCGAATAGTATTACGAAGATTCAAATTATATATAATGCTAACTCTAAATGCAAGATGATCTAACAGCATCGAAAATAATCACTTCCAAAAATGTTGTAAATGAACAGTATGTTAATATTTTAATATAATGAAAATATCTTTGTCAAAAAGTGAGGACTAGATTTTTTTTTTGCAGCGACCATCTAACTATTCGAAGGGAAGAAATCATTTATCAAAGATTTCGTTTTGGTTACTAGATAAATTGCAATTTTTTGACTAGTCTGTTTGTTATTTCTGATGAAATGATTACCTTTATTATGATCGAAAAAGCAACATCAGCACAGTAAAATAGGTATACTTCATTCTGCCGTATTCCCTCTGTATTCTATAAGAATACTTTACATATTTGAAAAGACGTAAGAATTATTAAGCGACCTATATATTATATTAAAATTAAATTGAATTTCTAGGTACAAATGTTTGAGATTTACAAGAAATCTTAAGTGAAATATTGGTTCAAAACAATTATATTTTATATATACCAAAAATAACTCCCTGTGGGAGGGTCCTTGTATATAAAAAACATGTCTTATTATAAATAACATCTTATATAACAGCGAGAATTGTGTGATGAACGTTTAGAAAAAAAGATGTAGAATTAGATAGTTGAATATGAAAGGATTTACAGTTTAGGTTTTCTTTTTAGTTTAACTATATCATGCATCATCTGTTCCAGTATTATTTCTTTGTAATGATAGATTTGGTCCAATTTTCTCATACGTCGGGTTGCCACTGCCCTATAATATACCATACGGAACAGTTTTTATGAGTTTATTATCAATACTTGTAATTTTTTCCTAATTGTGTTTAAATCTATCTCACATGGAGTAGTTCGTGTTTGACAATTTTGCATGCAGAATTTAGATAAAAGTTTTTCTATATATCTGGATTGATGCATTGTAATAGCGTTGTCCTTTAATTCGAACTGTATACCAAGAAACATTAATAGTCGACTCAAGTCGGTCATTTTAAACTTATGTTTAAAGAATTTTTAATAAAGCAGCTTCACATTTTGAAGAAATTAACATATCGTCGACCCAAATAACCAGAATTGCTATTATTTCATTATTAAATAGCTTTGTTTACAGGAAGGGGTCAGCTAGGGAGGGTTCAAAATGTTGTTCAATTAAATAGAAATGTTCTAATTTATTCCACGTTTTTCCGCTTTGTTTGAGCCCATATAGTGACCTTTTGAGTTTTGACACATAATTGTCTCCTTTATCAAAACCTTCTGGCGGTTCTATGTATATTTAATAGTCAATCAGAGCATTTAAATATGCTGCTTTAACATCTATATGGTGTATATCCATAACATAATATGCGGCCATTTGCATCAAAATACTGATTGTTGTCATGTTTGTTGTGAGACTAAATGCTTCTACATAATCTGCCCTTTATATCTGAGAGAATCCTTTAGCTACAAAACGAGCCTTATACACTGGCAAGCCATCCTCAGTTCGATTTATAGTATACACCCAACGGCTGTCGTTAATATTTTTATCATCATGGGCCTTTTTCTATTCAAAAGTATGATTTGAAACTAAGGATTCTATTTCTTTTTTCATGTCGGCTATCCATTGCTTGGAATTAGCAGAATTTATGGCCTTTTGATACATTGCACCGAGTAGCAACAGTCAATGTCTCAGATATTACATTATTAAATAATCTGGTTTACTTCTATTTCTGGTCGGATAACGTGTAATTTGCCCCCTCCTCTTTTGTTATATCTT
>JBBBDQ010000663.1:3727500-4072500 GCA_037127315.1 Ascarosepion bandense
CTTCATGCTGGAGGTTTTGCAATAAGAAACCATTTCTGTGCATTTGTGTTAAACTTAGGGAAAAAGTCTTATTAAAATTTGTCTTACTCTATACAGATGACTGAAAAATGATTTCATATGCTTCCGCTGGTTAATTACAATCCCATAATCAGTCATTTAAAAGAATTATTCTTTTTTTTTAAAGCGTCATAGCGGGTAAAAAATTATTTTGAACTGATGATTGGAATCCGAAAGGACAATCCCTGTCGCGCTCTTGTGCCAAATGTTACATTCAAATAGTTTTGTTGCAGTGAATATCGGCTCGGAACAACGAATCGGGAAGCCGAATTCGAATTCCAGTTGAGTTCCTTGCATTCACTTACTCACAAATACCCTTGGAAAAGGTATTAATCCGTCACTTCCCTCCAGTTATAGGTTAATAAATATGGCATATTAGGTTCTATAGCCTAGCAACCAGTCTACCGCAGAAATTAAAATGGCAACCTACTGAGGGATAATCTTCGGCCCAGTCAGTCACGTTTCTTTGAAGACATGATCGCCCAAAGTGTGTATCACGTATGGCACTTAACTGACTGACTGAATGTACAGAGAGTGCGACGTCATCGCAGAAATATGGCGGTAACCGGTTTTGCAATTCGCAGTCTCATCTGATCAATACACCTATATGAACATTGTGAATGGTGTCCAACTTGTTCACGCATGTGTCAACTTTCATCTCTAGACTAGATAAAATATCTTCAAGCAAACACATCCTCTAGGACTGAAGAAGAAAAGCCTTCATTGGAACTTATAGACAGTCGCTACAGAAGCACAAACAAATATTATAAATGAATAACTAAGACCACGCCACGCAAAAAGTTAAATAAAAACAACATATTTGTATCACATACGCCAGATAAAAAATGATATAAACTAGGTACTTCACCGCAGTTTCGACGATATCTAACTTTCAATCTGAATTTTTCAAAATGAAAACGTTTTCTATAAACTTTTATTTTAGTTTTAATTGAGAGCTAATTGATGAAATTTACTATTTCCAGTAAGCAAAATACTCTCTAGTTTATTTCAAACGAAAATTATATTGATTGGAATATAAAAGTTTGAGATTTTTTTCAATTTTCGAATTTTGCAGCCATTTTTTAGAGATCGACACATTTATAAACAAAAGTTAATTCCCGGTTTTAAAAGTTTTCAAAAATAATATATACATATGTCACACATTATTTCTGGAAAATTTGTAAATTTCATGTTAATCTGAATTAATATGATTTACACAAGTATTAATTATTTATAGCGTGAAATTTAGAATAAAACTTTTTTTTAATCACAGATTTGAACTTTCTGACCTGTCCGAGCCGTAAATTTGTTGAGAGATTCTTGATTAGAGATAAAGTGTATGTCGTTTATAAGTAACAAAATTGCACAAAACTTTTCGGATAAGGCAGGAAATTATGACCTTTTAATTTGCACATAAAAGTTACCATATTAAAAAAAAACTTCAAATTCACAAAACATTAAATTACTTTACAATATGGCGGCAGAAGGACTTTTATAAAAAAATTCAATCATCGATAGGCAATATAATCATCGATTCCTAACAAAAAGTCTAACCGCAACAGATCTTTGAATATTTTAAAATACTTTTGACATTTTTAAATGATTATAATAACAAAAAAAAATGAAAAGAAGTTTTTAAAATTTCAATAGTAATCGAATTTTTTTTCTTCAGCGGTCCTTAATTTTTTATTATTTATTCAAGCAATTAAAAGCTTATCAAATTAAATAATATCAGTTTTACTTCTTTTTTATTTTACTCTTCATGGCAGATTTTTGTATACAGAGACAATTATTTTAAAAAATGGATGATTTATATTCCCCGTTCAGTCCTGCATTAACTAATATAATTATATATCGCAACTTTTTAAAATTTATTAAAATTTCATGGATTTATGTGGAGTGGGTAATAGAGGAAAAATATATTTTTACTAAAATTTAAAAAGTTCATTTCAAAAATAATCTTATTCATTTGTGAATGAGTACAGAAATTTCATTAAAATTAGACAGTTATTTGATTTTTGCGAGAATTTTAAAATTATTGTGTAAGTCACTGGGAAAAAAGTGGGTGAAATCATCATTAAATTTTCCATTGTAAACGGTCGTAACGTTTTGGTTATCAAGAGTCTCTGCCAAAATTTTGAACATGTTAAAACGAACTAAAATTTCTTTTTTAGAATAATTAAACATTAATTTGATCTTTCCTCTTAATAATAATATAAACGTTTTGGCGGAAAAACGTTTGTCTTTACTCATCGATTTGTGGCGATTCCAATGCGGTATTTAATATAAACGAAGATGCAAACTTTATACAATATCTTCAAGAAAAAGCTTAGGATAGAATTCCCTTCATCACTTTCAATTTTTTAGCACTAACACATATTTTAATATTTCGAAATTTTGTTAAAAGAATTACCAGGGAATAGTGAGTTTCATCTTTACTGGGCGCTCCCTAATATCGAGCTTGTGCCACATGTATGCAATACTTAGAATATCAACATTACTTGACATTGTAGTAACTCTCGTCTTAAAAATATACATTTCCTGAAATATTTTTGGGGAATTTATATTTTCTGAAAAACTATTTGGAATAATAATTTCTTGGAAAACTGTCCGGCAAATTCGCTAAATCTTTCCTGTGGGGCAATTGCTAATTTCTCAATTGATATTACTTATGGGGGACAAAGAAACTGAGAAATGCTTGAATTCGAACAATATAACCTAGATCTCTGGATCACATCAAGAAAATTTATATAGCCATTTCCGGAAATTACGAGAGATAAATGTGCTTGGCTATACCGTACAGCTGTCTAAAGGTGTTTGTGAAGATAAGAGAGGCAAAAAACTACTGCTAACGAATAATTGGAAACGTTTCGCGTAGTGGAAACAAAATTAATCACATGAATAATGCCACGAGTAAAGATAACATGAAACATGGGACAAATTAGGGTTAACCTAATCGGAGAACTTCATCTTTTAAGATCGAGGCCGATGGACAAATAAAAACGGAATTTAGGAATGAGAGAAAGATAAAAGATATAATTTGATCTGAAGAAAATTGTTTCTTCAATTTACGCCATTTCAAATAGTGGGATGATATGTATGTATGCTTTTGCATTTATCTATAATTCTGAAATGAGGCAATATAAAAACAAATACATATTTAAGACAGTTGTATTCATCTTTATAAATATCTTAACAATGTTTCGTCTGTTGTATGCTGCGGCCTCCTTGTGTGATATTCGATGTGATTTTGAATTTTGTGTAGTGATTTTTGATAATTTAGTTCTTTTGATACCCCTTAATAAATCAATTCCTAAACGAAAGAGTTTTCAGTTCAATAGCTGGAAACAGCAGACTGAATTAAATGTATTCTTGTTAGAAAAATATCACTCCCCTGGCATTTAAAAGTTAAAAATTTAAATGTAAGTCGATTTCCGTAGCATTGCCTAAAAAGTCAGGTACAAACGAATCAGCTTAATGAGCCACATTACAAAACTTATCATCTGAATGCTAATGAATAAAGAGCTAAGCAGAATCAGGACAGAGATTAGGACAAGAACAGAGCAGTTTTGCCAAGGACACTGAAACAAGGAACGGGATATTTATGCTGCTTAGGATGGTATCAGAAATGCAACACTAATGAAAAAGAATGTGTATCAGTTTTATAGACTACACAGCCAATTGACAATGTACGCCACAAAGATTTGATAGAAATGCTCAGCCACCTCGACAAACCGCCTGTATACGGGCAACAAACGTGTTCAGCGCATATTCAAAGATAGAAAAGAGAATAAGACCAGAATGTTTTTTCCACCGAATCTATTCAACATAGAATACATGAAAGGATTCGTCATTGGCGGCAGCAGTCTGAACAATATAAGATACGTAAATGATACAATGCTGATAGCAGACACGGAAAGCAAACCACAAGACCTCCCACATAAGGCAGCTGAAGAAAGCAAAAACAAAGAACTACAAATAAACTACAATAAAACTGAATACATGTTAATCAAAAAAGAGGAACACAAAATGCCAAGTAGAGGAAGGAGATAATAATATCAAGCTGATTCTAAAATTTACATACCTGGAAAATATTGTAATAGAAGCCAGAAAGTGCGACACCGAGTTCCAATAGCTAATTTGCATAGCCAAGGAAGCATTCCAGAAGCTATGTAGAGTACTGAAAGACAGGATAATTTTGCTAGATACAAGAAGACAGTACTAGATTGCTATATGATGTATGTTATTCAATATGGCAGTGAATGCTGGAAAGTCTTATAAAGAATGAAGAAAAACTTGAAGCAACTGAAATGTAGTTTTACAGAATGTTGCTGCGGATATCATGGATCGAGCATGTGAGCAATAATTAGATTTTGCAGAGGTTGGAAACGAACAAAAATTAATGGTGAACATCAGAGAAAGACGCCTGAAGATCTTGGGACATGTAATGAGGTAGGAGTGCTTGAAGAGTCTGATACTTACTGGTTAGATAGAGGGAAAGAGTGACAGAGGAAAGCAGCATGTAACATACTTGACGGGCCTTAGAAAGTGGATGGCAGAGCGGGATTTGAAAAGGGTAAAAGAAGAAAGCGTGCTAAGAGCCACCAGGTACAGGGAGTCCTGGAAGGCTATGATCTAATATGTTCTGAGAGGACATGGCACATAGAAGAAGAAGAAGAAGAAGAAGAAGAAGAAGAAGAAGAAGAAGAAGAAGAAGAAGAAGAAGAAGATGCCAAATTTTAGCACACTTAAATTAACGAGGATGGGCACCAAAGGATAAAGCTCATCAGATTAGCTACTATGAAATTATTTGTATAAAATATAATGATAATCCAAGTCACATAGGTGAGAACGTGACTGATTTCGAGATGCCAAGTCAAAATCGATTACATTGCAGATTCCTAGCAGTAAGTGCAGCGACAGATGCGATACATGCGTTCCAATTCAGTTTGGTTAAAAAGTGATACTGAGGAGGTGCAGTGTGTTGAAGACTAGCATCGGCTATGCTAATAGCGAAGCAAAATTATTTCTATTCTGGTTAAAAAGAGCTGGTTTATTTGTTTTTTTTGTTTTTGTTTTTTTTGCAGGCATTAATATTTACAAGCTATTTCTTGCCCCAATTAAACACAGATTTAATGTCCGTTTTAAGAGCAGCAGCCATGTTTACTTTGTCAACCTTGGCTGATTTCTTATAGAGACGGAAATAAATTTTACCCTTGTCTGCATAGATACCTACTTGGGAACTGATGACATGAGGAAGATCATTGCTGAAGACTAGAAACATGGTTGGACCTAGAATAAAGCCACGATAATAATGATTCTATTATATTTGTATTTTTGACGAGTATGTTACTAGTAGACTTTGTTATGTTGCTATCTATATTTAAATGAGACCTAACAGAACTATGGTCAGAGAGCTATAACGATAGCCTTCTCGTTGAATATGTTGCAGTATATTCAATGTAATTATTAACGAATTTGGATTGATCAGGATCACAGTTCTTTAATGAACATGTAAATTCTTAAATGATATTGGTTCTTTGTCATCTAGATCTTTCCAGCGCTTTCCCCACTGCTTAAATGTCGCTCGAACACAACATGAAAACGGATATATCATCGGTCTGTGCGGAAACCCTGTCTCGAATTCTACCATAGACACCGATCCCAAATAGGGCCGGTTTGCTCACTCTCTCTCTCAGTCAGCAAAGGACAGTCTCCAACTCCAACGCGTTAAGTAGGGGCGACAGCAGAACACAATGACGAACCGACCTTGACAGTGCAAAAGTGTGCGAAGGCTACCAGTTCATATGCATGACATGCATGATAGCGATATAGCATCTTTTAAATATGGTTCGGAAAAACCGTTACTGAAAAGCTTTTATTTTACTTTATTAAGTTCTTTTAAGAAAAACCGGAGAAATGATGATTTCTCGTGTGATATCTAACTGAATTTTTATAATAACACCTATTTTACATCTAAAAAGACATCGAATTGTAAAATTATGGCGGCAGTTGTTCTTACGATTTTTTTTATAAAATGAAGTAGTCAATGTATTATTAGTAAACTCTACAAGAATATTCAAGAATCTATTTTAGTGGAGTAACTAAATTCGAACAATATAACCTAGTAACTAAATAATAATAAAAATGTAGAACCGAAACTGATGGTTAACTAATATTTTTGGACGATTTTTTATAAATTATAATCCGAAAAGAAAAAAAAATATGAGGTCAAGTGGAAAAATTATATAAAATACTTAACCGCCACACATTCTCTGTTATTTTCAACGAAAATTAAATATTCGAAGATAATGTAACATTTCAGTTAATCTGGTGAATATTCATTACCGTCTTGTGACTTTAAAAAATTCAAATTAATAACAACGTATTGCTTTTGTTCATAGTTTACACTGTAAAAAGTAAAAATCATTTCAATTGCCTTGAAAAAGTGAGACAAATGACGAGACGCGTCAGGTAAGATTTTTCCTGTTGTCTCTACTTTATTCATATGTTTTTTCTAAAGATCGTATATGCTAATATTCACACACACACGCACAAGCATATGTATATTATTACTCTATGCGGTTTTTACTTTCAGAATGTAGATGATCATGGCCTTCTACGTCTTCCAATCCCTGATGCCTCTTGGCACATTTTTCCTGTTACATCACTCAACCCCTGTTCTGACGTCCACCTGCCCAAGTCCATCAACTATGTTACACATTGTTTTCTCCTGTCTCTCTTTCCCTCCATCTGGCCAGTTAGTATCAGATTCTCCAAGAACTCCTTCCTCCGTGCATGTCTCAGGAACTTTAGCTGTCTATCTCATGTTTACTATTAATATTTTCTCCATTTTTATCCTTTGCGAAACCTCATCATTATTTACATGCTGCATCCAATATATCCGAAGCATCCTTCTGTATAACTACATTTCAGTTCCTTCAAGTTTTTCTTTTGTCTACGATGACATTTTCCACCTTTCCTTACCATATTAAAGAACTGACATCACATAGCAATCCAGTACCGTCTTCTTTGTTTCTAGTGAAAGATTTCTGTCTCTTAATATCATAAACAGCTTCTGGTATACTTCCTTCGCCATGCTAAATTGCCTTCGGATCTCTGTGTTGCACTTTCTCTTTTCTGTAAGAACACTTCCCAAATATTTAAATTTCGGTACTTGCTTGATTTTAGTAACCATCAACCTTATTTGGCATTCCGGGCTGATCTTTTTGCTGATGACCATGCAGTCGGTTTTTTTGCAGTTTATTTGTAGTTCTTTTATTTAACTTTGTTCACCTGTGCATTCTTGTAATTGCAGTGGAAGACAAATAAGTGTGTGTCAGTGATTTTGATGCTAAAATTCATTGATTTTAGAAAGAAAATTATACATGAAACCGCTCGTCTATACATTATCTCAATATGAATGGTGACAAGACAAGTTTTAAACTGAGTGAGAATTATACTGTATAATAAAGATGGTTGATTATATCATGCAAGACAAGACTAGAAGATAACTAATCGTAATGGGTTAATATAAAATGCTTTTGGAGAGTCAAGTTAGTGGTGTAAATGAGAAATGAAAATCTAGTAAGTGATGATTATAAGGATAAAGACAGATGAATAACAATTTCTCTTTGACTCAGGCATTACGATTGTAGCGTGCAGTGAGGCATATTCATTCGAGTCCGAACAACAAGGTAGCAGCAAGTAGAAGAACGTATATTTTCTTCTATATGCCTTGATTTTTCAGGAAGTAGGCGATCAAGGGTTTCACGTCTCCCTATCCCTGGTGGCTCTTAGCACTTTTTTCGTAATATCTCGCAAAACCCGTTCTGTTATCCACCTGCTCACGCCCTTCATATATGTTATCCGCTGCTTTCCTCTGTCTCTTTTTCCTTCTATCTGGCTTGTTAGTATCAGGTTCTCCAAGGTCTCTTTCCGCATTGCATGTCCCAGGATATTCAGTTGTCTCTTCCCGTTGCTAAATATTAATTTCCTTTCCGTTTCCATTTTTTACAACACCTCGTCATCACTCACATGCTCGTCCATGATATCCGCAGCATCCTTCTGCGGAACCAGATTTCAGGTGCTTCAATGTTTTCCTTAATCTTTGATGATATTGTCCAACATTCAGTGGTATATTGAAGAACTGATATCATATAGCACTCTAGTACTCTCTTCTTTGTTTCTAGTGGAAGTTCCCTGTGTATTAATACTCTACTCAGCTTCTAGAACGAGTTCTTTGCCATGCCAATTCGTCTTCGGATCTCTTTCACACATTCCATCTTCTGTTAGAACACTTGCCAGGTATTTCATTTTTTGTACCACCTTCGCATAATCGATATGCACACCTTCTTTCACATTTGTATTGTACTTTCCGTTAGCATTCTAATCATAAATATGACGTTTCTTACTCCACTATCTTTGAGCCATCTGCACTGTTCTTCTCCTATCTTTGGCCTGATACTGCTTCTTGCTCAATTCATCAAGATTCGGACGATCTGTTTTGTAATGTGGCTCATCAGACTGATTGTTTGGTGGAGTTCGCACTCGTTTGCCGCTGGCTTCTTAAGCAGTGCTATGAAAATGTACTTGTTTAGGTCGTACGGTATCACACCTCTCTTATAAATTTAATTTCTTATTTCTGGAATTTTATCTTCGCCGAATTCCTCCTAGGTTATCAGCAACTTTATTACAATGCCATCTGGTCAATCTTCTTTGTTCCCATTGAGTTTAACTATGGCAACTTTCAATTCGAACTTTAATATTTCCAGTGCGTCCTCATCTTTGTGTATTATCGGTTGCTTACTCTCTCTCTCTCTCGCTCTCTCTCGCTCTCTCTCTCTCGCTCTCTCTCTCTCTGTCGCTCTCTCTCTCTCTCTCTCTCTCTCTATATATATATATATATATATTATTTAAATTCCCAGGATCTATGTATCCCCTATGGTTAATATACGTCTGTAGTATTTCTGTACACTTTCTTTTCTTTCGAAACTTATAGTGCAACATGAAACGACAATAGAATTTTAAGAATAAATTTAACTAATATTTAAAAATAGAACAGTTATTTTACTATAACTTTAAAGATAATGTAAAAGGCAAACTAAAGTTTTGCGTTTTATATAGAGGTATATGAAAGTTCTCTAGTATAAAAGATTAGAAAATTTTAAAATATCCTGCTTACAGGCTGTTCTGTAATAGAATGCACGAAATGTCTTTTATGTTTTGTAAACGTATTTTATAGCAACAGTAATTTTTAATTTATACAGTTTTTCGGAGTTACAGTTTGATTCTTGATGATCTGTTAAGAGATTGCCCTATCGGACTTTCTCTGAATTTTACTGTTCAGGAGCAGTGCAAACAGTTAGATTAATAATTAATCCTATTATGTTCTAACCTAGAGATTTTCACTCATATTCTGGATTATTGTAATTATTGAATTTTATACTTGTTACAATTATTCTTTATCATAATCGAGTAAAAATGCTGGATTACTTTTGTGATGCTAACCATTAGATTATATCATACACATATTATGTAAATAAATATACAAAATAAAATATATATTAAAAATCTTCATCGTTTTTGAATTTTTTTATGTGTGCATCATACATGTTTTACATTGTTTACATTGTTGTTATTATTGCATATATTATTCATCTAATCTGTAAAATATTTTCTTCATTTTTCTGGTGATTATTTGTCTTATTATTTCAGGTTATGATACAGAAGTGTCTTCTTGGATTAATATCTCTCATGCTTGCAGTAGAGACAAAGGTATAAACAATATATGGACTTTGATTGTCTCTAGTTCTGGGATGGGTAGATGTGTTCCAATGATTTGAAACAAAACAAATATGTTTTAGAATTCCCTTGTGAGTGTCAAAAGACGTGTAAAATTAGTATCTAGAGTTTGCCTTTGTGATTGCCAGTAACAATTCTATACTCGACTAATATTAAGAATTTTCAATTCAATGTATGGTTAATCTAATATGATAAAATTATTTATTTGTTGGTAATTTTACTATAAAACGTACATTTATATATCTATTTTAGTTTTGGATTGATTTAGATTATTCTATATGAATGCATAATTAGTAAATTTACTATAATATTTATTGTTGATTTTAGCTTTTCAGTTTACTATTTGCCCAGAGTTAGGACCCTAACATTTGCATCCATCCAGCGTCATAGTGCACCTGGGAGCAACAGAAGATAATAGGTGGTGCAACGCTCCTTGAAACCGTAATTATTTTGATCACAGACCTTGTTGCGAGATATATCAGTAATTAAAAGCTATTAAAAATATATATATATATATATATATATATATATATGCGTGTGTGTTTTTTGCTTTTATAGTTATATGTGTACGTGGGAATTACATATAATTAATTGAAAATTATATATAAGTATGGTTTTAGTATTTATATATTTCTGTATGATTTCTTTTTACATGATATACATATGTTCAGTCGAAATATTCTAAGAAAATAAATCAAAACGGTAGTTAGAATGGCCTATTACGGACATAAGTAAAATATACAACAATCAAACTCTCATACACTTATTAACACAAACACAAACTAACATACACACATAAACATACATATGCAAATGCATGACATTTGCTTACATGTTATTGTTCTGAGTTTTCATATTATTTTTTCATAGATTATTGACATTTAAAAAGGAGCTACATACCAATGTCTGCTTTAAATGTATAGAATAGTGGGATAGGGTTTACCTGTGCATTAATGTAATTATATTGAAGACAAATATCTGTGTATCAGTGATTTTGATGCTATAAAATAAATTGATTTTAGAAAGCGAAATTATACATGAAACCTCTCGTCTATACATTATCTCACTATAAATGGTGACAAGGCAAGTTTCAGACTGAGTGAGAATTATACTGTATATAAAGATGGTGATTATATCATGCACTTCAAGACTAGAGGATAACTAATCGTAATGGGTTAATATAAAATGCTTTTGGTGAATCAAGTTAATCGTGTAAATGAAAAATGAAAATCTAGTAAGTGATGATTATGAGGATAAAGACAGATAAATAATTTCTCTTTGACTCAGGCGTTAAGATTCTAGTGTGCAGTGATGCATATTCATGAGAGTCTGAACCACAAGTTAGCAGCAAGAAAGAAATCATGGCTTCCACGTCTCCCTAACACTGGTGGCTCTTAGCACGTTTTCTCCTGTAACATCTCGTAAAAGCCGTTTTGTCATCCACCTGCTCACGCCCTTCATATATGTTATGCGTTGCTTTCCACTATCTCTTTTTCCTTCTATCTGGCCTGTTAGTATCAGGTTCTCCAAGCTCTCTTTCCTCATTGCATGTCCCAAGAAATTCAGTTGTCACTTCCTGGTGCTAAATATTAATTTCCTTTTCATTTCCATTCTTTACAACACCTCGTCATTGCGCACATACACGGTCCATGATATCCGGAGATCCTTCTGTGGAAACACATTGCAGTTGCTTCAAGTTTTCCTTCATCTTTGATGATATTGTCCAACATTCACTGCTATATTGAACTGACATCATATAGCACTCTAGTACTCTCTTCTTTGTTTCTAGTGTCTTAATACTCTACTTAGCTCCTGGAATGGGTCCTTTGCCATGCCAATTCGTCTTCGGATCTCTGTCGCACTTTGCCAGGTATTTTATTTTTTGTAGCTGCTTGATTTTAATATCCCCCACTTGTATTGGTCATTTTGGGTTGCTCTTTTTGCTGATGACCATATATTCGGTTTTCTTGCAGTTTTTTTTTTTGTAGTCTTTTTTTGTCACTCTCTTCAGATTCCTTCTGTAGGAGGTTTTGTGGATTCCTTTCCGTGTCTGCAATCATTGTGTATTTTATGTTGTTCAAATTGTGGCCTCTGATGCCAAATCCTAGCATAACATCTAGGGTCCTCAAAACAGTCTCGCTGTACAAGTTGGATAGTTAGAATATCCTATGCGTGATATAAATGAAAGAAGTTTTCAAACTAAAATTGGATCTTATCTGAACATTAGAGGTGGAAATAATGCCAGAATAGCGATCTGTGTCTTAATTTTTCGCTCTGTGAAGAAGGTTACAGAGATAAGTATTCCTCTTAGGATCTCGTAAACGATATTAAGCTCTTTATAACCTTGGAAATGAAGAATGTGTAGTTCCTGACAATATATGGCAGCCATAGTCTATACTTAATCTGGCTTCGATAAATATGAAGCAAGTGTCTAGTAATTTCTGGGGCAGAATTTAAATTCATTTTTCTGAAAGTAATTTAAGCATTTCTCTCTGAATGTATCATGAAATGTTATTCTTAATAGTACTAATTATATTTAAGAATTTTGTCTTCATCTTTATTGATATTATCACAACATTTTGGTTGTTATACCCTCCGGCTTTTCTCTAGGTTTATATCGATTTGTATAATCTACAGGGAGTTCTGCACTTGAACCGCTATACATGTTTTGGGTACTGTCTACTTGCGATGACTAGAAACGGGCGAAACATAACTGATCAGTATTAGATAATAAAAATATAAGTTATCTTCATCTGGAAGAGGTCGGAGGGCAGAAATGTTGTAGTACAAAGAAAAAAGATGAGAAAAATTGTTCGAATGTAAATGATGATTTTAAGTAATTAAACTTAGTTCTTTGTCTCGTTTTATCTATCCCATTTTAATATATATGTAAGTACGTTTATATCTATCTATCTATCTATCGCATTCTTACAGCATTCAATTTTCGCTTTCTGTCTATCTAACTAGCTAGATAGTTATAATAAAGTTTTAATATCAATCCTTCAATCTATCTGGTATTTTTTTCTATCTATCTATCTATCTATCTATCTATCTATCTATCTATCTATCTATCTATCTATCAGGTTTGGACATCAGAGCATTGCCGTGTAAGCAAAGCAGTTAAGTTCGATTACAGTGAAAAGTGGGCCATTTAGTAACACTATCAACCAAAGTAGGAGGCCACTGGAGAAACATTTTCTGACAGACCATATAAAGAGATAGTTTCATGGTCTACATTTGAAGAGAATGTAAAACAAATTTCAGTCTGAATTTGAATTATCTATATATTTTTTACCCTTACTGGAATCAATACCACGTAGAGTCTATGCGCATCTTCGGTCTAGTACAGGTCTTACACGACACCAGCAAGATTTTCTACTTCATTTGGTGCTTCGTTACACATGCATTCAAATGAATGCATTTTCAAGCACCCTTCAAATGAAGGATGCTGGAAATTTTTTACATTCTTTTAGATGATATAAAAAAAGAAAACAAAAAATATTAGGCAGGCAAAGACTTTCCTCAGTTCGCTATATGTTTTCGCATCGCTATAAATATAAACCATTTT
The DNA here is from genome assembly GCA_037127315.1 of Ascarosepion bandense. NCBI lineage: Eukaryota > Metazoa > Mollusca > Cephalopoda > Sepiida > Sepiidae > Ascarosepion > Ascarosepion bandense. The sequence goes on from JBBBDQ010000663.1 coordinate 3,740,930, forward strand.
AGAATTTGAAGACCTAATCATTGTGTATTCAATCCAAGTGTCTGGCAGTGTATGATTCTACTCAGTGGAAAATGTAGAGTAATCATTAAACAGTCAGTTAAGAGCCATACATGATACACGCTTGGGCCATAATATCACGACAGAGACATGACTGACTGGTAGAAGATTTCCTGTCGTAGTTTGCCATTCCTTTCTACGGTTGACTATTTACATTGCAAACCAAGTTTATAAAATCCATTTTGCCTTGCAATTTAACCTGTAGCTGTAGAGAGAAGAGATTTATACATCATCACAACGCACATATAAAGAGTACTAAATAGAAATAAGAACTAGACGCTATACGTAGACATTAACAGTAGAACGAAAAAAATTATACTCCCGTAGATTACGTAAATAATTCAGTTATGAATTCACTGTAGGTTAATGATGTGGACCCAAAGTCGTGACCACGGTAGAAAAACATGGAACACGGGTTAAAGGTAAAGAAATATATATTTAACAGAAAGGTTACAAAAAATAGTGAATAGTGCAAGCGGAGCTTACTCTCCAGTGGTGTCCGATATTGGGAGTTGTACGTGGCTGCGCACTTCTGGTGCCACTACAATATTCACTCGGCCTTCCCACTTGAGGCGAAATGTGACAAAAGGTCATTTTTATGTGGGTCTTCCGGGCCATATAGCCCGGCCAAAAATATCTGTCTATCTTTCCCCAGTCGTAACTCTACCCTTCCCCGGAGCCATGACTGGGTTACTACACTCTGCCCGAAGGCAGAGTCGACAGTGACAAAGGTAGCACTTCTGGTTCTACTACAATATTTAGTCGGCCTTCCCACTTAAGGCGAAATGTGACACAAGGTCATTTTTATGTGGTCTTCCGGGTCATATAGCCCGGCCAAAAATATTTGTCTATCTTTCCCCAGTCGTGACTCTACCCTTCGCCGGAGCCACGGCTGGGTTAGTGCTCACTGCCCGAAGGCAGAGTGCTGAGAGTGACAAAGGTAGCAATTCTGGTGCTACTACTCACATAATACTATCCTTCATATAGTAATAGAGTACTGAAAGAGTCCATGATGTAGTTAAGTATATGGTCTCACAACACCATTCTTCCAAGAGATTTCCTCTTTTTATTTTTGAATGAAAAAAAAAGTAAAACTGTTAATATTTCTTCTTCTTGGGATTCACGTCGAGTGGTTAAGTTTGATCAGTTTGTTTTGTGCACAAGCTGGGTTTTTTGTAAGCAGTCGATCTCGATGCTTTTACTGCTAGTTTTGAGTAACCTTGAATATTATTTGTAAAAGTAGATGTGTATTGCGTTTCGTTTGCTGATGTAGTAATGCCAGCTCAAATTCTAGTTCAACACTGATGTGGGAACCAGTGGGTCTAAACGAAACTTTGCCGCTACTGATGTGGTACAATGCTTTTGGAGTTTCGGCGTGAGTGCGTGTCTCGAATTCTTTGTCTCGAATCCTCGTCGCCACTAAGGTGGTCCAAATGTGGGGGCCACGGAAGGAAAACACGGAACACGGGTTAAAGGTAAAGAAAGATATATTAAACCAAAAGGTTACAAAGAATAGTGTAAGTGTAAGCGGAGCTTGCTATCTAGTGGTGCCCGATATTGGTAGTCGTACTCGGCTGCGCACTTCTGGTGCCACTACTCACATAATACTATCATTCACATAGTAATATAGTACTGGAAGAATCCATGATGTAGGTAAGGATGGGTCTCACAACAGTTAACTAGATCGATATACACCTGAGGAAGCACAGATAGCACAATGGTCGAACTGTTCTAATAACAACAACGATTAAGACAACCGTCCGAATATAGTCTAAATAATAATCATATAAGTATTTTATGATAGTTTTAACCGAGGTGTTATATAATTCTCTGCATACATGCATGAAACTGCTTCTTAATTTGTACATTTCCAACGAGTGAAAATGCGCCAATACATACATGAAGAGACCAACTGAAGTTGTATTTATTTATATGCGAGTTTAAATGTTCATATGTAACTCCGTGCATAGGTGTGTATCTTCATGTGTGAGAACATGTACATTTTTGTGGAATGTTAAACGTAAAAAAGACACATGATTCTGCCTTTTGTGAATCGAAATCTCGATAAAAATGCGACTCGTGGCAATGACAAAATCAACAACGCTAAATGCTTATCAGCTGAAACAGAATTTGCCATGTCTTACAGAAAAAAAGAAATACAAACACCCAGAGAAAAATTCGTGTGCAAATTCATATCGACAGCAAGGGCATATTCACACCCAATCATATACACACATTCGGGAGAATCAACAAACCCAAATACATCAGAAAAACATGCACACAAAAACACAAATATACGCAAATATACAGATACAAGCGCGCAAAAAGGACACACACAGATGTTTAATATTCATTTCCCTAAAAATAAACAGGCGCAGTCAAAATTATACACACATTAAAACATGCGCAAACTTAGTATGGAGATAAATAAATACAAACACTCAACGACATACGTTAAAACTGTATTGGATATACTATATCATCCAGCAGTTAACTAAAATACACAAAGTAAATTTACTCACCCGCAAAATTGGATCTATATGACAAAAGTATTTTGGGAAAACCAAGACTACGGCAAATTTCACAAGTCAGTGTGAAAAGCAAAATGCATGATCCTGATTTGATAGAAAATAGAAAATTCATATGACGTTGCTCAAATTTTTTTTCACACCTAAAGAATTAAAATGCATGCTATAGCCGGTCGCGTGAAAAATTTCACTACTTAAACCACGTTTCGTGTCTGGTGAAAACAGTGAGAATGGCAGCGGTGTCTGATAGCATCTCGTCACAATATAAGGAAGGAACGTCAAGCATGTCACGTCGACATATATTCATTCTAAGTCTTCTTCAAATTTTCTTTTCTTCGTTTTTACTCCACGCCACCAAAGTAAACAACAGGATACCCCAACATCTGTACAATTATTTTATTTGTTTCACCTTTTTCCTTACTCTGTAGCCAACTTACCAAAAAAGGGTAGGAACATAAGACTTTACATTCCGTACTATCACCCATGAAATTCAAACTTCTGTCGGACATTAAAAAAAAATTACATTTCATTTTCAACAATTTTAACTACAAAACTGCATCCATTTTTTTCTATGAACATTTTTCTTCTCACAAATATTTTATAGGGTTCACTTAACAAATTTCACTTATATTTTTTGTTTTTACAACTTTATTATTCTTTTAATAATCTTTAATTTAATGTACAGACGAAATATTTTATCCATCTCAGTATCATTTCAACTTACTAATATTTATATTGTAAGGACTTTGGTCGTGTTTAGCACAAGGCTACTTTGACAAGCATAGTCAAAGAATCTAAAACTGATACTGCTTATCTTGTCAATATTCATGAAGCCATTGCCATTTGAGTAAAAATATTGATTTAAGTATTACGATCATGTTTCCCGTTATTATTAAAATAGATTAAAAAATATCACTTTTTAAAAAAAATTATCTTGTAATTTATAATTAATAATATGCAACATCCTACTCTGTGTAAACAAAGGATGATGAAATTGAGTTTGGCCTTATTCGGGGAGATTACTGCTCAACGCAGATAATTTTAGTACTCATTATTTTTTTTTTGTTTTTTGTTTTTTGTTTTTAACATAATTCCTAACAACTTCTTTGTTTCATACTGCTGACGATTAATTTTCTGACGAAGTCTCTGCCAAAAGGTGCCTGAATTACACCTTTTTTAAACTAGATGTTTTATATTTATCTTAATAATATAGGAAAATATTATCATTATACTCAAATCAATTTTGTCTTGATTTGGCAGTAGAAAGAACCTATATATATATATATATATATATATATATATATATATATATATATATATATATATATATTTAGTGTATCGAGGCAGCAAGTAATTTTCGAAACATATGCTGTTAAATATAAGAGACAATGAATGTCTATAATGTTTAATCATGAGCCGTTCTAAACGTCGTATTTTTGCTTTAATTTCAGTTGAAAATAAAGACAAAAATTCTCCAACATTTGGATAATTATTTATTGATTTTCTTCTAAGCTTTCGGCTCACATGAACCATCTTCAGAGAGGTTGTTTAGACTGAAATATTATAACATCCACCATCACTGACGATTTTAATTTATGTTGACATAAAACTCCGCTTGGCAACGGCAATACTTACCAAAAATTATAAACGCAGTTCTTAAATTTGCGATGCGGTTTTATGACGTCACACTGCGTGATAGCGCGAAATGACAACAAAACCATGTAGTCAAATGCAATGTAATATGTTATTTCCGTATTTAAAGTTGATTTTATTGACTGTTGGTTGTTTAGATTTGATGTACATGGCCTCCAATTAAACATAATAGACATTCATTGTCTCTTATATTTAACAGCATATGTTTAGAAAATATATATATATATATATATATATATAGATAAATATAAATTTTATTAGAACAACAAAACGCTAATACATATTTAAGGGGGAGAACCATGATAAAATCTAACAAAATATAAGATAAATATCTTTAATAATGTTGCTTAAAATCCCGAAAGAGACCGTATCACAAAAGTTCAAATAATCTGCTTAAAACAAAAAGAGGATAAAGAGGAAAACCCGAGGAGAGCCTTTCGTCTGACAACTATTCATGGGTTTATGTCAGAAAAAGAAGATTAATATTAAAGAAATATTTTTATAAAGTTTTGGCAATTTTCAGAAAGAACAGAAAAATTCAAATCATCAGAATTCTTCATTCAGAGATCTAAATAATTCCAATTAAAGTCTTAGATCTCTCTGTTTGCACAAAGAGTGTGGGTTTATAATATTGTTAAAGCTTCCAAAACATTAAGGTAGAAAGACGAACAACCTCTGTGCAAAATATAATTTATTTTCAACCTCCAATCTTTGGATCGATTGGCCTATGTAGTCGGCACCACATAAACATTTGAATGTGTAAACAACACTACTTAATTGAAAGATAGGAAGGACGTCCTTACGAAAAAAGGAAAATCAGGTCGCGTAAAGAAAATAATGCGTGGAGTCAAAGCCCTGTAATTACGAGAAAAAGTTAAAGATACCTTATCATCAATGAATTGTCCATTAAGATCAATCCAAGTTACCTTCAAATAGACGTGGTATTTTAGTGGCTCAAACTTCTTAATCTCATTTTCCCTAAAAGACTTAATTTTAGAAACTATTATCCTAAACACAACCGGCGTAAGATAACAGTTTGGAATGAAAATACTCGTAATTTTATCAATCTCTTGATCAATCGTTGCACTAGATGAAATTATAATTGCACGGTGTGTTAGAGTTCTAATGATATTGATCTTTTGGGGAATAGGAGCAAAAGATTCTCAACCTAGATATAACCCCGAAAAAGTGGGTTTCAAATACACCGAAGTAACGAAACATAAAATATCAAGAAGGGAAGTTGGTTGTTCTTTTCTACTTCCATTGTAAAGTTATGTGCAGGTTAGAAATCATTAAGGAAAGTGAAAGAACCACAAATCTTCACTATGTGACGAAAAACAAGCAAACGTGTCATCTACATAGCAAACATAGAATGTCGGTTTTGGTCACTTTGCGAATAATATTGTTTCAAAAAATGCCACATAATTTCTTGCCAAAGTGAGATCAAGGGAGGGGCTCGTAGATATCCTGTCAATATGGTGGTACATTATATTATTGAAACTAAACGGAGCAGACTTAGTAGCCAATGTTATTAGCTCAACAAAGACGTTTTTTGGGAAAAGAAAGAACCTTATATGGAACCCTGTACAAATAATCAGCACATATATTGATAACCTCCGTTAAGGGGACATTGGAAGACAAACTACTGATACCAAAAGAAGCAAGATAATAAGAGTTTGCATCAAAGGGAAATTCTCTGATAGCTACTGTAAAACAAAATGAGTCAGGTATACCAAAAGTAGAATAATGTTGAAGGACTGGATCGGCCTAAGCAAACTGTCAATCTTTTGAATTTTGATAAACCATACTTTCTCGGTTGTTGAGAATAGTATCATAGACCTCCTTCGGCAAAAAATACTTTTGTACAATTGTACAAAAAAAACACAGAAATTTGCTATGGTCGTTCACGATCGACATCATTTTTAAAACAAAATCAGACCGGTTGAAAACGACCACAGCAGACCCCTTATCTGGTCGAGTAACGTAGATGTCATGATTGGAAAGAAGGGATTTGGCAAAAGAGAAAAGATTTCTTCCCCAAACAAACTTACGAGAAGAAATATCTGAACAAACAAATTTATGTGCTAAATCATTCAGACGAGACTTAATAGAATTCATTTTATCAACGGAAAATGGAGCCTACTATTCAGTTAAAAAAAAGAAAATATCAAATTCATTGAATACCGAAGCCTTATCAATATGAAGACGAGCCACACATATTTCGAAGCCTCCAAATAGAACAAACTTCCCATATCCGACAAATTATTATTAGATAAAATATATGTACTTAATCAAAATCTTTAAAAAATGTGAACATTTTTATTGTTTGCAATAGGGCAAAATAAATCTCCCCGAGAAATAAACTAAAAAAAAACGTCATTTATCAAAAACTGAAAACGTTTTCTAGACATCGGACCAAAAACGAAGAAACCTATTCAATACTGTTTTAAGTTCCCCATATTAAAACACAATATACATATATATATATATATATATATATATATATATATATATATATATATATAACTGAATTTGTTGTTATGTCAGATTAAATTAATTTACATGGAGACACGGAAATTTCTGTTTCGAAATTTTACCTCGTCATCAGCCAATGTTGACACAATACTCTGGAAATGATTTACACTTAAATGTATAAAACCATACGCTTTTTAGTTGGAGAGTTAATATAAATATGAAAAGATAAAAAATAATGTGTTTAATTTTACTAATCAGAATGGAGTTCAACTTTTAAATTTGAAAATAGGTGTTACAGGTTTAGAGATTCGAGGGGTTTCTTTTTTGAGTCTTAACGGGAAAGTGTCAGTCCACCAAGCGACAATCTTGACTGCTCCTTTTTCCGTGTGGTCTATCCATTAATTTTTCAAAATCATTGTCTTAGCTTTCTCTGTATTCCAGCATTTTTTAAAAACAAAAAAAAAAAAGAAAACAGTTTATATTTGTTATCTAAATTAAAGAGACCATTGAGTATGATTATACTATTTTAATTCGATTCAGATTGCATTTTTCACATTTTTTATAAACTTTTAATTTTTAAATATTTTAGTTTCTATTCAAATAATATTATATCATGATACAAAAATTATCGAATATATGTCAGATAATCTATACACTTTTACAAAATATGTTAACCATATTCTAAAATTTTGCAACATTTACATATGACAATTATTTCATTACGTATATTTAATAGATTTGTACTTTTAAGAAATTTAATATTATATAGTTTTTCATATAGACACAAGGAGCAGGAGTTGTTTAAAAACACATATTCTAGCTTTTTTGAAATTTATCATATTATTGTGGGAAATTTATTTTTGTCTTTTAGATCCCGTAATAAATAGTAATAAATATAATTATAGAAACCCTAGAGAGTGTACTTGGGAAAACAGGCTCCTTATAGAATCCATTGTTTATCAATGTAATATTTCTTCTACGGAAAAACCTAGTAATATATAAGTTTATATTAGTAGTACTACAAGTTCAAGGAAAAAAGATGTTAAGAAACACTTCTTTTTTTCAATAATATTAAGTACAGACATAGAGATTGTGCAACACCTGATCACGCTTAATTATGCGATCTCAGCAAAAGCACAAATCCTGTATTAGATTTCTTTTACCCAACACAAATAACTCAATAACCCGAAAAAATACAGAATAATTACATGCCTTCCGAGAAAATACAAACTATTAACATTTATTTTAACAAGATAGACATATTTTGTCTTGGAAAGAAATGATTCATTACTGATTCAACAAAAAGGGTGCAAACGTGACTATTACGGATGCAAAGACAAATTACTTATTAAGAGGATAATCTTAGAAAACTGCTTCAATGCAAAGAAAAGTCTTAGTACCGCTTGGATAGATTATCGTAAGGCATTCGATAGTGTACCAAATTCTTGTATCTTAAAGACTTTAATTATGTACAGGTATCATCCATCATCAATTTCATCAAACAATGTACTTCAATATAGAAAACAACCCTTTACCTTAATCATATAAATGGAACCCATAGGTCCTGTGAAATAACGTCAAAAGAGGTATATTTTTGTATATTATTCATAGCATTAACCAGTCAACTTAACAAGACAGAACGTGGTTATAAAATAGCTTAACAGAATATAAGCCATCTATTTTACATGGATAACGTAAAGTTGTATGCTAAGAATGACAATGAGCTGGAAGATATTCTACAAAGTGCAAAATGCTTCAGTGAAGACATTGAAATGAAATTTAATTGAAATAAATGTGCTAAAGCTACAGTTATACGAGGATCGTTTCAACGAACATCCGCAATTAGCTTAGACCATGCTGTAACAACAAAAGTTTAGAGCCAGAAGAAGCTTATAAATACCTAGGTGTGAATGAGAGTGAGGCAATCCACCATAAATATATGAAAGAAATAGTGCGTAAAAAGTACTATAGAAAGCTACGACTGATATTAAAAACTGCAATGAATTCTGAGAACATAGTTATGGCCATTAATAGCCTTTCAATATAAGTTGTCCAATATAGTTTCAACAACTTGAACTGGACTCGAAACGACATCAGAAAAATGGATTCTAATACAAGAATGCTTCTTTCTAAGCATAACACGCATCATTCAAAGGCTGATGTATACCGTCTATAAATACCCCGTAAAGAAGGTGGAAGAGGTCTAATGCAGCTAGAATTATCATTCAATACTACAACTATGGATTACTAACATACACAGGAACAACAAAGAACTGAATGATACCTTTGCTTAAACAACATGAAAACAGAAAGAAAAATATTCAATAATGAAAGTATAAATAGATAAATACAATCTAGATTTAAATTTATTAGATTCTGTAGAAAAGCAAAACAGAAGCCAAGAACCAAATATTGCGGTAAAAAATATGAAAAAGAAAGCCAAGGATAAAGCTCTTGAACTGTTGGAACAACGCTGGCAAGACAAATCATTGCATGGTCAATATCCAGAACGTGCTAATAAATCCAATGTCGACAAAGTTAATACTCATCGATGGTTACGTGCATCTGGATTAAAGTTTGAAACTGAAGGCTTTATTCTTGCTGCACAAGACCAAAGTCTTTTCACTAGGAACTTTCAGGCAAATATTATATAAGATAATTTGGATCCAAAATGCAGTTTCTGTGATAAGTACCAACAAACAAAGACCATCTAATTTCAGGATGTTCTGTACTTGCCCCAAATGAATATTAAAATCGTCGAGTGTGGCAATATTTGCATTGGACTATATGCAAACAATATGGAAAATATGTAAACCAACACCGGTATGAAAATCACCCAACAGCGGTTACAGAAATAGAATATGTCACCATTCTATGGGCTTACATCTACACAGACAGAAAAATTAAAGAAGATTTGCTGGACATTATTGTTAAGGACCAGAAATAAAAACTTGTCAATTGATTGATATGGCTTGTTCAGCGGATTGTAACATAGCAATCAAGAAATTCAAAAATGTCAAAATATAAAGAACTGGAAATTGTAATAGAAACAATGTGGAAATTGAAAACAAGAATCGTGCCAGTGAGAGTAAGTGCACTTGGAATGATAAGAAATGGAACAAGACAACACATTGAAAGAACCCCTGTAAACCCCAGCTTAAGAGATATACAAAAAATCGTCCTGTTAAATACAGCCTACAAACTAAGGAGAACTTTGTCTATGTAAAGCTATGGATGTTAGAGGAGAAAGAAAAGCATGAAGTGGAGCCATAGCGACACACCACAACTTGCCTTAGGTCTTCCTGCAGACTTGGCACATAGTGCGACTATAGCAGAAATGAATATATGATGGAAAATGATAATATAATAATAATAAAATGAAAAAGAATAAATGACAAAGTATCTAACTTTTTGCTGTGTCACCTGTAATTAATTCATAATATTTTTGCACAGATTTTAAATCGGTTGAAACAGATGATTCAAAAAAATATAAAACTCTATATTATAAATATTATAAATGAATTCCGTCTGTCTTGACGAACCGTACTTACTCTTTCCTCAATAAAAACAAAAGTCTTTCCTTGTATATATGGGACACGGAAGAGATTTATATTGTTGCAGAGATCAACGACTGATGAATAAATAGCCTAGAAAATGGCAGAAAAATAAAATTCTCAACACAGTTTGCGTAGGTTATCGTAAAGCCTTTAAGATATGCCACGCTCCTCTTTAGTCTTTGAAATTATACAAAGCCACCTCGGAGATAATAAATTTTCTTAAATATAACTTGAAACTTTGGGAAACTAAATTATACCTATATCGCACCGAAAGTACTTCAACATCTACTTGTCGGATTATCCGACAAAGAATCTTTCAAAGAAATTTACTATCACATATTCTATTTTGTCTCTCTTTTAATCTCCCGTTCACATGAGCTAAAAGGTAATAACTATGGATGTAAAGTAGAAAAGGGTTTTATCACCTATTCTACACGGATGATATTAAACCCTTTTTCCAATAAAAACAACGAAATGAAGGTTTTCTTCAAAATTGAAAAATGATCCAGTGATTGTATTCGTATGGATATGGGATTAGATAAATATGCAAAAGTAACGTTTAAGAAAGGAAAAACACACTCAATAAATTTGCATATTGTACTAATTATTGGGAAATGGAAACAAGAAAATTATTTGAACACCTAGGAGTCCCAAGTAAAAGAAAAAGTAAAATAGAACACTACAAGCGTCTGTTATTAATACTGAGCTGAATTCGTAAAACAGCGTATCATCCATAAAGAATTCGGTTTTATCTGTTATGCAATAAAATTTCAGCATCCTTATTTAACTGCCATTAAATGAATTGGTGTAAAAACGAAACAGTTTCTCAGTTGCCACCGCATCCATCATCCAAATGTTGATGTTGATCGTCTGTATGTGGCTAGGCCCAAAGAAGGTAAGTGATTTGTTCAACTAGAATTATCTTACAAAATCACAAAATCGGTCTTCAAACCTGAAAACTACAGAAGTCTCATTTGATGTATCAAATACAGCTAATACAGCGGCAAAGAATCTGAAAAAGAAACAAAAGTAAATGCAATGTCCTAAATAGAAAAACGAGACAAGATAGGCCTATTCATGGTCAATACTATGATGTAACAAACAATATAATGCAAACAAATCCCGTATCTATCGAAGGATTCGTAGGGAAGGGTTCAAGTGTTTTATTTTTGCTACGCAGTACCAATATTTGCTAACTAGAATTTACCAAAAACCCATTTTGAAAAGGTATGTTGACTTGAAGTGCAAAGTTTGTAATAAATATCCAGATAAAATAGTATCAGGTTTGTACGATGTTAGTTCTTACTGAATATAAACTATACCATGATAAACTGGGCCAGTATCTGCACTGGAAAATATGAGAATAGTTCATGAAGAATACAGCAAGAAACTCTATCCTGGTAGAAGTTATAGGAGCTGTAAAAATTATATGGGAGTTTACAATACAGAGAAAACATTCAAAACTAATCGCCTTTACATTGTGATCAAAAGCCGTAAGAGCAGAAAGTGATTTCTTATTGACATGACAATCGTTTCAGATTCTAATGTATCTTTGACGATTTTCAAAAAATATCAGTGAACAAGAACATAGAAATCAAAATTTTAAAAATCTAACACTTAAAATCATAAAAAATTCTAACTAGTTCATTGAAAAAGGTTTCGTTAGACTCATTGAATGCATCCATGGTAGGCAAAACGTTAAAGAAATTCAAACAAATGTACTCACAAGGACAGGTAACACATTACAAATAGCTTAATTTATCTATGTAAACTCTCTGTAATAATAATGATAATAATAATAATAATAATAATAATAATAATAATAATAATAAGAAGAAGAAGAAGAAGAAGAAGAAGAAGACAACAAATATATTTTACGAGAAAGAAAAAAGTATAAAGTAAATTAAAGATATCTCTAAGTTACAATGCAATTAATTTATATTGATATGGTTAGATATCTATGGACACAAAATAGGAATAGAGGGATGTAACCATGTTTTCACTCACGTACGAGTTACTCCTTATTTTTATTAAAAATGTAATTCCTTTGTTTCATTCTAGATTATATTAAATTAGAAAAAAACAATTCTTTCAACTTTCATATCTCTGTATTTCGAATTTAAAGAAGAACTTCTATGGCTACAGGCAACATTGTTCATACAAAGATCAGGTAATTTGAATTGTTACGCTATAGTAGCATAATAATAAAGTCTTTTTGTGATTATTTAAAGAGGGAGAATTCAGAGCTAGTCTCATTGACACAGTTGCCTCTGTCACAAACATTGCAGTAATCAGATAAATTATGTTTTCACTTTTGTGTGTATTTTCAATGTTGTAAATAGAGGGATGCAAAATATATCGGTGACATCATCCTTAGAATAAAGCATCGTGGTTTGTTGCCTGTAAAATTATGTTATAGAGAATTCGGACGTCTCACTTTGTAAGATGAGATTACCGAAATCTTTATATATTACAAGTTGCAATATTTATAAGATTGCACATTTTAGAAGTTATAATGTTTGAAGAACTAATCAATTTGACTGGTAAGAATGTTAGTTTCAACCATGAGTCCCAAAGTTGATTTACACCTTAATCCTTATCTATTGGAAATGTTTACATTCTAATAAAAATGTCAAATATTGTACAAATTTGAAAGCATTAGCAAATACCTAAATTAACCGAAGTAAAGCTGCCACACAACATCATAAAAATCAGAAAAATGGCTATAATAAATATGGTAACAACCCAAAAGAGATTGTTAGTTAATGTTTTTAGATCAAAAACATAAATTTAGGAGCTTAATTATTCAAACAAATATAGAGATAGCAAAAGCATTTAGAATTTTCAGATAAAAGAATTGAATTTTGTTTTATCAAAAATACGAAGTTACCCCTGTCGTCAAAAATTAGAGGGAATATTTGATAGGATTATATATATATATATATATGCGCACACAGAAACGGACTTTATCCTAATAGACGGGATATATATATATATATATATATATATATATATATATATATATTAATCGCATCACCCCAAGCAAGCCGGTAAGGTCACTGGTGTGCAGGGGGCTACGTAAGAATGAATAGATTGGAAAAGAGAAAACTGGAAACCACATCCTAAACAGGGAACAAAGGATGAGCCTCTACATCTGTTCAATAGACGTGGGTGGAGTGTGAACCGGGCGATAGTTCATTTTATCTACTCCAATTGAAAAAAATATAAACAAAAAAGGAAAGTGAGAAAATTGGAAACCACAACCGAAGTCGAAGGAAATTGTTCCGGAAACCCCTCCCTAAACAAGAAACAAGGCAATCACCTCTACACCTGTTCAAAAGAAGGGGGTAGAGTGTAACACCAGGTGATGATGGGTACTATCTACTCCAATAATGAAAAAAGTTTTAGCTTAGTATAAGTCGAAACGAGATATAACGCAAAAATTATTTACAATAGCAGAATACTACCCCTGTTAAAAAATTCAGACAAATTAAAGACACAAATTAAACAGACAAAAATTAAAATTAAAATCAAAAATTAAAATAAAAGAAAAAATTAAAATAAAATGCGGAAATCAACATACCGGTTAGGTAAGACAGACTAAAAAAGTTGAGCAGAAATACCCAACTAGGATTCCGTTCTTTAATTTTCCCAGAGCATTTACTGGTGTTATCCGCCATCTTGGGTTAGTTGAAATATATATAGAGAGAGAGAGAGAGGAGGGAGAGAAAGAATGGCTCGCTGCGAAGAGGGGTTCATAATGACCAATGCTACACCGACCCCACCTTAAAGAATTCCTTCAAGCAGTGAAAACCTCTATGAAAACTTTCACCATTTACGTCGAAACGAGATTTAAACGCAAAAATTGTTTTATTGTGAAAATAAATAAAAAGTCACTACCAAAAAGCAAACACGAGATAAAAGCTTTCATAAATCTTACTAAAGATTAATAGCTGGTAGTAAAGAGGATAAACTGAGTTGACTCTGCCTCACTGTTGCATTTCTAATGTAGTGAGCCGCCTTTACTTAGCTCTTGTGTTTCTCTCGATAAGCGCCACAGGAGGACTATATATATTGATAAATGCTCTTTAATACATGCGATGGATGTTTGGGTATATATTACAGCCAATTTCATTTAGTTTCTCATATTCTGTATTTAAGTCTCTATCAATTTCGTTATTACCTATTTCACATTTTGATGATGGAAGATATGCTGCAAAAGTTAAAAGGTTATAAAGCTAAACGTAATTTATTTTCTCTTTTAATTATAGCATAATTTTTAAAGCAAATCTTTTTTAAGCTCATTATTGTGTGAAACGTCTACCTTTAGTATATTTTACGCAAAAGTCATCGGCTAGAATATACATACAAACTATATTTCGAAAAGTAACCACACATATTCCGTTCATTCATGCCCATATGTAGTTGTATCAGATTCAATATCAGTTTAGTCAAATGAAGTCCTAACAGAAGAAACTGTTTTGTACTTCATTATAGTTTCCTAAATTTGTTCTTGATATATTACAATCCCTATACAATCCATATATATTGTTATATCCCGGGAGGGGATAAACAGAGAAAGAATAGTACAAGAAATAATTCTTAACACAGAGGATATATGAATAGAAATTTATTATACCTCAGTAAAATACCACAGTTAACAGGTATGACACTCAAGAAGACAATGTCTCGGTATATGACGTATACGTCCGTCTTGTGAAGAATGTTTCTCGTATAATGAGGATGGCTCTCGTATAATGACGATGGCTCTCGTAAAATCACAATGGCACTCTTGTATAATCACGATCACTCCGTAGTTCATTCTAGTCCCAGTCTTTTATAACCCGGGCCATACGCATTCCTGTCTAGGACAAAATATTTCACTACAGCATACATATATATATATATATATATATATATATATATATATATATATATATATTGATTGTTTATTAAAATCTCCTGAAGACACCACTCATGGTAGAAACCTGTGTAGCGAAATACCCCGTTTAAAAAATGGAAAAGCATGAAATTTGAGTAACAACTCTATCTGTCTCTCGGTATTTGTTTTTTGTTTGTTTGTTTTTTTTGCTCTGTCTATGAGTATTTGTTATTAAACATTTTTATTTATTCGGAGTTTGTTGTTTGCCTTTTTATTTTTCGTTTTTCTTTCCTTGTTTGGAATAAGATATTAGAACGTCTGGCAAGTTGTACTTACAAACACACACACACACGTCCGCATATATATATAGTGACGGGAATTAACAAATATACATATCAGGGTTGACATATGTATAGTTATGTGTTAATAAAACAATGTTCAGCGTAGGAACAAAACTATATTATATATATTGATAAATATGCATTTTGTCCTACGGCTACAGCAAGACTGAAATATAATGTCGATGGGTATAAGTTCGACCAATCTGACCAAATAATTATTAAATCGGACAAGACCAGCCAGCATTATTTTATTAACTCAGAGTGAATTATTTTATTAACTCGAAGGCAATTCTCTGTGAAATCAACAGAAATGATTAAAATAGTACTTAGTAACTGGAAAACAAACATAAATACGGAAGCCAAGACAATAACTAAAGAATTTAAAATTGATATTATTTTACATAAGCAACAGGCATCCATCACGATCAGAAAACACAAAAACAATTTCATAAACATTTAACAATACTGATGACTAAACCCTTCAAAAACTACATTGGTAGAATTAGCAAAATGTCCCTTGAAAGAGTTTCCACATTCACTAAGAATGTCTTTGACATGAACCAATGGAAGAACACAGCCGAGGCAATTGATTGGTTCACAAAAATATAATATAAAATAGATTGAACTTTAATCCAGTTTGATATTTGTGATTTCTACACCTCCGTTTCCTAAAATTCTTTTAACCCCAACCTTAGATTTGAGTAAACATTACTGGCGTATCAGTAACGATGACGTCGAAATCATTAAACACACCAAAAATTTACTTTAATTTACGACAAATACCTTTAAACTAGAAACAAATAACCCTGATTTCTGCATCTCTATGTGGGCGTATGATTCTGCAGAAGCCTGAAATTTGTTATGACTTTTTTGCTTTAGAATCTGCAAAAACTCCACAAAATTAATCCACAAAAGGTTCAACCCAGAAAGTATCTCATAAAATATTTCAAACACCACGATTTCAATATTACCACCACGACTAACGATAGAGTCGTAAATTTCTCATATGTTACCTTCGATCTGATAAAACCGTATACTAATGATTCGTGCAACCATATATACATTAACAGGGAATCGAATCAACTTTAGAGAATCACCAAGAACCTACACAAATCCATCCAATTTTGTTTAAGTACCAAGCGTAGCAATAAATGATTTTTGATAATAACTAAAATGAAATACATTAATGCTTTAAAAAAAAGGTAAAAATCAACGCAAGTTTAGAATACTCCGTTAAAACCATGTTAGTCAGAAATAAGTAGAAATCACGTAAGCGTAACATGATTTAGTTTGACTTAACCTTTATTCATAACGTCCAAGCTAACATTGGTACACTCTTCCTAAATTTAAATCAGAAATATTTTTACCATTTTCCTACGAAAACTTCTTCAACAAAACTATGTTAAAATAAGTTATAGTTGCGTTAAGAACAGATAAATACATTTCACAACATTATACTATACTTGCCTGCCTAGACAACATAAACCACAATACTCATAATAACAATGACCTTTATTAAAATAATTGCAACAGCCGAAAAAATAAAATCTGCTTATTGAATGGTCAATGTATGTCCGAAAGTATTGTTTATAGATCTCGAACTCATTCGGATGATAATGATGCTATAGGCAGATATTCATTTATTTCATCTGTAAATTCAGATCACATTTAAGAGATATAGCTATTTCAACATGTCAGTTCAAGGCATGCATTGTCAATCCCAGTCAACCATTGAATGAGGGAAAATTATTCTACCGGAAGCAAGGTTTGCAAAGGAATAGGTTAGGGTTGTTGCTTAGGAAAAGGTCAAGCGTTTGAGAAAATAGTAGAACTCTTCCTTATATAGTAGAAGGTAGGTTATTGTCCATTTGGTCAGGGGAAGTAGGTAGAAAAATGCCCGAGATATTTCAAATCGAAATTCTAATCTTTGTTAGAGGAAAAACATATTTTGAATAAATTGAAAGAGGGATTCATTAATGCAGTTTAAATTTAATCC
The DNA here is from genome assembly GCA_037127315.1 of Ascarosepion bandense. Taxonomy (NCBI): domain Eukaryota; kingdom Metazoa; phylum Mollusca; class Cephalopoda; order Sepiida; family Sepiidae; genus Ascarosepion; species Ascarosepion bandense. The sequence goes on from JBBBDQ010000663.1 coordinate 3,758,419, forward strand.
GGTGAAAACACTTGCTAATTAATTCGGTACGTTTGTTAAGAAGTAAACTCTAATATTGATATTTTAATATTCTAATTATTTCTACTAAACATGGTTTACATTTATTAACTAGGCTATTATGTGTGCCTTCCACTTTATTTGCAGGTTTAGGCTTTTTTCCTTCAATTGCTAGTATTTTCGGGAGAGGGATGTCTGAAACCTTAAATCAGCGTTAGAAAAAGAGTGCCTATGCGTATAAAATCTTTATTTCTAAATCCCTACTACAATTTCGATGTACACGTTATAATTTACCTTGTTCTCTTTAGCGGAGATGGTAACCTGTTAGATCACATTTGTAGATCTACATTTACCTTGTACCAGAATGTTTTCACTGTATTTGCAATTGCAGGAGGGTACAATCCCGGGGGTTGCATTGGATTCAATGAAATTCCTTAAAACTTGGTTGTTATGGACGCTGATAATATTGTAAATATTTGTACAGAAATAGCTAATCTTCATTTTTTTCCTATTAGATATTTTAGTTAGGGTTTTATCCTTAGGAAAATGCATACTTATTATCTCAAGAAAATTCGGTCGGGTTTCAATCCTGGGTAAAAATGCAATCGGAATCTAACCGTACTAGTGAGCTGTGATACGGCGAAACAAATCTGTCTTCGGATGACAATATATATATATATATATATATATATATATATATATATATATAAAGAGAGAGAGAGTAAGAAAGAGATACGCATGTTCTTTTGTTTTTTGTTTTTCTGCAAGGATGAAAAGTAACATGTCGGCAATTGGTTACAGTGAGAGAAAAACAAAATACAGTGATGTCGAAGAAAAGATATGAGATGGATGGGAGTCAAGAAAATAGAAAGTTGAAATTGACGTTTCATTAAAACTTTAAGAGTTTGTAACTATCAGCAAAGCAAGCAACCGGTAGAGATATCACAAACGGGAATTGCGAAAAGAAGAACTCTTAGAGTAAAAGAGGAGATTAAACATAAGTGCTTCAACTGTCAAATCTAGATGCCAGTCTAGTAGTACATGTAAATACATGTGGCCAAACAACAAGGGAAAACATCTCGTCAGTGAAATTGCCATGAAAATACTTGTAGAAAAGACAGAGGGAAGCTTCATCAAGTCGGTGAGAAAGTGGATGAAGTCGAGTTACTAAGCCAATATCGATTCTATTGCAGATCTACCACTGAATTTTGTCGAAAACCTCAAGTTGAGTAGCAGTAGCACTCGAGCGGATATGGCAACAATATTCACTACCTGGTCAAATGGTAGATATATAAATGAGCAAATTGGATTCTGATTGGGAACATTTCCTGGCCCGAGACAGTGACCCAAAACTTCTTAGCAGTAGATGCAGGTAAGGATTTGATGTAGTCATTTAATTTGAGATCATTTAACAGTTAGGACAAGTAACGAAACTGTGTTGTTCTCTGGGAGATAAGCAGCATCCCAGCATCCATTCTGATGTTAGGCAATTTTCTACCCCAGTCAATCACAGATTGTCGGCCATTTTGAAAGGTAGCGACCAGGTTTTATATTTCAACATTGGCAGAATTTATTCAGACTGGAGTAAATAGTGTGTGTGTGTGTGTGTGTGTGTGTGTGTGTGTGTGTGTGTGTGTGTGTGTGTGTGCTTGTGCATGTGTGCACGCGTTTGTATGTGTGAGTGTGTACGTATGTGTGTGCGTGTGTGCGTGATTGTGTGAAATATAGTGTTTTTTGTCTGGTTGACAAATATTTGTCACACTCTCGCATATATATTCTCATTTTTATATTGATGGTAACATAACTATATTTGTTTAAAAAAATATTTAATATGTGTTTTCTTGACTATATTCCGAAGTGAAAACATTTTCTAATGTTTATATTAACCTCTTTGTATAGAAATGGCAGCTCCAAAAATGGAATAATTTGAAGTCTTAATTGGATCGACTGCATGACACGAATGTTTCTGTTTATCTTTAGTCAATATTTTTTACTGTTTTTTATTCAATTTGAACTCTATTTTTGAAAAAGATTTTAACGAGCCAACTCTTTATTTTGATTTTAAATGATGAGTTAACAAAAACAAATTTAATTGAAGACACCTACACTCGTCAGTTTGCAGATGTGGTGATTTCATCCCACAAAACACAAAAAAGACAGATAGATATATAGCTAGATAGACGTTTCAAGGCAAACAGCATTGGAGGCTTTAAATTACTAGTTTAGAAACAGCTTCCATTTTAAACTGTTTGTTGGTTGGACTATTATAGATTATCCGTCTTTTCACAAACTAGATATGTGTATTCTTGTTATGGACGACGATAATGTGAGAAAGTGAAAAACGAACAGATAAAATCGACACTTTTATAGTAAATACTAATCGCGTTCGTTGTTTTTTAATTTGTTGACTGCAGAGAGTAAGTTGGGCATTGTCTGTGATATTTTTTAATCGTATCACCACCAGCAAGGCGGTAACACTACTGATGTGCAGGGTGCTACATAAGAGTAAAAATATTAGGGGGCTACATAAGAGTAAAAAGATTAGATAGGAGAGAGTGAAGAGAGTGAAGAAAAAGACGAACCAGTTAGAAAAGAGCAAGAGAAGGATGGTAATACAAGTGTGATGACAGTTGCATAGGTAGAGAGAAAGGAAGGATATACAGAGTGGTGTAGAAAGTACTAGAGACAAGTGGTTAAGACATCAGTATTGACATTGCATTTAAATTCCTGGAGTGTGTAGCCTTGAGAAAAGTAAGAATATGGAAATGAATTCCACAGGCGGGAAGTGCAAAAAAAGAAGCTCTAGTGGTAGAATTGTCGTCTGCATTTGGTTGATCTAACTGTGAATGGGTGAGACCAAGTTGTCAGTCTGGTTGCACGAATAAACACCTGTTGCAGAGGCACCAGTGACTTAAGTTCGTTGGAGCAGTAACCCTGAAAGTATTTATAGAACAGACAAAGGGAAGCTACATCCCGTCGGTGGGGAAGTGGCTGGAGTCCAGCCGCCAAGTCGGTATCTATCACATTACTGATTCTCCTTTGGCGCCTGTCACGAACACTGAGATTAACAGCAGAGACGCCTGATCATCTATGACAGCAGTACTCCATGCACGAACGAATGGTTGATTTGTATATATGCAGGATGGATTCCGGCGGGAAAAAAAATCATGGCCCGACACATTGACCCAAACATTGACCCAAACGTTGACGCAAACTTCCTAAGAGGGTAAGGTCGAAAAGGCACAGTATATTGCTCCCAGGGAGACTCGTTTGGTCCATGCTTATGGAAGGCAGGAGAGGTTGCCTGTGATGATTGACAGACAGCAGCTTGGTTTTAGACGCATTGAAATTTACAAGCCATTTCTTACATCAGTCAACCACATATTTCTTAATGATGCTGGAGTAAATTGTGGTGTCATCTGCGTAGATGCCTACTTGGCACATGATCTCGTCTGGGAGATCATTTATAAAAATATGGAAGAGCGTCGGGCCTAGGATAGAGCATTGAGGGACACCAACGTTTGTACAGTAGGGTGTGGATGCATGTTCATTCAAGAAGACATTCATTATGCAATTATTTAAAAAAGATTGGATCAGATCAAGCAAACCTCTGGTAATACCGTAACACCGTAGCTTGCATAGAAGACCAGCGTGCCAAACCCCGTGAAAAGCCTTGGAGATGTCCAGAGCAACGGCAGGAGCTTCGCTGGACTCCTCAAGAAACTGAAACACGTAATCTGTAATGGTCGTTAACATGTCTGCCGTGGACTGCCTATCAGAGAATAGTTTATGGGCAGTAACATTTTGAACTATTTCAGCATTAATAATGACCTTGAAGACTTTCTCGAAAATTGGTAGAAGGCTGTTAGGGCGATAGTCGGATGGGTCCGACAGAAGGGAATTTCCAGCATGCAGGAAAACAGGAAGCAGAAAAGCAGTAGTTAGTTTAGAAATGACAGAGGAGAGTTCAGGGGCACATTTCTTAAGAACAATCCACAGGATTACATCACCAATGCTCGCTTTATGAGTGCCAGGTTTTGATATTACTCGAGATACTACTGTCGGGGTAATGTATACATCGTTCAGTTTAGCCTCAGTTCTAATATAGAAGTCGGGTGAGGGTACTTTAGATGAGGGGACTCCAGATGTGTCAAAAGTAGATTTGGATGAGAATCTGCGAGAAAAGCACACGGCCTTGTCAGCTGATGCTGTGAGGACCACAAATTCATTGATTAAGGGAGGGATAGAAGATTTGCTATTGTTCAGCACCCGTTTGCATCACAGTCGTTGGAGCCGAACTTGCGGTCAGCTATGCGCCGTCTCATACTCTCAGCAAACAATTCATTGGCATCATTCAGGATTCTATTGCGCTCATTACGAGTAGAGGTGAATAGGCGTCTATTGTGGTCAGATGAATGTCTCCGAAATAGTCGGAAGTAATGGTTTTTGTGGGTAATGCCAGCCGAACTGGCAGGAGAGAACCAAGAGGAGGAATAAGGTTTGAAACGAAACCTTCTGGTAGGTAAGAAGTCATCAATACCAGCTTTCACCCAGGAAGAAATCTCAGAGGCATACTCATCAGCTGGGAGATCGAACAGTTTTCCCCAAAGGACGTTACATAAGAAATCTTGAAAGGCATCCCAGTCAGCTTTTTGGTAGCAGTAGGAGGTCCTATAGGTAGGAGACTCCTGGGGAAAGTGAAAGTAGAGAGAAATATTAATAGAAACAACAGAATGATTGGAGTTGCCGATAGGGCAAAGATGCGAGACTTGTCAGGAGTCAGGTGCAAAGGTAAAGCATAGATCTAGTAGAAAGGTGTGTCCAGAGAGAGTGCTGGGAAAGCGTGTGGGGAAGTACACTACTTGAATAAGAGATTGGGAAATAGCAAAGTTCAAGGCGTGGAAGCCAGCTGAATCAGAAACAGTGTCTTTAAGCCACTCTGCATGATGGGTCCCCGAATACAAATATGCGAGCGAATAGATAGGCGGAAGTAGCCTTTTCTATATTGTCAGAAACGCCGCCTAAAAGGGTGTAGGCGGTCATTATCTACGATATGCACTGTCAGGGAAACTGGCCCGGGCTGCATCAAATTGTGTCTTCAGGGCTGCCCACCAAAAGCGCTTGCAGGAACACCTATCTTTGCGCGACATGGCACTAGAAGAACCCCGATATTATGCAACTGTTGATCAGAGCAGCCGCTCTTGATATTACGCAAGGGTTAGGGCTCCTAACACCCTTTCGAAAGCAGCAACAAAGAAACTGCCAACCCTGTACTCTCACAATGACGAGACGTTGTCAATAATCAAACACATCCCAGGTAAATCACGGAACCACCAATACTGAGGTCTGATGAGTAAAAAAAGAAAGTGGGAAAACACATCCTAAACAGGGATGAGCCTCTAAACCTGTTCAAAAGACGTGGGTAGAGTGTGAACCTGGCGATAGTCTTGTCTGTCTACTCCAATTAAAGCAAAAAGAAAAAAAAGAAAAAATAAGTAAAAAATTAAAATAAAAAAATAAATAATTCAATAAAAATTTTAAAAAAGGAGAAAAAATAGGGTGGACAATTGCTATGTTTTAATTCCAACAACTAAAGAAATTTCTGCCAATTTAAAAAGAAAACAAAACATACAATTAAGTATGAAAAGTTTAAAATTAAGTAAAAATTGACTTACTTTTAAGAATATTTTAAAGAAAGTTGCTCCCATCTTAAACACAGAGTTTCTGCTAGTAAGGTAAAAAATCTTATTCTTTTTAACTTTTTGGCCAAACCAAGTGATAAATAGGCGGGGGTGGAGAGTCAACTAAATAAACACTATTTGACCTGTAGGCCGAAGGGACAAAAAGATAAATAGAGTCAAACAGCAGAGGAGGAAAAAGAAATAGAGAAACAAAGACTCAAACAACCAGAGAAATTTCTGCCAAGTTAAAAATAAAACCAAACGTTCAATTACGCATAAACATTTTAAAATTAAGCAGAACATTACTTACTTTTAAGAATATGTTAAATAAAGTTGCTTCCATCCCAAATACATAGTTTATGCTAGCAAGGTAAAAAATACAAGCAACACGACGAAACACTCTCCACCAGAAATTCGGAAATGACATGATGAACTACTTGACATTCAGGCTGAAGATTCCAACAGGCACATTTCCGAGAATGAGTCTAATTCTTATTTAAATGGAATTGTACCTCGGAAATTAAACGGATGTGCGTTGTGGTACAGTGGATATCGGCTCGGGGAGCCGAGTTCGAATTCCAGTTGAATCCATTGTATTCACTTACGCGCAAATACCCTTGGGAAAGGTATTAATCCGTCTCTTCCTCCCAGTTATGGGTTAAATAGCAGGACAGATTGGGTTCTATAGCCTTGGTCGGCAACCAGTCTACCGCAGAAAGCAATGGCAACCTACTGCGGGATAATCTTCTGCCCAGTCAGTCATGTCTCTTTCGAGACCTGATCGCTCAAGCGTGTATCACGTATGGCACTTAACTGACTGACCTCGGAAAACTTACGCTGATTTTTCTCATATGAAAAGAAGTAACAAATTTGTTACTGTGGTATTCAGATACAATAGAAACGCTTGCATCAATGCCTTGACGAGGAAGTGCGGCCCTGGGCCAAAAGAGTGTCTGCTAAAAGACCCTATGTTTGGCAAGAAGTTTCTGCACCAGGTCACACAAGCAGATTAACTTAGATATGTCTGTAAGATGATTTTGCGACCGCATCATCCCTTATATGTGGCCACCTAACTCCACATACGGCAACTACTTTCATTATTATAAGTGGCGGTCATATTTATCTATTTGAACAGTAAAAGCTTGGGACCTAGATGCCAATCTTGTAGCACGCATAAATGCATGTGGGGAAAACAGTTCGTCAGAGCAGAAATCAAAAAAGAGGGAGACAACATTACTTCGGTGAGAAAGTGAGTGAAGTCGAGAGGCCGCGATATGATTGATTACATTAGAGATATATTTTGGATTTTGTCGAGAATTTCGAGATAAATAGCCAGAGTCTCCGATTAGATATGGCAAGAGTATTCAATGCACGAACAAATGGTAGGTTTATAAATGTGCAGTTTTCTTGCTTGACATAGTGATCTAACTTTCGTAGCAGTAGATGCATTTGGTGTAGTCGTTACACTTCGTCAATTGAAAAGGTAAGGACATAGAATCGCAGTGTGTTACACTCTAGTAGACTAGCATCAGCCATAGTGAGGGCAGGACGAAAAGTGTATCCGTGGTGGCTAAATAAGAGCATTTTTTTTCGGGGCATCAAATTTTGCACGCCATTTCTTGCTTTGATTAACCACTGTTAGGAGATATATTTTAAGAGCAGTAGTCAGATTTACTTTGTCAACTTGGAAGATTTCCAATTGAAACGGGAGTAAGTGGCAGTTCTCTTTGCATATAAAAAATATGCAATACACGAACGAATAGAAAAAAAGTTTCTAACAAGGGAATTGCCACTACAGAGTGAACTGTTTTTCCTATAAGTAACTATTGATTCAATACAAACACTTCACTTCATGTCAGTGGAAAACGTGAGTCTAAAAAGACGCAACCGTTTGCTCTCTAGGGTGTTAGAATCAACCATTCGGAGAACAGGAAAAACGGTTCACTATGAGATTAATCGAAAATAGTTTTGTTATGGAGGCGTTAACATGTACAATTCATAAATTGACCAGTAACAGATTGGGGATTATTCTCGAGAAAACTTGCCATTTTACGATGTTGAGCCTTTTGGGTCTGGTACTGAGTCATGATTAAATAGTTGTCACATTACCAGAAATAGCTAGTTGTAAACTGAAGCCATCGTGAAGGTCGTTGATGAATATTAGAAAAAGCGTTCATCCAAGTAGATATGAGTTGGGGATCCTCACATTTATATCAAATGAAGTAGAATCGTGGCTCTACAATAAGAATTCCATGGCAAAGTTATTGAATTATGCAAAATATTCATACAAAGGTCACTTAAACATTCAGTTCTGGAGGAGACCATAATTGTATAAAACCTTCGATGAATTTCAACCCATAACAGTGTTTTTGACCAGAGAAATTAGTTCACTGCTCTGTGTTCATTTTTGGTGCGCACTGGTAGCAGAGCCACCATGTTTCCAATGTAAGAGGAGCAAAGAAATTAGCGCGATCAAGCTCAGATTTCGATCACGTGACCACAATAGTATCTATTGTAAGCACGCACAATTAGAAAGCAGTGTGACAAACTTACAAAGGTGTTATGGCAAGAGTGCAAAGGATTTTTTACTTACCCTCGTAGTATCACGTGCATCCATATTGTTGCCAGATGGTATTTTAAAGATTTAAATAGCATTTGTCTGCTGATTTTATCTCAATATGTTTTCTCATTCCTCTCCAAGATTATTTTCTAGGTTTTGCTTATTTATCTATATATCTCAAAATGTTCTATATATATATATATATATATATATATATATATGTTTATATGCATGTATGTATATATATATATATATATATATGTGTGTGTGTGTATGTGTATGATATTATGTTTTTATACGTGTTACGTTAATCACTGCCTAATATACACAATAAAAGAATACTGCTTTCATTGAATCCATGAAACTGCAGCGTAAGTGCATAAAAGGCATTAATCAAAAGAGAATGATATCAGTACTGTGTGCCGCATTGACACCCGTCACTTATGCTGTAAATTCTCGGTCAGTTGTTAACAAAGGAAGAAATATATCAATGACCTTTGAGGGAAGCTGTAAATGGAACCGAATATCTTTACCTCTCTAAAGGACACAAGTTCAGAGACTTCTGAAGTGTAATAATGCAATCCGTCAGGCTAGAATTCTTAAAGAAAATATGGCAACCATAGCAATATACATATGAAAATCTACTCTACTCTCTAAAACATTGCATACCGTAACGTCGCCTTGAAACTTTCTCTACATTCTTGCGATTGATAACATTTCGTTTTAACTAGTAACGATGGAACTGACTGAAAAAAATTAGAGCCCATTAAATTATATCAGTAATCGAGAAATTCAAATATGAAAAATATGTAATAATTTATTTAGTGAAAAAACTATTTATTTGCTACTGGGAAAAATCTCGCAATTATTCATACGAGTAAAATAATAAACGTCTGTGTTATTTAACAAGTGTGTCATTTCATTGTCCCATGCTGCCAAAACTTTAACGATGTTTTTGGTGAACAGATTCGAACAGATTGTTAACACATATCAATCCCTTGAAAGTCACATGTAACAAAAAGAAAAATGAACTTATCCACCGGTAAATCTAAAGAAGATTTAGAAATAAAATTAATGAAGAATTGAAAATATTTTGTCTTAATAAATGTATTCAATTTAGCAACAATATTTTCTTATAGCAATTTCATACAAACTGGATTTATCATGAGAAATGTGAATTTAATATGACAAACCTCACTATAGACTGCAAGTATCTGTTTTCCGTTTACACCCCCCCCCACATATATATATATATATATATATATATATATATATATATATATGTGGTGAATTAATAAATATATATATGAGGTTGGAGATTAATATTATTATTCTTTACTTCTTTTTTTTCTCTGTGACTTGTACTTTCAGTTCGTAGATGATCAGAGCGTTCCAGATCTCCTTATTCATGGTGGCACTTAGCACGCTTTCTTCTGTTATACCCTTCTGCCTTTTGAAACTCAGACCAGTCAAGTACATTACACACTGTTTTTCCTTGTCTCTCCTTCCTCATTGAATGTCTCAGGAACTGTAGCTGTATCTTACTAATGCTCAGTATTAATTTCCTTTCGTTTCCATTCTTTGCAAAACCGCATCATTGTTCACAAGCTCGATCCAGGATATTCGCAACATACTTCTGTAGAACCAAATTTCAGTTGCTTCAAGTTTTTCTTTCATTTTCGATGAGATTGTTCAGCATTCACTGCTATATTGAATAACTGATATCACATAGTAATTCAGAAGTCTCATCTTTGTTTCTAAGGAAATGTTCCTGCGTCTAAATACTCTACTCAGGTTCTGGAATACGTCCTTCGCCATGCCAATTCGTCTTCGGATCTCTGTGTCGCACTTTCCGTCTTCTGTTAGAACAATTCCCTATTATTTAGATTTTTGTACCTGTTTGATTTTATTATGTCGTACGTTTATTTGGCATTTGGAACAACTCTTTTTGCTGATGACCAATCATTCGGTTTTCTTGCAATTAATATGTAGATCTTGCATGTTTCTTTCCGCGTCTGCTATGAGTACTCTATAATATGCATAATTTATGTTGTTCAAATTGTGGACTGTGATGACAAATTCCTGCATAACATAAGTCTCAGAATAGTTTCGCGGTACAAAATGAAGGGATACGTGGATCTTTCTTTGTATATATATGCTGAATTCGTTACCTATCCGTATTCAAGTTGTTTGCTACTCGTAGTGATTTGTCAGTACTCTTATGTCTTTCACAAACATATGGAGGTTGCTGAGCATTTTTGTATCAATTTTTTGTTGCGTATTTTTGTCGAACGCCTTTGCATAAAACAGAGGTACACAACCTCCCTCGGTTGTTTTGCCCTTTCGGATAGCATCATAACCATAACAATGTCGTTCCTTATTCCAATATCTTTGTCGAACCTGCACTGTTGATGTCCTATCGCTGACTTGATTCTTTTCTCACTCAATTCTTCATGATTCGGACGATCAGTTTTGTAATGTGGCTAATTAAACTGATTGTTTGATGGAGTTTGTACTCGTTTGCGCCTGGCTTATTAGGAAGTGTTATGAAAATCGACTTGCTTATCTCGCCCAGTATTACACAACTGCTATAAAGTTCATTTAATATTTCTGTAATTTTCTCTAGGCTGAATTCTTCCAGGGTTATCAGCAGCACTATTAGAATGTCGTCTAGTCTATTGTTTCTATTCAGCTTAGGAATTGCAGCTTCCACTTCGGACTAATATTTCCGATCCATATTCATTGTTCTGGATTATCGGTTGCTCTCTTATGTCGCGAAAAATATCTTTCTATATTCTTTTTATCGCTGATGTATTTCCTCTTGATCCAATATGATCTTAATATAATTTTATACATCCTGTTGAGGAGCAGGTATTTTGTTCTGTCAGTGTTATTTTATTTCTTAATGCGTGTCTGCTTTTTTTGGCCCTAAACAATCTCTTTATTCTGCACATTTGGTTTTGAGTTATTCATCATTAGCCTGTCTGCAGTTGTTCTTTACTTCATTGTACAGTTTCCTGTATTCCATTTCATGTTTGGCATCATTGTTTGTCTCTTTTACATCATGTCAAGAATCTTTTCATTCATCCAGTCGTTTTTCCTTCTGCGTCTGATTATTTTTATTATTATATATTTTTATTTATTTTACGTTATTAATATATTAATTGTTTATATTATTTCAAATTATTTTAACTTGATTTTAATTTATTTAATTTTACTTTTTATTTAATTTTAGTTTTAATTTATTTTATTCTTTATTCTAATTTATTTATTAGATCTAATGAATTTATACTTTGTGTTGTGTTATGTTTGATCCTTTGTTTTACGATTTATGAATAATTTTTGTTTGTGTATGTGGTTCCATAATTTAAAAAAAATACAAAATATTTAACATGAAACACTGTAACGAATGTCCATTAACTTCTTGATCGAAATCTAAAAATTCTCTCTCTTAGTCGTTCTCACTGGCTCTCCCTTTTTTAACCTCTAAATTTTCTCATCTATTTTTCTCAGTATTTTCCTCTTCGATTTCTATTTTTAAGTAACTTTCCATTTTTTCTTTATAAATATACAATTATTTTTTTTTTAAATGCCAAAATATTTTAGCTCAAATACTGTAACTAATGTCAATATCTGTCTGCAAATCACTTCCAGCCATATTTAAACGTTTCTCTCATATCCGTTTCTATTGGTTCTCCTCTTTGTACATTTCTCACTTATTTTCCTCTTCAATTTTTATTTCTTCTGTATCCTTCCTTTTCCTCTTTCTTTTCCATTTCTTGATTTTTCGTCTTTTTGTTATATTTTCTTCTCTCTTTTTTCTTTTTTTTTAATATCCTTTAACTCGAATGAAAAAAAAATAATCCAAAAATAAAGGAATGTACTGTTCTGTAAATATATTTTCTTAAAATAAAACGTATATTACCATCATTGTTAACCACCTTATGGAAAAATTTTTTATTGAATGTTGGAACAATGTGTTCAATTTTGTTGTAGTTTGTAGTTTGCACATTTTCGAACGTAATAATTAAAAATGAATATTCATTGCTTTATTTTTATATTGAGCATTGTTTTAAATCAATGTTTTGAACGTTGAAATTATTTTCTTCGTTCTTATTTATAGATAGATAGATAGATAGATAGATAGATAGATAGATAGATAGATAGATAGATACTAGCCAAATAGTAGATAGTTAGAGAAGCAGGCAGTAGTTTAAAACATGCGCAATATACAACCAACGCAAATCAACTAGACTAGCTTTCCTGAAGAGATCTGCCTTATCGAATCATGGGGAGAAAGTACATGGTGTGCTCTGTTCTTTAACACGCATACACACATACTTTTATATATATATATATATATATATATATATATATATATATATATATATATATATAGGTTTCGGTGAATAATATAGACAAGATTTGTCTATTTATTTTGTGTAGGATCCGTTCGTATCGTCTGATAAGCTTGATGGTACTATCGTTGAAAGACAACAAGAAATCACAGTAATTGTTGATTTTTTATCATCTAAGCTTCTGCTTACATAAGCCATTATCAAAGAATAAACATTAACATATATTGAATATAGAACATTTAAGCTATTAACATAAACGAATTTATCAGACGATACGAACGGATCCGACACAAAATAGACAAAACTTGTCTATATTATTCAATGAAACCTATATTAATGAAAAAATGCTGCCAATGGCATGAATCTGCTCAGTTAAAGAGACAAACTTTCTTATTATCAACGCTCTATCTTTTATATCTATGATTTTGAGAACTTTACAGTAAAAATGTGGTCGGCAATATATGTTTAAAGTGAAGCTACTAAAAAACAACTAGCTTGGCTCTAAGTGTTATCAGAATTAAACACTATATATACATCTAAATAGGAATGTGTGTGTGTTTGTTTGTGTTTGCGTCAATGCATTTGTAATGATAAACCTATAGCTCGATTTTTACTTTTTAGTATTTTTAATTTTGTTATAAATTTAGGATAAGATATTTATGTGAAAATTTATTCTATATCAGCTACAGGGCCTATGTTAATGTCAGCATAGGGCGGCGACTAAAAATTGGGTTTAATCATTTAACAGACTTTCGTCGCTCAGTAATAACCTCAATCTTCACTTATGTCAGAATACGTTAGAAAACAAAATATTAAGTCGACAAATTTCCATGTATGTACACAAAGGAATAATACAATAAGTTGGGATATTGAAATTATTTAATCTCAATTTAACATTTAACGGAGACATTTAACGGAGTAAACTACACTAATAAGAAATGAAAAATCCTAAGATAAATATCTGTTCTCATATCCATATCCAAACATGAAAACAAATTCACATTATGCTACATACGACCACGTCATGACTTCAAAATGAAATATTAAAAAAATGTGTAATGTAAAATATTAAATTTACATATATCTATATATTAACGTAAGAGAAACAATTATTTGTCATTCTGTAAATCAAATGTTACAGTATAGAAGTCTTTCGAATACTTATCCCCGCTGCATATTAACGGATGTAAATTGCCACGCAGGTAGTTTATTTAAATATAAAACCTAAATGAACTGAATGATAGTATGCAATGAAATGTAATTAACAAAATTTCATCAAAGGATTACAAGTGCTATTAATAATTACAGTTATGTTACAACATAAAGATAGGATCAGTATGTAAGTAGACGTATGATTGAATGCAAACATCATACTGCCGATGCTTGTCAAGTTTCTAGTCTAACTGTATTATTTACGGTCCGACTGACAAAACCACAACTGGTGGCTGATCAATTAAAAACGGAAATGAAATTACGGAGCCATATGAAGCTACAAATAACGACAGGGAAATGAACAAACTGTGATGATGCAGCCTTAAGTATTTCGCACAGGCACCTTCCATAATCATAGACATTATATATACATTTAGTAAAAACGTTTCCTCACTTATTTATTCAAACTATTTTTACACAGTTGTTAAATATATATATATATATATATATATATATATATATATATATATATATATATATATGGACAAAATACAAATATCTATATAAATAAATATATATAGTTAGATGAATTTTGTTAAACAATGTTCTACAATCAAAGTTAGTCATCAACTCAAATATTTATCAACTTTCTTAAAGTTGCTGGCATTTTGTATGTGAACACCCTCAGTCGGTTAAATGCCATAAGTTATACGCGTGGGTGGTCATGTCTCTTTCGATATCTGACTAACAGGATTGACTATTATTCCCCAGTAGGATGCCATTAATTTCTGCAAACTGGTCACCAACCAAGTCTGCAAAACCCATTCTGTCCTGCTATTTAACTCATAGCTGAACGGAGAAAAGACAGATTAATACTTTTCTTAAGGGTATCTGCGCGTAAGTGATGCAACGAATTCTGTCGGAATTCGAACTCGGCTCTCCGAGCCGATATCCATTGCACCACAACGCAGATCGTCAATAACATAGTACTTGGGCTTATAATTAGAAGTTATTTATACAGGCTTTTAATTAGAAATATTAATATTAGTAAAACCTTAAGTTTGAATTTGGCTAAAATTCACATTATTTTTCTGTTTTTATACAAATATTATATAATTATCATGAAATGTCATCAACTATATGCTGTTTTTATTGATATATGCCGGTAAAAATAGAACATTTCCTCTATCAAAGTTTGCACAACAGTTCTTTACTGTATTCATTTGAGTCTATCTATCTATCTATCTATCTATCTATCTATCTATCTTTTCTCATCATTTGAGGGCAAAAAGTGAAAAATTACTATTTTCTCTCTCTCCTAGTTCCTGTCCTGTCAAACTTTTACTCATGATCGTTATGCAGGTTAAACTCTTCCTTCTTCTCTGCTGCTTGTTAAATTTTATAAACTCACTCTTCTCATTATGTCCTTAAAGAATTTAGTTCTCTATCTGATGTTAAGTGTATGTGTCTTTTTCTTCCCATTTTCTGTAAAATTCCTTCATTTCGTCCATTGTTTCCAATCACTTTTTTGTAGAATCACATATATTTTCCACCAAGTCTTTCCTTCATCTGTGACAAGATTGTACAACTCAGTCAGTTAGTTAAGTGCCATACGTGATACACGCTTGTGCGATCATGCCTCGAAACAGATATGACTGAATGGGCAGAAGATTATCTCGCAGTAGGTTGCCATTGCTTTCTGCGGTAGACTGGTTGCCTACCAAGGCTATAGAACCCAATCTGTCCTGTTATTTAACCCATAACTGGAAGGAATAGACGGATTAATAAGGGTATTTGCGCGTAAAGTGAATGCAAGGAATTCAACTGGAATTCGAACTCGGCTCTCCGATATTCTCGTTCCGAGCCGATATCCACTGCGCCACAACGCACATCCTGTCCAACTATATTGCATGAATATTAAATGTTAAATACTTCTTGTTTTTAATGAAACTTTCATCTTTCTTAATACTGTGTTTATCGTTTGTAAAAACTAAATGTAAGGCCCTTTTTATGTCGGTGTCTCACTCTCCTTCTTCTGCTAAACAAAGTTCTACACATCTAATGTTTTGTCTTAGATTGTTACAAAAATAATGGCCAGTTGGAATGTTATATTTTGAAAAGCAATTTTTACATAGTATTCACGGTATATATTAGGTAAATTTTGGTATACATAATAACTCATGTGTACCCTAATAATTTTAAACTTATTATAAGATAGAAATAATCTTGAACCATAGAAGCCATTAATTATGAAGATGAAATTTAAAACATAAAATCAAAGTGATGATGACATCAATCCTTTTGAAATGAGCAAAATCAAAAAGAAAGAAAAAAAGAAAGAAAGGTAGAAATTATTTATTAACAAATCAACCATATTTATCACAGATCAGAATAATCACACTTGCTAAAGTAATTCTGAATTCGACCCATTTACACAATTTCTGAACAAAGAATAAAATATTTCCCTTTAAGGCTTCTTGATGTTATCGATAAAAATTTAGAACGTTTTCTAATTAAAATTTAAGTGAAATTAATAAAAGAATTGCACACATAAAACAAATCTTTCCAAAAACTATTTGTATAACAAAACTTATTTATGTTCTAAACAAATTTTGGATAATTTTATTCGTGACGGATATATTTCTTCAGACATTCTCACCAAACTAGAAGTTTAAATAAATCAATAAACAACTGATAATATATAGGGTTCTCTGATAATTAATAATGCGTTTAATATGTTGGACATATTGTCGGAAGACTATTCAACAGTATTTCATAAATGATCAAAAACTCGAGTAGAATATAAATGTAAAACCGAGTGATACGACGCACGGGTACAAACACTGAATCACTCTACGTATTATAAAGTAGATTTATCACATTTTTCAGAAACACACCAAAATAGAGGTTAGGGAAAAATGAATAGATGTAAAAATTTCCGTATGAACACAGTTCAATGTATTTTACTCACTAAGCTAACACTAAATACTTTTCCCTAGATAAATATAAATAAACTATAGACATTCGGCCCTATGATTATTTTCGCTATTATATCAAATTGTAAGTTGTTGCTTTATAATTTCAAGTTTAAATTAAACTAAATGGTAAAATTATAAAAAATATCATTCCAGTTTTTTAATATACGACTGTGCACCTTTAAGACATCAAAATGGCTGCCGTTTGTTTACTCTTGCGCAGATCAGCTTAGAATTTTAGATCACCGCAAATGTTAGTGTTGTCACATAACGTGCCAAGCTTCACTAATTTTTATTAAAAACTATCGGAGTTAGAAGAAAAAATCAATTTGCATATAATCCTGGCACGCAGTGTATATATAGTCTTCAATACACGATGATATAATTATTGCAAAACAAAGTAAAACACTTAAAACGAGTAAACACGAGGATAGAGCGTTCATAGCACATAGTAAAGTTTATTAAATGGTAGTAAAGTGAATGAATTGAGCAGAAGCTACTTTGTTGTTGTCTGTCCTATGTATATGTGTGCGTGCGTGTGTGCGTGTGTTAATCCAAAAAAGAAGCGGTTTGATGGTAAAATACCGGAGATGCTATTAATTTTAATAATTAAAAATTAAGTATTAACGCAAATCCAGCTAGAGAGCTCAATGTAATTAAAAATACATCTAAAGTAAATATATATATACTACAGTCATCCGCAGACAGATCTGTTTCGCTATAACACAGCTCATCAGTACGGTTAGACTCCGATTGCTTTTTAACCCGACCGAATTGGCGTCAGTCGGCGATTCAACCTCTGGGCTATGAGCGTTCGGTAGAAGAAGGCAAACTTTTTTACGTATATCATAATACACGCCCAATAGCCAGAGTGCTCTAATTCATTATTGAATGAGCGATGCGTATATGCCGGAGTAGCTACTGTTTTCAAAGTCTCTCGTTCTTCCAGAGTGCTCAATCAGGGTGTGAGAGCGTATATATATATATATATATATATATATATATATATATATATATATAAATGCAAATTTTTCAAGATTGTATAGTCATTTTAACGATTTAAATAAACAACTCACATCATCAGCGATCATAATTATTATGGTATACTACAATTATTTGAGTTTGTGTATGTGTAAAGATAACAAAAATAAGTGTAGCGAAAAGAAAAGAAAAAGGATGAAGGAAAATTAAGGAAAGGAAGAAAGAAAAAACTGATGATAAAAGAGAGAAAGAGGAAGGAAAAGTGTGTCCGATTGGTCGACAGAAGTGAACGCTAGCAAATTGATGTGGGAGAAGTAGAGATAGATACGTGAAAAGAAAAGAAATATAAAAAACCGCTTTTGCACTTTTTTCCTTTGTTTTCCCCCGTTTCAATCCTAAACAGGGCATTAATAAATTCAAGATAAAAATAATTTAGGTTAAAAAATTAACTCAGAAATAAAAAAAAGTAAGACAACAAGAAGCAACCTTAAAATATAAGTAAATTATATGGGCGAAAGAAAAGGAAAACAACTATTATAAGCAATATTAAAATATAAAATAATTGTAGAAAATTAAATTAAAAATAAATCTACTATGACGTCAATATTTATGTAATAAATGTTATATAAATGAATTTATTTAAAATTGGACTAAATGCATATTATGAATCACAAACTATATTGCTGATAAGAAAGGTTATAATTACTATCTAAAATAATTTAAAATAATTAATATTATTATGTAATTTAAATAAAAATAAATTAAATTGATGATCACGACAGAATTATTACAACACCAAATAGGTTGGATTTTACTTACGTCCAAATTAAAATATAAAACCTGGGTGAAAAAGAGTAGAACTACAGCGAACTGAGGTATATAAACAGGAAATACTATTTTAAATATTCTGTAGTATACAACTAATAAAAAGAAATAAAACAATTATATTAGGAAATATAAATTTTAGATTGATTAATTTTAAAATTCATGGTGCCGACTTATTTCAAAAGATTAAACTAGTAAAGTTAAGGTTTAAAACATATTAACATATATTATCATTGTAATTAATTATAACGTTATTAATAAGAGAGACAAGAAAATCTATAACGGGAATTTAAAATTAGATTTTGGATTGTATGTGTAAAATTTTTTTATATAAAAAATTGAATTTCTTACGAGATTTACTTGCAAAATTACCATAATGATTATGATCACCGATTATGCACTCGTTTAAATGGCTATACGATCTTAGAAATTTCATTTTTCATATGTTATATATATATATATATATATATATATACTGTAATGATTGTTACAATGTTTTTAAATTCATAGTATCACTACACAAAAAATTTCTCATGTTTCGAAGCCAGCCCATTGTGTTTTGGCTTTATGCTCAGGTGATTTGTTTTTTTAGAAATGAGAATTATCTAGTTGAAAATACTGTTTATTTGTGTTGGATTTGTATTTTTGGGTGTTAGAGAGGTTGGTCTGTATTTTGAGTTCCGTTGAACTTTTTTTGAGATGACTCGGTCCAGGTGTATTTGAAATTTATTTTTTCTTTTGTTGAAGGTTATGTTTTTTATTACTTGGAAAAGGTCATTTTCAAATTTAGATAATTTTTCTCTTGTGGGTGCGTTTTTTATGCTTTTAAATCCATAAATTTCTGGGTCTTTTGGTGTTTTGTTGTTCTTTAAGAAGAAGTAGGCTTTCCATCTCATCCTTCTAATTAAGTCCTCTATTTTGGCGAAATATTCCTGTTTGTTTGGGTTGGGAATGTTTTTGAGTGAGACTCTGAAATTTGTTTTATCTATTGTCACTTGTGGAGTAAAAATAAATGTGGATAGTGCTCTACCTAGATGGAATCTATATATATTCTCGCTAAAATTTAAGTAAACAAAAAAACTCCAACCAGAACCCCCCCCAAAAGAAAACAAACCCTATACAATACCAACAAAAAATAAAGCAGTTGCAATAGAATAGTAGATAAATAAATAAAAAATATATTTTATATTTATAAAATATGTTGTGTAAAGGATAGATTTTATAAAAGAAATATATTTCTTGAACATTATGAAATGTTATATTTTGTAATATTATAAAATAGTTTAATATTATGGAATATTATAAAATATTTTTTATGAAAGATATATTTTGTAAAGAAAATTTTTTATAAAAAACAAAAAAATAAAAAACAGCAAAAAGCACACACCCCAATACAAAAAAACATATATTAAATTAAGGAGAAGCCAGCACCAAAACAAAACAACACCTACCAATCACTATACTTTTTTATGAAAGATATATTTTGAAAATGGTATATTTTATAAAAAACAAAATATAAAAAAACAAGAAAAAGTACACACTCCAATACTAAATAACATACATTAAATTAAGGAGAAAATAACCCCAAAACAAAACAACACCTACCAACCCCTAAACCAAACAAGCTAGGCGCCAGCACCACCAGACCTTTCAAGATTAATAGATTAACCTCTCATGAACACTGCTAAAAAAAAACACTTGACTCTAAGACCAGTAAAAAGGTCAACGGAACTCAAAATACAGACCAACCCCTCTAACACCAAAACATAACAAATCCAACACAAATAAACGGTCTTTTCTACTAGACAATTCTCATTTCTAAAAAAAAAATCCCCTGAGGATAAAGCCAAAACATAATGGGCTAGCTTCGAAACATGAGAATTTTTTTGTGTAGAGATACTATGAATTTAAAAACATTGTAACAACCATTACTGTATAACGCTCTACATTTGTATCGAGCACTCATTATAAAAGTAAATGCATGAACAAAAATGCAAATAAACCTACGAGTTCAACGACTTAGTTACAATATATATATATATATATATATATATATATATATATATATATATATATATAGTTTACAGGTATATGTTATTTATGGGTAAAATTGTTCAGTTCTCTGTATATAGTACGAACACTCACATCATATGACGGATTGAAGACAAGAGACAAATGAAAAACAACGAGTGAGCTTGAGTAAATGGATAGTGGAACAGGGTTTGCGAGAAATGAAAGAAAAACAATATTTATTACGAGCTAGAACTTGTAGATAGCCATAATTGCTTACGTATTGAGAGGAAATGAATGGTGCCTAAATAGAGATAAACAGAAATTTAAATGTTGTAACTCTGGCCAACAGCGAGAGGCGACAGTGTATCTTTAGGTCAAGAAAATTATGTTCAACCATGAAAGTGAATGTAAACTATCGGTGTTGACATAAGTTTGGTACCAAAACATTTTTAACGAACACCTGATTTCTAAACAGTTTTTCTATTTGGTATAGTTTTTTGAAAGTTTTTTGCTTTATATTTCGTTTTCTAAACGATTTAAAAAACAATCACCATGGTCTCTAAATGTTTCCTTTTAATTAGCTTTTCTTATTTTCTTTTTCTATTTGTTAGTGGGTGTTCAGATGATGAAATGGATAGAGCGAGCGAAATAGTTACTTAAAAGATTACATTTTCTGCTAAGTAAGGTAACTTCATATAAATGGTACACAGACTAGGGCCAAATATTTGGGCCATGTTAAAGGTATCCAGCGTTTGTTCAATTGTTCGCTCAACAATATTAGTCGGAAACATATCCTGTTCAAATCCTGTTGAAGTGTATATAAAGAACAAATAAAAACGGCTCGATGTACTAAAGTATTAATCAAATTTATTTTTCTGGTACAACGGACATAAGTGTCCCAACTGATGTAATGTCCTGAAAAGGTATCTTTACTGAAAACACTGGTAATAATAATACCATTATTCTGCTCCAATATGAACATCAGAAAAGGATAGAGTTGTTCTCTTTTTCCTCCATTGTGAAAACTAAAAATGGGTGTAACAAATTTAAAGCTTCACAAAAAAGAGTTGCCTCATCTATGTTGGTAAACACAGAGAAAGTATCATCGATATATAGTTGATAGATATATGATTTCTGATACTTCTCAAACAAAAGGCTCCCATGGTAACAAACAAAAATGTTGGGTAAGAAGGGACCCAAGAGGCCGCCCATAAAAACCTCATTTACCTGCACATACATTAAATTTTCAAAGCTGAACTATATTCTTTTTATTGCTAACATCAGAAACGTAAAGACACACTACTTTTGTGAATTTTAGGCAAATAATACAGTCTTGGTATTTGGGAACCTAATCCTATTGTAGGTGTTTTTGATTTTCTTTATACACTTCCAATAAACGTTTCTGAAGTTTTAATTTCAACTAATCAGTACTGACGTGTTGAGGACGGACAAAGTAGGTATCACCTATATATATATATATATATATATATATGCACATACACATACATATAATCTATAAACATAATAAATTTAGTACAACTTCACCTCAATTAATAATAACAATTGTGGGTTTTAGATTATTACGAATTTTAGTAAATTTATATGTCAATTTTTAACCGAATAAGACTTTCAAGTGAAAATTCCATTTCTTATGACATATTTGAATTTATTTATAAACGTTACATTCACTTACGCTTAAATAGCATTAGGAAATATATTATTTGATCTTGTAAAACACTGCTATTAGGTAAACAGTAGAAAAATTGTTTATGCGCTATGCATTAGTAAAATTTCTAAGTACATTTTGTTAAAGACCACTGAGAAGGTTCTGCGATGAAGCTTCTTTTTCTTAATCGGTATAAACCCAGGAAGGCAGTAAAACCACTAACACCTAATAGTTTACAGAGTGTGGAAGAATTAGGAACAGGAATATTCATAATGAGCGAAACGAAAAGAGTAATCAGAAAAACTGTAGATATCAACTAATTTTCCATTTAAATGTTTGCAGATTAAAGTTAGATGGAAAGCATTGAGCTGGAAAAGTGTTCTAAAAGAGAGAAAAATTTGAGAAAAGAAATTAACATACAAATAGCCTAGACATTTGTAAATTGATGAGGGCTGGACGCCAATCTAGCACTGCACTTAAGTTCAAGAAGTTATTGGTATCATGGCAAAGAGCTCATTGAACTATTACCATTACAAGTAAAAAACACGGAGAGTAAAACTTACGTCTGTGAGTAAGAGACAAAACCCGAGCCGCAAGACCAGAAAATTATTTTTCATGTGTTTCTACAAGTATTTTATTTTCTGATAAATTTCTACGCAGTTTGTGTCTGAAAAAATAAGCACTGGAAGGAACAGAAGAAAACTATATAAAAAGGCTTAGATGTAGTATCTTGTCAGTCAGGATGTACGTTGTGGTGCAGTGGATATCAACTCGTAACGCGAAAACAGAGTTCCGAGTTCGAATTCTGTTTGAATTCGTCGCATTCACTTTCGTGCAAATACCCCTGGGAATTGAAATTAATTTCGCCCCTTCTTCCATTAGCTATGGATTAAATAGCAGAACAGTTTGCGTTCTGTAGCCTTGGTTGGAAATCAGTCTAACACAGAGAGTAATGGCATACTAGTGCAGGAAATTCTTCTTCCCGATCATGCTTGGCCGAGCGTGTATCACGTATGGCACTTAAACGACTGACTTTTACAAGCTTGTTTAACATAACTTGTATGAAAGAGGGTGTGCTGCCTGCCCAAATAACACAATAATTACATACACACACACACACACACACACAAATATATATATATATATATATATATATATATATATATATATAAAGTTACATACATTAGTTATTGTTCTTATTTCACAGTCCGAAACATTTCTAAAAATTTTAAAAATACTTGGCAACCATTATTATGCTCTACATGTTTAACTGAATGTGACATACAGGAAAGTTTAAGTTATTGTAATATCCTTACTGTTTTCCGTTTGTGAGGCCGAAGGCATTCTAGAAACTGTCTGTTATGATTATTGTTTGAAGCGCTTTCGAATAATGTAGAAGCCATTTGAAAGTAGTCGTAAATTTGCCTTTTTATTCTATGCTGATTTATATTAAAAAAAGTAATAATTCCATGTTGGGTGCTTTCAGAACACTCGTAATCTATTGCGAATAGTTTCGAAGTGACTAATGCGACATTGAAATCCGACGACGCATTGGGATTGTTAAATATGCATTCAAAACGGTAAGCAGATTATTAAGAGATACAAAACTTTGTTAGAATTAAGGAAAAGTGTACAGTAGCGTTACTTCATAGCAGTGAATACTGAACAGTTTCCTCAAATATGAATGCTTAATAATTTTCCAAAATATGAATGCTGAACAATTTTCTCAAATATGAAAAAGAATCTTGAAGCAATAGAACTGTAGTTCTACAAAAAGATACTGAGGATATCATGGACCGAACATGTGAGCAAAAACAAGGTTTTCTAGAAAACAGAAACAAAAAGAATACTCGAGAAAGATAAAGATTACAGATTTTCTGGAGAACATTATGAGAAAGACGAATTTAATAAATTCATGACTCACATGACAGATTAAATGCAGAGAAACATAGAAAAATCGCACTGAGCGTGATTAAATAAATAGCACAACAGAAATTAGAACTAAAGAATAAACAATTTACTTAGAGCTGCAAGAGACAGAAGATTGTGAATGAAATGATTACCTCCATCCCGACGAACACTAGGTAGATCCCCAACGCATTGCAAAACGTGCTTTCAGCATCTTTAAATGCTTTATTTTTTAATTAGATATTAATAATAAGCTTTTTTATTGAAGCATAAAATTGGTGAGTTAAAATTTTAAGATTTTACTCATTAAACATAATTAAGCACCAAAATAAAGTGCTTGTCATGTGAACAAGTAAATTACTTATTTTTTACTTTATTGCAAGAATAAAGCATTGTACCAGGCAATGGAAAATCAGCAAGGACATTTGTGGTTTAAAGATAGGTATACCTCGTGTTTTTACTGGTAATTATGAGGTTGAGAAAAGTTTTAAAGGTTTGCAAGGATCTATGGGTGAAATGTATTGTTTATGATGCGTATTCTTCATGTTCATACTTTTCATATATTCCTTGAAATACACTATAGTTTTAGTTTTGCTGTCGTTTAATATCTATAAAAAATACTGGATATCGATAAAGTCGTCGAAATTAATATTAAGTAAGTTTGTTTTATATGTTTAAGAAATATTTTCTATGAAAATGATCTACAAATATCTACACAAAAAAAACACATGCAGGTGTCTATGTGTGTATGTGCTTAGGTAGCATATCTCCGTTAAAGCAAGTTTCAATGATTAGCGGCATTGTGTGTCTATTTGATTTTATACATTCTTCTCATCAGAAGATGGCACTATGCCGATGACTATATATATATGAAATGAATTGTTTGAACATAATGTTTTATCGATACAAAATAATGTTTTATCGATAAAAATAATGTTCAAACAATTCATTTGAAATTGTCAGATGTTTATAACCAAGTTTCGTTAAAATTCGTTAATTTCCGTAACATGTTTATATATATATATATATATATATATATATATATATATATATATATATATATATATACACCAAGTACTTTTAGTTTTTCTAAGATCATCTTCAGGGATAAATTAGGAAACAAACTTATTGTAACTGCAATAAACTCTGCATACCATTGTGATGGTGATTTTTTAAAAAAACACGCGGTTTTGCACTGTTAAAGTTATCTCAATTCTTTTGATTTATCCGTTGTAGCTGTGGAATCTTTTGAAAAACAAATATAATGATCCCTATCCTCCAGTGTGACCAGTCAATCTCTGTTGCTATCAAAGGTCCCACATTAAACTCCACATTAAACTCCAACTAATCAGAGCGAACCTCAGTTTCAGTGCCTAGACGCACATTATCTGGTCTTAACACGGCCAATCCGTTTAAACGCTCGCCAACGATAACTTGCGATTTCGTTTAACATAACCATCGACAGCTCCCAAATAGTCCTGTCTATCCAATTTCACTCAAAATTTTTTGATTAAGGAGTGGTAATGTATTTCTGGCATTTTCCAGGTGTGTCTTTCCCAGATTAGTAATATCAAGAAGTCACCTTTTTGAAATATTTACCCTGCTCAGTGTCGTTTTGTTTATTTTCTAGTATCGTAACATCACGCGTGAAATTGTTGTGTTTTAATTTCATTATTGTTATTCTTAAAGTATATATAATATCGCCCGAAAAAATCATTAAATTTTATTGATTTTTGGTTGTTTGCTATTTATAATTATTTGTCGGAGTTCTTATTGTGTTTCTTGCTGGATGGTGTTATGCTTTTTAATTGAAGTGTTTTAAGGTTGATTGCCAAATTTATTGTTAATATTGAGCAGCGATTATTTAAGAATGTATGTGTTGCTTGGCTTATATTAATACGGTGATAATTTCATGCAGATTCATGGATAACATTAATTTGATGATGTTTTGATTATATTTCAGTTGGTTTATTAATATCGATCCTGTCTAGAATCTCTAAAATTTTATAGAAAGTGATGAGTGTAATTTGTTTTTGCCGATAGGGCATTAGCATCGACGGATGAGTTTCTTTTTCAAATTCTCCTCGGAACCCATATAAATGGTCTGAAGCGTACAAAACTGATAAATATTTAACCAAGCAGTTTCCTTAGCTCTCTGATCAAGGCAACATGAATGAACAAATCTTGCCAAATATAGCATGCATATACATATATGTGTGTATATATATGTATGTGTGTATGAATATGAATAGCAATTAGAACAAACATATTAAAAAAAAAACAGAATATATGTGCCGAAAATGAATAAGGAATAACATTGAAATAATTGCGTTTGAAATATGTAGTAATATAATAATAAAAAATAAATAATAGAAATGCATCTTTACCTGTATGTTTGGCCTTTTTTATCAGAGCTTAATCAAACACCGGAAATTAAACTCAACCATAATAAACACCGAAGACCAGATGTTATATATAATGTATCTAACAATTAAAGGCTATTTAAATGCAACACTAATAATCACTAATAATCTTTGTAGAAAGATGACTGTTAAAACATAATACATTATACTAATTTTTATTGTCATTAATAAATATACTAATCATGAATAAATACATGTGAACGTGCATATGTTGGAAATTCATACAGCCCGAAAATTACAGGCAGCACGAATCTAAAAAATTTTGGCAAGTTAAATCGATCTAACATTTCGTGAACTATGATGTATTATTATATTTAAGCTCGGTCTAAAAATGAATGAAGATCTTCTACGAGGCCTGTCTCTTCACGACGTTTGCTATCGTGGCTATACGAAAATTTCTGTCCTTATTACCACCTCGTTAATGTTTTGCTAATCATTTACACAAGTTCTTAAGGTAGTTTATGCACTGCCTTCCTCTGTTCATCTTACCTTCAATGAGTCAAATTTTTCAAGACGTCTTTTTTCATTATGTGCCCTAGAATTTAAAATGATCACTTTCTGATGCTACACATGTGTAATTTTGTTTCTATTTTCTGTAAAACTTCATCACCCAATGGTTTTCTCAGCATCCTTCTGTAGAACTTCATTATTTTAACCTCAAATCTCATTTGTTTGTGGAGATTGCCAAGCACCGTTTCTATCTTAGAAGAATGATAGTAAATAATTATTATGTATTTATTTCAATGTTTATAAATAAATAATAATTATTCTTAATCTTATGCTCAGCATTTCGAAGGCATCTTTATCAATTCAAATGAGCTTTCGAATTTGTGTTGCATTTACCGTTCTCTGTTAAAATAATTTCTTGATATTTAAATGCTTGTGCTAATTTAATTTTATTATCTTCAATTTGTAATCAACATTTGGGATGTACAATTCGCAGATTACCAGATGTTCACTATTCTTACTATTGTTGTTAATAATTTCTAATCTCTTTTCTTTACTACATTCTGAAGGATTTCCTGGAGGTGTATTCAGCACATCCTCTTAAAACTGTATCTTCTTCATATTATTAAGACTGTGACCGCCACAATGGAATCCTGCTAAAAAGTCTAATTCGCTCAGGATTACTTATTACAAAAGTTAAATAAGTTGGCAAAACACATCCCCAACGTCTTATTCTCATTTCTATTACATAAATATATATGTCTTTTTGCATTTATATTACACTTTGTATCAGTTTAAGCTTACATATAACATTCTTTGTTCCAGTTTTTTTCTAGGTCGGGTCCAAAATTTCAGTTAAGTCTGATCCTCATAGTACGGATACTGATTTACAGTATGTGGTTTATAAAGCTAAGTGCTTAATTTCTATTATACATATATCTATATTTTCAAACACACACACACACACACACAGACACACACACAGACACACACACACACACACACACACACACATATATATATATATATATATATATATATATATATATATATATATATATATATTTCAAGAAGTAGCAGGAGGATTTGAACTACTGAAGAGTCCCAAATATAGGACGAAACGGCCGTCCAGTGCTTTCTGACTTCTGTTGAGGTGGAATATATTTACGCTCTCACACTCTGGAAGAATGTTAGACTTTGAAAAACAGTAGCTACTCTGTGTACGCATCGCTCATTCAGTAAAATGAATTAGATCACTCTAGCTATTGGTCGCGTGTAATGATGATATATGCGCTAATATGTCTGCCTTCTTCCACCGAACGCCCAGAGGTAGATTCCCCGACTGACGCCAATTCGGTCGGGTTTCAATCCTGGGTTCAAAAGCAATCGGTGCTAACCGTACTAATGAGCTGTGATACAGCGAAACAGATCTGTCTGCGGATGACAATATATATATATATATATATATATATATATATATATATATATATATGTGTGTGTGTGTGTGTGTGTGTGTGTGTGTGTGTGTGTGTATTTGGGCAGCAGCCTTTCATTCAAGCATCTTCATTAAAGGCTAAAATATATATATATATAGGTTAGTTTTAATATATATTAGGTTAGCTTCATAAGAAACGTTGTCTCAGGGACTCGTTTCCCTCAAGATTAGGCCACTGAGACAGATAATACTATATCGGGTAGCCTTCATGTTTCATTCTTCTCTCCTAACCATTTCTGTTTATATTAACAAGCTCACTAAGAACATTGTCAGATTCTTATATATATATATATATGCAATGATACCACATCGTAATGGTCAAATATCTCTGTGACTATTAGCCGGCAGCTGATCTGATCACCCAGACCTTAAGTATAATTTGTATATTCATGCGATTGTTAAACATGGTGTAAAAGTGTTTCGGTCTTTGCATCGTTCCAAAACAAAACTAACATTTGCTCTTCTGTGTAACGACTATTAAAGTGTCAGTTTTGGTCACGAAAATAGATTATTGCAAAATATTAGGGTTGGTAAACCCTTGTTCTCTCATTGTCCAACGTTGAGAGACTAAAGCGTTTACGCTGACTACTGGATGATTAATTATTATCTACCCGAAAACCATTAGCTAGAAAATATTTTCATGAGTTGCACTCTTTAGTCCCACCAGCTCAGATCTTTACAGCCAGGACCCGCCATGTCATTTTAACGGCGTCTCATCATGTTTATTCCGTTTCCCTTTCATTTTAAAAGTTTCACTCGGATAAATTCTACATGAGATGGGTTGTTTTGCTAGATAAACTCCTGAGTACATGATTTCTTGACCGCTAAAATCGTAACATCTCCATGACTAGAATCAGTCTTTATCTCCGATATCTATCAATTGAAACTTCCTAACATACAACTCTTATTTCCTACAAACATTTTCCATAGAATAATCTCACTCATTAGCGCAAACCCAGACAGACTCTTAGGTACTGTTTTAACGAACTAAAATAAAAATTACTGATCAAATGTTACCACATGTTTGTATTACAGAATATGAAATAAAACGTTTACGAACAACTAGACATATTCTTAGAGAGATCGGATCTATCCCTCCATTTATTTGGAAGCAGATAGCTCGCATTCGTTTAAAATTAAAAACAAAATCATTGCTTTATGACGTCCGCCTAGAAACATCCTCATTTGTATGGCTTTTCCTGGTTTTATTTCCATCTCTCTTTAACGTACATATTCAAAACAAGAATATTCACAAATTCGAACGCGCGATCTTCAAAGATTCTTTGTCGTTCTTTCAAGTTTCAAACATCCACTTTCATTTCCCTTTCTGGAAATAATCATGTTAGATTCCATATTCATTGCTGTGGGGGAAAAACATTTTACTTAATCTTGTATTTTATTGTATTGTGCAACCTAACTTCCTTTGACGAAGTCGGTTTCTTGTAGCTTTAAGCTTTCTTTGCGCTCTTGTGTAATGAAGAGGAAAAGATAAGTTCTATCTTAGAACTGAAGTCGTGGATGTTATTTAGCTTTGTAATAATTTCAACTAAAAAGTATTTAGCTAAAAAATGACATATTTCGCAAAAATGTTCCCTTCATATAGCTAATGATTATACATTAAAGTTTAATTTGTTTCAACCGATTTTAAAAATAATTCCTTAAGTTTTACCATGTTATAACGTTTGAAATATATTTAATTACAAATAATATGAATCTTTTCTATTGTTAGTATATCATCTTGACATTGTTTTATTTCAGATGCACAGGTCTCAAATTTAGTGACTTTATATGATGATAATTATAGTTAGAATTTAAGATAAATATTTGTGTGAATTTCGGATCATTTGAAGTTTCCTTTTGTAAATATATTAATTTATTAAGTGTGGCTTACATAAGACGAAAGTCTGGAGCACAATTTGAGGATCGGACTCACTACTCAAGTGTAACTGATCTACCGAGATATGTCAAAGTTTTCTGCTTTATATGAATATAGATAAAGAAAAGATTTGGGGTATAAACTATCGTTAAATGAGAATGAATAACTGCATTTCGGGCGCGTCGACGAGATGTAATGGTTAGGAAAGTTGGCTCGTGTGAATGTAGTGAACAAAACAAATTCTACATTTAAAAATTAATTACGACTGAGCTACATCTTCACTACCGTTAGAAAATCATTTGTGGGCACTTCAACTGGTGTGGTGTTTAGTTTGGGTAGTGAATTTTTACTCAGTGATGCCGCATACTTTTTACCTTGTGCCATAATAAAGCCTATCACAGAAAATTACCACATCTATTCCTGTTTTATATTGTCTTTAGTAATATCTTTCCTCCTAGAATTTTTCAAAAATCGTTTGTATACAACGGATTCACATTTTTCACTATAAATTTTACACAAAACAAATTGCAAGTCGTGAGCTGGCAGCATGTTCAAGAATTTTAACAAAGGAAAGGCGATATAAACATTTAAATATATACAAAAGCATGTAATTAATAGATGTAAAAAACTCGTAATCAGGAAGAAAAAACCTACGTTGTTCGGGCTAATTACAAGGGCATGTTCGCTGTTGAGCAAACGTTTGAAGAACAGGATTTAAGATTGTAGTGATCTTGTAAATGCCCTGATTCGACAAACAGAATTACAATTTACAAATAGAAATACTTTTCATCATCATTTGCAATGCTTACAATGTTTACTTCAATGAGAACCGCATATTTGCTTGTGTATATGTATTTGTCTTAAACAGAATATGTGTAACCTTCTATACATATGTAATATAATACATTTCGCTAATTACCACAACCATATGTGAACATGCATATATATATTGATCATATTTTTCAGGGTGGTGGAATAATTCCGATTGCAGACGCTGGCCCATTCACAGATATGTTTTGACAAATCTCGGCTGCTGGCATTAGCCCAGTTCAAGGAATGTTTCGACAACAATTCCAAATAACTAAATTGTTTGCGTTTTGTATTGACTTTATAACTTAGTAAAATTATTTTGTTAGGGAGTGCATTATTGTATATCTTTCATTACTTTAGATTGCTAAAATATAAATAAATTGCTTTGTTCAAAAAGTTTGTTGCTTAATGTGTGGTTACTGCAATTATTGATAAAATCATTTAGTTTCTCCTTTATAAAGCTTTATTGTTTTCTTTGACATAATATCATATTTCAGTTCAAAGTATAATTTGTTTACCTTGTTAATCTGATGAATGCCATGATATTTCATCTAATTTAATTATTTTATTTGTTGATAAAAACAACTGATAATCTGTATTAAAGATTTAAATAATGGAATCGACATATTTTTTATTTATAATTTAGGTTTGCCTTTTCACACAATGATAATCGTATCTTGAATAAACATCTTAAGTTAAATGATAATCGTATCTTGAATAAACAAGACTTAAGCTCAAAACTTCCCTCACGATTAATTGTGATTTCATGTTAGCAAGACAATAGACGGTACCCGAACATTTTATTTTATATAGTTTCCCCCAATGTTTAGGTTAAACAGTTGTAGGATTTACATTCTTGCCAGATGTAGCGATATTATGAAAAATTAGAAGTCGAAACTCATTATATTACTACACAGGGCTTAACGCTAATGTTGTATCAACTCAGCCAGTTAGCCATCATCATTCTCTCTCTCTCTCTCTCTCTCTCTCTATCTATCTATCTATCTATCTATCTATCTATCTATCTATCTCGGCCGTTTCGCAATCTATCTATTTATCTATTATTAATTTGTTTATTTAATTTTTTATTCTTATTATATTATATGAATATAAAATATGCGCATATTTTTTGGCATCATATCCACTTCAAGATATAGTCCCTGATATTTTATTTAATATGGATAGTTCATTTTATAACATAATGATTTATTATTATTACTTCGAATAATATTATCTAGAGTTCTGACTCTTTTCTTGCCATGAATCCTGTAGTATAATTTCATATTATTTTTTAGATTTGCTTGATATAGATAGTTATATTTTGATTTTTAACGTTAGTCTGCGAAAGAGTGTTGCTCCTGTGTTTCAAACGTAATTATTTAATATTATATTTTTATTACTAATGATGGAGATGCAGTATTCCAGGAAACGACAATTGAAAGATAACAATATTTTTACATAGGTAATATTTAAGAAACCCGTTGTTTTGAAAATAATTAAATCAGAGGTTTATAAATTTTTTAGCAGAGTATAAAACTTAGATGATTTTAGAATAGTTGCGTTGTACCAGTGAATTACATTTTGATCCTATTTATAATTAGGGTCCGTGTACAGAAATCTGTATACTTATTCACATCCATAACTGTATATATGTGACGTTTATTTATATATTGAGTATATAAGTGTTAGCATTAATTATGTACATATACTGATGTATATGTACATATATATATACGTGTGTGCGTGTATGTTTATGCAGGTATACATGTGTATAGGTATTTGTGAGGGTTTGGGTGGTTAGTATATCAGTTTATGGTCACTCATTCTGGCCAATAATGTATTTCTTTCCCTCACAATACAAGACTAAAGATTTCTATCAGTCAGTCAGATAAGTGCCATGCGCAATACACGCTTGGGCGATCATGCCTCGAAAGAGATATGACTGACTGGGCAGAAGATTATCCCGCAGTAGCTTGCCATTGCTTTCTGCGGTAGACTGGTTGCCGACCATGGCTATAGAACCCAATCTGTCATATTATTTAACCCATAACTGGAGGGAAGAGACGGATTAATACCTTTCCCAAGGGTATTTGCGCGTAAGTGAATGCAAGGAATCCAACTGGAATTCGAACTCTGTTCCTCGATTTCTCGTTCCGAGCCGATATCCACTGCGCCACAACGCACATCCAAGATTTCTATACGAGGTCATATTACTTGAATGCTATTTGACTTCCCTTTGTTTGAAAAAGATTTGGATATTCTGAGATAATTTATACTAGATAAAATCGTGGACTGAGGAAATTAGCTTAGCTCGTCGAAATGATTTTAGATGATGTGTTGAGTTTTGCTAAAATATATATATATATATAGTCATCCGCAGACAGATTGTTTCGCTGTTACACAGCTCGTCAGTACGGTTAGACATCCGATTGCTTTTCACCTAGGATTGAAACACGACCTAATTGGCGTCAGTCGGCGATTCTACCACTGAGCTATGGGCGCTCAGTAGAAGGAGGCCAACATTTAGCGTATGATGTATCATATGCCTGTTGTTAGATTGCTCCAATTCATTACTGAATGAGCAATATATAATCGTTATATTGCAACGGCCTATACAAAATCTATAAGGAAACTTCTTGTAAAGACTTTTTCCCGCGTACATACACATATACAACTATGATAAATAGGCAAGGTTTTCTACAAAAACACGAAAATCACTTTTACAAAGTTTACCAACCAAAATAATCTTTACACGTATATTTTAAAAAAATATTCATTGTTTTAATTTACGTCTTGTGTGTAAATTTCCGTACACACATATATATATATTAAATAACGTTACCGTCCATCATACACCTAAACAGACACTTGTTTTTCACAAACATACACATTCACTATTTTACAATTTATCATCCCAATTATTTAATGCTCATACATTAAAAATTATCTATTGCTTTAATACACGTGACACTTTTGATGAATAAGAACTAACCCCAAATCATACCATATCAGTTTACTGTCTCTTTGTTTTTTTTTTCATTTTCTCTCGGTCTCTGAGGAAGCCTTAATAAAAGTGACACATGTGACTTTGAGATACATTTCCTATTTTTTATTTTATCATTTTGTCAGATTCCGATACATATATTCAAAAAAAGAGAGACAAATAAATAGATATTCGAGAATGTCGAGAAAAATTATCCTTACCGTCAAAACAAAATCGATATAAAATGAGGCATTTATTTAATTATAATGTTATTATATCTGTATATTATCGCGAAAGGTGTGATAAGTTTAGAAGATCTTGATAGAGGAAAACATTGAAGCTTGAAGGTGTATGCAACAAGCAAATAAACCTAAAAAAACAAATTATTATCTTACATGAAACTTAATAAGGTTGTCGACCACAAATAGTTCATTTCACAGGTGATTCCTCAACTGATATCTCCTTGTTAGAGTTCTGCTTTACAAACTAAAAAATTGAAACCATCTAGAGTTTTCATGAGACGACGTTGAACATTTTTAATTTTACAAATAAAACAAATCACCGATAGGGTAGAATTTATGCAAGTGTATTTTCATATTGTGTTTGTATGTTTTTTTTTTGCACTTGCTTCAGGATAATTCTTCCTCACTCCAAGTAAATCCTTTTTCATTAATCTTATTAATACCACAAATTTGTTGTTTTTTTAATGATTGTAATGAAGTCATTTGACTTCATTACAATCATAAAAAAACAACAAAAATCACCTTAATAATTGTAGTCCTTGTGTTTTTTTAGTAATGGTAGCATTGCGTATAGACCTAAATGCACGTAAAAAAATGCTAAACGTTTTCCTAATTTTAAACATAATTTTATGTGAATTCAAACTTAGAAGAAATTGAGAATTGTACTCTGAACATGATTAGAATATAACATGAGACAATATACGATCAAAAATGGCATTAAACTTTTAATAACGTTTTCTATTTTAGGATTTTAGTGCAAAGCAAACAGCAATCTGTTATGCATAATATTTAAGTTAGCAGCCTAAAAAAGCTTTGCATTGCCGTGTTATTTAAATATGTTGCTGCCTTTTTATTCATAATTCTTATGGATACATAATAGTTTGTTTACAAACAGTGAAATTGACGTCTACACCCGATGATTAACAAAGTCTTATGAAGGAAAATATGCCTTTCGCTAAGATAGTGATATGACATTCGGTGATGTAAAAAGTTAATAGCTAAGAAGAGAGAATAGATGATAACGTTATAATCGGTTCTTTCCACTTATCTCTTTCAAAGTCTCCTTTTTTGCCTCATTGCTTTTTATTTCCTCTGTGTTCCTTTTATTTTCTGTATGACGCTCATTGTTTCTTCTGTATCTCTCTTTTTGTTTTTGTTTTCCGCTTTTTCGATTTCCCCTTTTTTGTTTTGCCATCTTTTCTATCCTTTTTACCTCTTACATGATTTTTTCAAAAATAATAAGGAAGTGAATGTTTTAAATATTTTTGAAATATAAAATTTATTACCATCATTATTAACAACCTGATGAGACATTGTGTATTTGATATCGAAACTAAATGCACACTTTTGTAATAAATTACAATTTGTACATGTTCAAAACTACGATTTATAACATATGTATATATATATATATATATATATATAT
This sequence comes from Ascarosepion bandense, assembly GCA_037127315.1. Lineage (NCBI taxonomy): Eukaryota > Metazoa > Mollusca > Cephalopoda > Sepiida > Sepiidae > Ascarosepion > Ascarosepion bandense. The sequence continues at coordinate 3,794,237 of JBBBDQ010000663.1, forward strand.
ATATATATATATATGTATATATATATATATATATAGGTGTAGATGTCCAGTCCGTATACGGTGAGAATAATCCAACAAGATTAACTTAATATACTTAATAAAATATTAAGTGTTATATCTATATAGAGAGCTCAAAGGATGTTATCCATAGCAATATGTTATTTATAAAGGAGCAGTCAACACGTCAATTAAATTGGTTATAAATTATACTTCATTTCAAAAAGCTTAATTAGTTCATTTCATCAGATCATACAATATTTCTTCCATTTGGTACAAAAAATTTTGCCGGAATAAGCATATTCTTTAACTGAAGAGAAGGATAAAAACATATAAAAATAAAAATAAGAAAGGAAAGAGAAAAAGGAAAAGAGAGCCAGAATTTAGGCATTGGTGTCAGATCGGCAGGGAGTGTTCAGGCCAGTCGTGAAGAGTTTGACCTCTGAAGAAACTTCTAATTCCGTGGATACGTGTGTTTGTGTGACCCCATAAACTAAACCACTCATTTATATTGAACTATATCCATATATACATATGCGTATATTTCCACATATACTTACAAATGTGACTTTGTTTATGCTTATACATACATGCCGATCTATACCTTTACTTGTCTACATACGGATCCTTGCGCTCGTACACTCACACATATACATTTTATATAGACGGGATTTCCGCGCGTATAAATAATGTCCTGTCTCTCCTCAGTTCGGTTAGTTACCTATACTTTCTTTACCGTTCTCCCTCCTCTCTTGAGTGCTCGCTACTAGATAGCATTTCTGACGACATAGATAAGTCTATTTCCTATCACACATTCGACCACATATTTGTATTCGGAGACCTCAACGCCCATCACTCTGAGTGGCTTAAAACGTTGTTACTGATCCAGCGGGCATTCACGCCATGAACTTCGCTATTTCCCAATCCCTTACGCAAGTGGTGAACTTCCCCACTCACTTCCCAAGCACTCCCTCGGGTCATTCCTCACTACTAGATATATGTTTCACCTCTGCGCCTGACGGCTGTCAACTCTCGCAGCTTTGTCCTCTCGGCAACTCCGACCACGCTGTAGTCTCTCTCAATATTTCTTTCCACTCTCACACCCCTCAGGAGCCCCCTACCTATAGGACCCCCTACTTATACCAAAAAGGTGACAGGGATGACTTTTGCGATTTCCTCTACGACGTCCCTTGGGGAAAAGTGTTTGATCTATCAGCTGATGACTGTGCCTCTGAGGTCTCCTCAGGGGTGAAAGCTGGCATTGATGCGTTCATACCCACCAGGAAGTATTGCCTAAAACCTCATTCCTCTCCGTGGTTCTCTCCTGCCTGCTCAGCCGCCATTGCCCACAGGAACCATTACTTGCGTCTATTCCGGAGACAGTCATCTGTTCACAATAGGTGTCTGTTCACGACTGCTCGCAATGAGTGAAAGAGAACCCTAAATGACGCCAAACGGTTGTTTGCTGACAGAATGCGACAGCTCATAGCTGACGGCAAGTTCGGCTCTAAGAACTATTGGAGGATTTGCAAACGAGTGCTGGACAGTAGCAAATCCTCAATACTTCCTTTAATCCATGAATTTGAGGTTCTCACATCATCTGCGGACAAAGCTGAATACTTTGCCCGCAGATTCTCATCCAATTCCACATTTGACTCATCTGGAGTACACCCACGCGACTTCCCTATTAGAACTGAGGCCAAACTGCACGACGTATATATTACCCCGACAGTATTATCCCGAGTAATCTCAAAACTCGACCCCCATAAGGCGAGTGGAGACGATGGAATCCCGGTGATAGTCCTTAAGTGGTGTGTTCCTGAACTTTCCCCTGTCGTCTGTAAAATGTTTAACTACTACCTTTCTGCTTCCTGCTTTCCTGCATGACTGAAGTTCTCCTTAGTCATTCATGTATTTAAGACTTGTGGTGAACCCTTGGACCCATCCAACAATCGTCCTATCAGTCTTCTACCAATATCCGGGAGAGTATTCGAGGCCATAATCAATGCTGAAATAGTCCAACATCTTAATGCCCACAAACACTTCTCTGTCAGGCAATACGGCTTCCGCTTTCCCAGGTCCACGGCCGACTTGCTAACAACCGTAACAGAGTACATGCACCAGGCCCTTGGTGAGTTTGACGAGGCTCGCGCAGATTCTCTGGACATCTCCAAGGCTTTTGACAGGGTTTGGCACTCTGGCCTTCTATGCAAGATACGGGGTTACGGTATTATCGGTCACCTGCTTGACCTAATACAATCTTTTTTAAATAACCACAAAATGAAAGTCGTTTTGAATGGGCATGTCTCTTCATCCTACAGCACGAATGCTGGTGTACTCGCAAATCTATGAGTAACGTGTTTACGCATACATGTATACATATCCGCATATATATATATATATATATATATATATAAAGTTGCTCGTATACATATATATATATATATATATATATATATATATATATATGAGCAACTTTTTATATACCCCTTTGCAAAAAGACAATGTACGTCTGTGTACACTTAAATCCCAAACGAGGTGGTATATTTTCCTTTCATACGTCTTAATAAATATTCCAATATTACACATATATATCCATATATACCGGCATATCTCATTTGGATTGTTGATACTAACCTGTACACATATGGGTAGAATGATCAGTCCATGAAGGTATAATCAGTTCAAGAATGCACAATTGACTGCATCTAAAATTAACATAACCCACATAACCAGGTGTCCTCACATGATGGAAACACGTATACATAATTAGGTTCATTCTTGTATATGAAATACACTTATACCTAGGTGTCCCCTAGTCACATTTGTAAGCATATGTATATATGGATATATGTCAATATAAATGGGTGGTTTAGTTTATGGGGTCACACAAGCACACGTATCCATGGAATTAGAAGTTTTTTCAGAGGTCAACTCTTCACGATTTGTCTGAACACTCCCTGCCTATCTGACGCCAATGCCTAAGTCCTGACTCTCATTTCCTTATCCTCTTTTCCTTCTTATTTTTATTTTTATTTTTACTTTTTTATGATTTATCCTTCTCTCCAGTTAAAGAATATGCTTATTCCGGTAAATTTATTTGTACCAAATGGAAGAAATATTGTGTAGTCTGATGAAATGAGCTAATTAAACCCATTGAAATGAATTATAATTTATAACCAATTTAATTGACGTGTTGAGTTTTCCTTTATATATATATATATATATATATATATATATATTCAGTGTGTGAGAGAGTAAGAAATGTGTGTAGATATATGGACACACACACAAACACACACACACCCAAACACACACACACACACACACACACATATATATATGTGGTATATATGGTATATATATATATATATATATATATATATATATGTGTGTAGGTATCATATATGCCTCTGTGTGTTTTTGTATGTAAGAATTGTAGACACAGATGTCAAGATTAAGAGACAAGTGCGTATTTCATGCATGAACTTAATCTTCAGGCATGATATGAAGAACGCATTGAGGCAATAAATTCATAGTCACGATGCAGTGTTGATTATTATAGCCTCTGTATATATTCATTTATGAAAGCTATATATCGGATATTAAACATCCTTTCTACGATCAATCTAATATAAAATTTACAATAATTATGTCGTGTCATGTATGTTTATAGAGTAGTTAGTATATGTTATGTATCGGACATGGCAAACACGTTACTTGTGTGTTCGCAGTTAAGGCTATATATAATAGAATTTAGATAGGGGTTTTAAAAAAGTAGGTTGATACTTTGGTCGTTAAGACTGAAAGAAAAAATCATGTATTACACAAAAATCTGAACTTTTTTCAAAATTTAAATGAATTTCTATTGTGATTAGTTAAATTGAACACACGCATCAATTTTTGTCTTCCCATATCTATAAATAACAAACGTATTTTTTCTTATCTTGAAATGAAAATCATTTTCACAACTATGATCTAAAATTTGCAAATGACGGGGTAGAATTATCGAAACGTAGAAATTTCCGTGTAAAAATGTATTTTTATTTTAAAACAAATTTATATATATATATATATATATATATATATATATATATATATAGATATATATATATATATATAAACAAATTGTCATTACCACATTTATAATACATTTAAAAAATGGAGAATCATATTTTATTAATAAAAAGGGATACAAAATATTACAACGTTAAAAATTGTAGACGTCTTTCGAACAATTTTTTCTTAGAACAAAAATCGTCTGTAATTTAAGACTGAGTAGCTACTGAAAAACAATAATTATCGACTGAAGTGAACATGTACTGAGTTCAAAGGATTACGGAAATGGGAAATAAAAAAAGGAGGAAAAATAGCCTTCGTTAGGTAATGGCTTCACCGAAAAGGGAAAGGGCCAGTTTGTGTTTTAATTCTAGCTGTATGCACAGGGCAGGTCTCGGGGTGTCAATAATAACAGACTCCAATATTTCCAAGTGGATTCTGTTCCGTGCTCTGTGCAATACAGAATCATGAGAAAAACTTTGCCAATAAAGGCACGCTAATTACGAAGGCATGAGCCTGCGAACACCCGAATATCACCGGTTCATGTCTACGCATGGACACGTTAGGGGATTCTAACTTTCAACCTCTGGATGGGTTTTCCCTAATAGTCGACATCGCATTGACACATATTGATATACAATTAAATTGTTTTGATGAAGAAACGAAACTTCCTTACAGCATGCTAGTAATGCAATACATGTGTGTATATGTATGTATGTGAGACTGAATGTTTATATGTATGCATCTGTGTGTGCGTAGGTATGTTCATATGAAGAGATTTATGTTTATAGGAATTCGTGTCTTTGTGAGTAGGCGTAAAACGAAATTTATGGTCACTCATTCTGCCTAATTTATTTTTCTCCCTGCATCTTGCAAGTGTCTTGGTGACCCCTACGATATAAAGCTAAGCATTTCTATTCTGGGTCATGTTACTTGATCTATTTTTTAAAAATAGTATTACATATTCTGTGACAATATTTATACCGAATAAAACGAGGTCTGATGAAATGGATTATAACTGATATCAACTTCAGGTGCTGTGTTGAGTCTTTCTTTAAAGATATCATATTGCTCAGGATGACATCTATTGAGAGTTCTATACAGATATATCGCTTAATATTTTATATTAACATAACTTTTTGGATTATCCTCACCGTTCACGGACTTGAAATCACTATCCATTATATATATATATATATATTTATATATTAATTAGAGAAAACTTTCAAAATTCAAAGATGTCGGATGTACATTTCGACATAGGATCTCTAAAAGAGACTATACGTCATGTCAGTGACATTATTTTTCCAAATGGCGAAGGCCCTGAGTTAGCGTGTGGAGGGGTTTTTGGTTAACAACGGTCACAAAGTGGAAAAGGACAGAGCTGGTAGTCGCGGGGTTACAGGGTGTTGAAATGGTATATTTAGGAAGGGGAGGAATAGGAGTTCATTTTTATAAAGATAGACAACTAAATGAGTTAATTTTACTTTTTAAAGTTAAGAATTTGGGCTGTTTGAAGAGGTGTATTTAGGCGAGAAGGAATGGTTTTCAATATAAGATTTTAAAATTTTTTTAAAGTTTATTTGATTAAACCTTTTAGGTAGAAGCGCTTTAAATGCCAATTATAGGAAGTTATCAGTTTAAAACTTATTAGAGAAATATATATATATATAGATAGATAAATAAATAGATAGATAGATAGATAGATAGATAGATATAAGTAGATGAACAAATTCAAATAGAAATTGAGATATACAGAGAGAGTGGGAGGCCGAAAATTATATAATAAATATTTTATAATAAAAATTGGATTATATCAATTGATTTATATTAAGAGAGGTTTGACGAGAAACGGATATATAAGAGGAAGTAATCTGATAGATAGATAGATAGATAGATAGATAGATAGATAGTATAAAATCAGTACAATACAATTTGAATCTTAAAGAAAGGGGATTGTTAAATGCTAAGAGAACGTGAATAGAAGATAGATATTTTATGAAAGATAAATGAATAAACAAATGTATGACGGAGTGAAACTTATTCATATATTCAAAAGACTGGAATACAGATGTACAACAGAGAATGAGGTGGAAAAATAGACTGGAACAGAAACCTGGTGATATTCTTTGAAGCAACATTTCGAAAATTCCATACATGTTCAAAAATAAATCAATTTTAAAATCAATATTATTCAATACAATTATTGATTTCCTTATTTAAACAAAGGAAATTGAATGCAGTCATGTTTACAATCATCTTAATGCTGAGTCTATTTACAAGCCGACACAGAAAATTCGTATACCAACACACACACATTTTTCTCTCTTTATGCTTATATATATATGTCAGCTGATAGAGAATTGAAATTGGGAAATGGTATTTAAATTTCCGTCGAATTCATTGCATTTACTTACATACAAATCCATTTCAAAGCCCCCGCTCGAATTTAAATTATAAGACAGACTATACGCTCTATCCTTAGTTTACAACCAGTTAAGATAGACAACACTGAATTCAAAACCTGGAGAGGTGTGTTTCGAGACAGGGTGGTTTGCTTGATCTCTGTATTCTGTTTTGCCATGAAGTTTTATCGATATTTATGCGGTTATCGTTGACTTATGTACAGTAAAACATCTTAATTTCTTGCTCTGTACTTAGTTTTGCAAATGAATAAATGAAATGAATTACTCTAAGATGTATTTTAATTGACAAACGTTTACTTAACTCAATGAATATTTAAATTCGAAGCAAATTTGTCACGTCTTTGATGAGCCTTTACACTAAAACTTTCCTTTATGTTCGTTAAATTCTATTTTCTTTTGTTAGAAAGTGTTGCATAGACATTGAAATGTATTTATATGTCAGTTAATATTTCACACTTAGTATTTCAGATATTTAATTGTAGACATTCTGACACTAGTGGCTGAATGTATTTATTTAAGTTTCCTTGAAAAATCTAAGGACTAATTCCAGTTCAGGCTAATCTTGAGTCCTGCTTACCCTTTTTTTCTCTGGCTGAATGAGTGCTCCCAACTTAGAAAAAAATAAAATAAAGTTCACCAAGATGTATTTTAACTAAAAAAGTTTCACTTAACTCAGTAAACATCCCAAATTGAATATGAATTACCTGCATAAGTGTCCAAATAGACTTAAAATTCTCAACTTAATACTCACATTATCTTGTTCCCCGACAACGCCCTACAAAACATCCCCTAAATCTGATTCACCGACACAAGAGAGAGCGTAACGACACCCCCATCTCGAATAACACAGGTAAGCATAGATGTTTAAATTCTCCTTTTTTTTTTTTTATGCAACAACTGATATAATGACTAAAGAGGCTACCACATTCTTAAATAAGCAACGGCCAGATAACTAGAGGGGGGTGTTTAGATAAATCACCGTGGAGAAGTCACCGGGAATCTACTCCACTACTACTCTCAAGAAAACCATATTTTTCAAAAGTCAACGTATAAAACCCATCGGCGTGAAAATGGTTAAGTCAAACGAAATTAATTCCTCGACCGGTAAGGATCAACATGGGCAAAAGTTATCCCCTGACCGTCATCCAACGATTGCTAGCAGCAACGGCGTAAAGAGAATAAATTTCTCTTTAGCTAGTCCTTCGCCCGGAAAGAATCACATGAGCAATAGGTGCCACCGGATTGTTATCCTGCGAGCGTGCGCAACAAACAAACATTTCCCAAGGAACATGGAATATAAGAACATTAAACAACTATGGTCAACTGGAAAATTTCAAGCAGGAAATGAGTAGATTGTGTATCAATATTCTGGGGAATATGCAAAACTAGGTGGCCATACAATTTTATCAGTAGCAACTATGGGATCATATATGCAGATGGTAAAAATAATGAAAACAGAGTCGTTTTGATACAAGACAGAGACATAAAAATTGCGTTCTGGGCTACTGCCAGTTATCCGAAAGAATCCTCGTAGTCAAACTAGAAAGAAATCTCTTCAACATTTCCGTTTTAATTGTACATCCACTGAAAACGCAAAGCACTGAAGAGGAAATAGAAACTTTCTACTCTGTGCTGGACAATGCCAAGGTTCACTATAAAACAATAAACGCCTACGTCCTAAACGGACACTTTACACAGAAGATATTAAAAAGATTTAAGTGTAACAGCAAAAATACGTCAGAAAATTTAATATTTTGAATTATCTGACACATTTCTTAAAACATGAGTCGACATGCTAGAAATAAGTGGTTTCGCTTTTCTGTCCGTCTGCATAGATGGCCTTGTGTCTGTCACTGACGATGTCTTAATTAATTGCCCAAATAGGATCGCATACATTATGGCTAACGTGCGACAGTAAAGACCAGAGAGACGCCTCGGACAGAATTCGGATATGACAAACCAGTTAAATTCGGTTCTTTTTTATTATTATTTTAGCAGCAGAACTGCTTTACATGGTCATATATGGGCTTCTCTGCAACTTGTCTAGATCCGGGTTTCTCCCAGTCTCACGTTAATAAAAGCGATGGGAAAACAATCAGTCAGCAGGGCGCAGTTGCTGAAATTTGGTGTCTTATGAAGTAGGTACCGTGTGCGTTTGTTTCTAAATATGCAGTGTTGTGGGCACGTAGGCGGTGCTATTTTGTTATCTCCCGTCTATTTCCTTTCTCTGACTATTACCCTTGTACTTATTGAGAAATTTTATATATTTCTCCAACCTTGCACATACACTCCCGATCAAAAATTTAAGACCACCTAAAAATCTTTAAAAATAAATTTTTTCATGGGTAAATTTTAAACTCCTCCCACTGAAGGTTACCAATACTACAATCTAAAAGGTTATGGAAACAAAAAGCTACATTCCCAAAATTTTATTTAGAAATTTACATTTTTATAACATTTACACATGATCAAAATTATAAGACCAGGGGTATAAATTGTTAGATCTATGGCAATTCCAATGTTTTTAGTTCAGTTAGAGATTAGCAATCACTGCGTAAAGGTGTTACCATGCCTAAAGCAAGCAAACTTACCAAAGTTGAGCGTTCTCGAATTCTAGAATTCCATAAGGAAGATTTTTCACAGCGGGCGATCGCAGCTAAGGTAAATCGCAGTAAAACTATGATTTGCAACTTTCTAAAGAACAGTGAGAATTATAGAAAAGCAAAATCCTCTGGTAGGCCCCAAAAAATTCTCCTGCATTGAGTAGGAGAATAAGACGGGTTGTTATGAAAGACGGGGGACTTTCTTCTAGTCAAATTAAGGCAGTCACAGATGCTGATTGCAGTCCCGTAACCATCAAACGACACTTAAAACAAAAAGGCATGGTAAATAAAAAGCGTAAACCAATTCCTCGATTGCTTCCACGTCACAAGTTGGACCGCTTAAAGTTTGGTCGTAAATACCAAACATGCGATGTTGAGAAGTGGAAGAAAGTACTGTTCTCTTATGATAAAAAAAAATCAATCTCAATGGTCATGATGGCTTCCAACGATATTGGTATAACAAAAACATGCCTCCTGAAATTTTCTCCGCATGTCATAGTGGTGGAGGGTCCCTAATGGTATGGGGTGCCTTTTCTTACAGAGGGACGATGGAGCTCCAGGTGATGCAGGGTCGTCAGAGAGCGGCTGGTTGTGTTAACATGCTATAAAAAGCATCTTTGATGACGGAGGGCTATCGTTTGTGTGGGGATGGATGGTTATTCCAACAGGATAATGCTGCACTCCATGCTGCAAGACGGACTTTGACCTTTCTACAAGAAAATGCGGTCCATCTCTTGGGACATCCTGCATGCTCACCGTACTTGAACCCAATTAAAATGTTTGGGGATGGACGACAAGAGATGTTTATCAAAATGACAAACAATATTCAACAAAAAATGAACTTTGTGAAGACATCTTCAGAAACTGAAGCAACATCCCCCTCACCTTCATGGAAACGCTTATTTCTAGCATGCCCGACAAAATTTTTGAAGTCATCAAAAGCAGTTGAGGTAGACTTCATTATTAAATTTGGTTGTTAAATATTTTCATACACTTTTTGTACAATTTCGTAGAATTTTTGTCTCTGATCTTATTATTTTGATCATGTGTAAATCTCCTCATTTCATAAAAATGTAAGTTTCTAAATAAAATGTTGGGAATGTAGCTTTTTGTTTCCATAACCTTTTAGATTGTAGTATTGGTAACCTTCAGTGGGAGGAGTTTAAAATCTATCTGTAAAAAAAAAATTCTTTTTAAAGATTTTTAAGTGGTCTTAAATTTTTGATCGGGAGTGTATAACAACAAATATCTAAAATAGTAACATTTAAAGACCTCGTTGCTGCCATTAATTAAATAATAAAATACGAATGAATCTAGATATTGACTAAAAGCAAGTAATGAACGTAGAGAAAATATACTTGTAGTATTGCCTATCAAAATTCAAATAGTAAGCAATACCTGGTTTTAAGAACGCCTAGGACTTATTTTGAGATGCACAGGACCAGTAAGAGAAACTAAACTGAAAATAATTGACTATATAACCACCAATAAAAGATTTGTGAATACAGTTTTATACTTTGAAACACACACATCTTCGGACACTGCAGATGTGACAAGCTTGTGGAGATATGTAAATTTGGAATGCAGTTACGTACGTTGAAGATATCCAAAGACCAAATTGATACTCAACAGAACGACACGAATTTGAAAGCGATTTATGCTGACAGTGTTAAAAGTAGATACAATGAATAAAATGAGAATAGGAATTCTAAGTTGGAAGTAGTAAGAGTAGCATAAATAGCATCAGCGAACGAGATTGTCCCAAAGAAAGCTATACAAAAAAATAAGATGGATTCCATATGAATCCCAAATGAAATTCTTGATAAGAAAACAGAATACAATAAGAAATTATGCTACGTAATATATGACGTTACGCAAATAAAGCAGAAGCAAAAGCTTGCAGAGAAAATCGCAGTGATTCAAGAGAACAGTTATGCATAACAGATTACGAACGATGAGAAGACAAATGACACACTGGTCAACATGAGGCATATCGCCAAAAGGCATAGTAGAGAAGGAAAAAATTAAAAGGAGGACTGATTACATCAAAAAATCATTTCGCGACGAAAGAGAAAAACCCGCCATGATCAAAACTATGGATAGGCTATAAAAATTTAACATGAAGACCGTCAGTAGCAACGAAAAGATTACAGACATATACATAGAATATACGACAGGGGCGAAAACGCCGGAAATGTTTCCCTGGCAAAGACAAATACAAAACCTATCGGATAATTAGTCTAATTAGCTACATAAAAATGTATCATCTAATTTCGGAAGAACTAAACCCATAGTAGAATTACATCAGAAATAGAACAAAATCAGTTCGATGATGTTAAAGAGACTTTTTTCAATGTTTATGCACAGAATAACAACAGAAAGATCAATCCAAATGCAAAAGGATGTATATCTATGGTCTATTGATTATGCAAAAACATTTGATAAAGTGCATCTCAATAGACAAAACAAAAGAAAAAAAAAGAATCTAATATGTAACCTTGATTTATTTAGGAAAAAATAGAATAATCCAGCAGTTATACGGGGAGAAAAACGTTTGCAGACGGATAAAAGATGAATTCATTAAATACACACAAATAAAACGAGGCATAACGTTTCATTATAAATAATGAATAATTCAGTCTTTGCAGGCGTTTCTAAGAGTATCAGAAGTCATACCAGGGTTCATTATTGATGGCCTCAATAATGTATTGTTAGAAAATACAAAAATGAAACAACCGGAAACAAACGTATGTGCAATCCTTTAGTTTATGAATTGCAAAAATAAAGAATTTATGAATATTGATAAAGAAAACATCCCAAGTTGCAAACTCTAATTCTAGAGACACCAATATAATTCCAATAGTTAAATATATTAGAATTATTTTAAAAGAAGACGAAGTATCTGACACCAAAATCCGAGACGAATTTGAATAGTAAAAGAAGCCTTTCAAAATGTCAGTATTTAATAGAAATAATGCAAAGCGTTCTTAAATTTTATATAATAGATTCCAAAGGGCAGTGAATCTTGAAAGATCTCTTCACAAATATTCGAGACTATATAAATTCTATAGTAGGATACTGTGAATTTCATGGATCAGCAAAAGAGTTTTGGCGGAAATGGAAATAAAATCGGAGTCATTCATAGAATCGGAAAGGGAAAGTTGAAATTCCTTCGGCTTATATTGAGGAAATAGGTTGTGCAGAAATTGAAATTCAGAAAATGTTGGATGCATGAGAAACAAGAGAAATCCTTAAATAACCACCCAAACGATCTTGTCTTTTTTTTAGGTTAATAGAGGAGATAATTAAAGTAAAACATTGCCATGAGCTGCAGAGAAACTAAAGTATATATATACATATATTTAGACATCAGCGGACAGATATGTTTCGAAACTCATCAGTACGATTAGATATCTCATTTCTTTTAGCCAGGATTGAAACCAGACCGAACTGACGTCAGCGATTCTACCCCTAAGCCATGGGCCCTCAATAGTAGAAGGCAGACTTTTTAGCGTGTAATGTACAATATATATATATATATATATATATATATATATATATATATATATATATATATATATATATATATTCAAAATAATAACTAAACAGACTCTGTAAGTATCTAAATCCTAAATTTATACAAAAATAAACTTTAAGAAAAACGAATAACCGACAGAATCTAATTCCGTTACCATCCGTCGCTCTAAGGCGTTGGATAAGAGGGGGGAAAAAAGAAATCCGCGGAATAAAGACACGACATACGATACTCCGCAGTAAAGAAAAAAAACCCAAACGGAACCAACCACAAAAAAAGAAGAAAAAGTGCTCGATACAAATACAAACAAATGCAAAAGTACAATTGAAAAGCAAAAGTAGAGCAAAGACACGTAAAGAATCACAAGATAGCCAAAACCTACCGCGGTTTCACACAACGGCTCGTCAGGGCCCTGGCGAGCCGTTGTGTGAAACCGCGGTAGGTTTTGGCTATCTTGTGATTCTTTACGTATATATATATATATATATATATATAACAGACAATGAGCTGTTCTTAACAGCTTATTATGTTTTTAATTTCAAGTAAATTAAAACCAAATATTGTCCAATATTTAGGTATTTTTTTTATTATGCTGGTTATAAGCTTTCGGTTCACATGAGCCATTTTTATAGAGGTGTCAGGGATGTTAACATAAAGACATCCACTAACAAAAATGCTATTATCTTGTATTAACATAAAACATTGTCGTAAATTTGTAATGCGTTTCAATGAACTCACTTTGCGTGAAAGACCGAAATGTGAAGCAATTTAATGTGTTATGATCAGACTGATATGAGATTTTATTAAGTGCGGGTTGCTTTGATTTAATGTAGATGGTTTCCAATATCTGAAGATTCTTTTTACTGTGCGTATTTGTATTTGTCTAATATTACTTATATGGCAATGTTTTAAGTAAAGTTCTTTAATTTAACTATAATAATGTGAGCCAAAAGTTTAGAACAATCGTAATAAAAAATATCCGAATGTTGGGCAATTTTTGTCTTTGTTTTCATCTGAAATTAAAGCCAAAATACGATTTTCAGGACAGCTCATGCTTAAATATAATAGACATTCATTTTCTGTTATATTTAACAATATATGGTTAGAAAATTATCTGCTGCCTCGATACACAATATATATATATATATATATATATATATATATATATATATATATCGAGGCAGCAGATGATATATATAGAAAAAAAATATATATACACGCAAAATATTTTATTTCATTCAAGTTACAGCAGTTATCCTAATATTGACCCTGTAAATATTTCCTGTATTGCTACTGAGTAGGGAATTCGATTCTTACTGGGTGTCACATAGTGATTCGTAATTAAATAACCGAACAAATATTGTTAATTGCTTATTCTTCCAACTTAACACGGCAGCTTTCATAACTGATTCGCGGGATATGAGAACTGATGGACATGTTCGATGATTGTTCCCATGGGATCAGTTTATAGATAATACTTTCAAAGTTTTCCTGTGTTCTTCTGCTGATTGGTGGCTTACAATTCTCAAAATGATGAATCAATACTCGATTGACTTGTAAAAATGAATTTCACAATCAAAATTTCAAGGAACTTTAACGGGAAGCCAAATAAATATTCCGAGGGTCCTGTTTACTGATTACCAGCTATGTTGCGCAGTGTTTTAAAATTGTAGTTTTGCAAAACTAATTTCAACGTGACATGAAAATAAAGCAGGAACTTAATGAAAACAAATCGGTAGTACAAATATATATTGCCAGACTGACGCAATAAATCGGGATTCAATGTGCATTGCACAACAAAAACAGTCCGGGGACTTTCCGAAACCACTTGAACTATATTTGCAAAGAAATGATATTTAGTGTTATCCTACAAGAAAGACTTTCACAATTAAACATTTTGAGTAGGTATCTCTCTTTTAAAACAAATAAATGTACATTTGAAGACAAACAAACCACAACATAACGGCCAAGGAACGATAATTGATCGTCATTTTCAATATTAATTTAAATGATTTTACTGCATTTTCAACATTTCCCCTTTGTAAAACATTTTTTCTTACATGTAATTTTAATGCAACATGATAAGAAAGAAGAACTTATAAGTCAAACGGCTGCGATTATTACATAAATGGTCCTGCTATTTGGAGAAATAGCTTCAAACATTATGAAACACCAGGTCTTCAAAAATAAAAAAAATAGATTCAATTATAAATTTTGTTTCACAAACACATTGGAATGTACACTTAGAATATTTTCAATATATCAAATTTAACATTTTAAATAGTTACTCATTTCAGATAATGTGTAATTGCGGTAAAAATATGTACAATATTAAAGAAAATACACTCGCACGCAAGCAGCATAGACTGCAATATTTTCGACGGGCGGCTGCTTATCTATGACAAATTTCCTGCTGGTGGTTTTTAGGGATGTTACTCTATCTATTAGATTATCAAAAAAAAATATTTCGTTAAATTTTGTTCATCAAGCTTCAGATCAAACACTCAGTGAAAACTAATAAAAATTTACACAATTTTCTCTAATCACAGTTTTACATATATATATATATATATCGCTAATTCAGTAAAATGACTTAGAGCACTCTGGCTATTGGGCGCGTATAATGATAATATACACGTTAAAAAGTCGGCCTTCTTCTAACGAACGCCCAGAGGTAGAATCGCAGACTGACGACAATTCGGTCGGATTTCAATCCTGGGTTAAAAAGTAATCGGAGTCTAATATGTGTGTGTGTGTATGTGGCGGGTGTGAGTGTACGTGCGAATTCGGGTGTGTCGTTATTTTCTTATTATATAGAAGAATATATTCTAATATTTCGTGAGTAAACAATATTTTATTTCAGTTAATTACTTACTGATTACTGTCTTCATCAGATAAGTCGACAAATAATCTTTGTATTGATCTATTGAAATTATTCAATACAAGCGCGTACGCACAATTGGATTGCAGTACCGTAAGAATTATTGGATTTGATAGATACGTGAAGCTGTTCCTTTCCCTTCAATCAATGCAATGAAGAGAAATTATAAAATGAAAAAAAAACATATACAATTAAACACACTATATTGACGATTCAAATATATTTCTAGAGGCTAATGCACGGGTGCACAGTTTCACGCTTATTAAAGAAAATCCATATTTTTGGATGATTATGAACATTATTTCAGGAATATGAAATAATATAAAAGAAATTCCTATTTTTAGAGATTGTATAAATCTGGTTTAATAGATTGAATGAGATTCCAAAATATATAAAATTACAATTCATGGCTAAAATATCTATTACTTTTTATACCACATCTATTTATATATTTATGCCAGTCTGTTCATTATCTATCTATCTATCTATCTATCTATCTATCTATCTATCCCAGTTTGTTCATATCTATCTATCTATCTATCTATCTATCTATCTATCTATCTATCTATCTATCTAAATCATTTCATATCTTCGGAAATGTAACCGAGTGTAAGCAAATCCGTCTCGCTAGATAAGTTAAGGTAGAAAAGTTAGTTTGATCCTACACATTTTCTGTCTTATGTGACTTCTAAGCAATGTGTTGACAATAATTTGGCGAATTCGATCCGGTGTAATGGGTAGAAAACTTTTTTTGTTAGATCAATTATTTCTAAATAGTGATTTCGATTCTAGCTTATATATCTTTGTTCATATCTATTTATCTGTTTATTTATCACAATCAGTCTAGTCAGTTCATATCTCTTTATCTATCTATCTATCTATCTATCTATCTATTTATATATATATATATATATATATATATATATATATATATATATCGTTATAGATGACCAAGATTTTATTCATTTTTCCATTCTTCTAACATGTTTCCCTCTTGCTGGAAATAAGGAATGTAAAAATGTTCAATAATTTTTTTTAATTTCTTAAGCGCTATCAGCAAAATCACTGGCCATTTTCACGGATGTTATTTTTTCGATATTGTTACTTCATCACATATTTTGACTCGAGCACAATTTCTTTTGTAATTTTGAAAAAAAGCGTTCTTTAAAAGTTCTCACGTGACGCGCGCGACTAGACATCGCGCTAAAGTTTGTTTCAAAAAAAGTTCTTTCAAAACACTATCTCTACTTTTAAATAAATTACGGTTGATGGTAAAAGAAAATTGTTTGATATATAGTTTCTCTAATATAGCATCATGCGTTTGATATTATGATTTAAATCGTATTTAAAAGAAACATGTCAGAATACAGGAAAATAGAATAAAAATTAATAGAAACATACTTCTCGCTCGTTTCTAACGAAAAGACTTTAAATGAAAGATTGTTGCTCAAATATAGATTAATATATATATATAATTTCTTTAAACCGTACCATGAGATCAATGAAACCCATCGCTACGTCAACATTAATTCTAACCACATAAACGCCATTATAAAGCAAATACCGATGACGGTTTATACTAGAATAAGCCGATTATCTTCTAACATTAGAATCTTTAGAAGGACAACTATATGAAAAAGTACTCCAGAATAGTGGATATAAAGATAAATGTACATATTTTGCACCCATTAGTAGCTCTGAAGCTCAAAAAGCTAAAGGTAAACAAAGGAAAGAAAAATTATATGTTTCCACCAGCCCCGTTTTGTAGACTATCAATTGTTAACATTTGGAAATTAATAAGTAAACATTTTTATAACGAAAAACCCATGAGTAAATTATTCAGTGAGAAAATCATTAAGATTTGTTATTCTTATACTATTAAAGTAATAATAATCTTGTAAAACTATATTTGCACCCACAATAACCAAATTTAGAAAAGTTTCAGTGGATCCAATAGAGAAAATAGGATTCTACGCTCCTATGAGTGTAGTTCCAGAGAGAATTGACCGGTTGAAGGTAAATGTAGATCAACAAATTGAAAATAATGAAATTAAGAGACAATATATCAGAATTTCGGCAGGAAATTGGAAAAAACATTTTATACACACAGACAGATATTTACTTTCCCTAATTTGATATATACATAATATACATATTATATATATATATATATATATATATATGTGTGTGTGTGTGTGTGTGTGTGTGTGTGTGTGTGTGTGTGTGTGTAAACGCATATGCAAACATATATATATATATATATATACACACATATATAGATATATTTTCATATATACATATATTTATATATATCCATATATAAATATATATCCATATATAAATATATGCTCATATATATACACTTATGTACACTTACATATGTTCACATATATATACCGATGTATATATACATATATATATATATAGGCATATATGGCTATATAAGTATATATATATAGTTATATTTGTAAATATATATATATGTATATCTATATGTGTATATATATATATGTATATATATATATGTGTGTGTATATATGTATATATATGTATATATAGTATAAATATATGTGTTTATATATATATATATATATATATATATATATATATATATATTGACTCATAGTTATTTACAAAAGAATAATAAAACTGAATTTGAAAAAATCCTAGGACTCCTAAAAAGTTATTTTCAACGTTTCTAGTAAAACGTACGTTATTCATTGAACATCAAATTACAATACGAACAAGAGCGCCTGACAAAAAATAAAAATGGCCAAGCATTGACCTGAAGTCAAAAGTTCAGCGATATGATTCCCTCATATGATCTACATTGTTCTACTGCGTAGAATGTTAGGCAGTACATTAACAATCTGTGAGGTAGCTGAACTCCTTAGATTTCACTTTTTCTGGTTGCATTCGTGACTGACATTTATCAAATAGTCATCCGAAAACCATTGATTAACCCCCATTACATACGATATCTAAGACACTTATGTTTAAGGGAGACCAACAACAGTAGATTAAATATCTTTTGCTGCTAACAACAGCATGACAGATACAGGAATTAAAACAAAAGAGAATAAGACGCACCAAACAACTACAAAACTGTCGACACTTTCCTCAGAAAAGATTTTATTTTTTAAACGTTTATTAATAGTTTGTGGGTTATTTAACGCCAAAGGATAGTTTGGATTTTACGAATAATTCCTTATTCTGCGAGAGAATGTGGCGATAATTTAAAAAAATAACAATGTTTTTCCAGATACAATTTCGGCTTTTTAATCCATATTTGGGAAGGAGATCAATTCAGTATTTTATATATGGGTTTTTGATGAGAGTGAATGGAAATAACTCTACTGGAATTCGAAATTGAATCTCCGATTTTTCATCCGCGCATCTCTCCATTACACCACATGCACTTACACGCTTTGAATATAGAAGTGTAGTGAATAATCTGGTCATTTAGTATAATCGGGATTAGATTTTCATTGGAAAATTTACGCATATCTTTTTGTTTATTATCATCCAATATATGAAATATGTTGATTTGCAGATATAAATGTGAAAATACGTATCTGTCAAGGTCATGTAAAAGCATATATCAAAATAGCAAGATATGGAGACAATTTATAAAATCTCGAAACCATTCCTGATTTGATGGCAGAACAGATTTTTAAACTAAACCATCTGAAGTCTTTAGTCATAGACTTTTGGCAGATTAACTACTTGAATATGATGAACCAAATTTCACGCGAAGAAATCATTATTAGATTTCAGCAGTTGAAGTTGGAAAAGGCTGGTGGCTGCGGGGCGCGGCGGAAAATCGCCAATTTTATTGCATCGGTGAAATCATACAAGTACGGTGTGCGATTGACTTCTTAAAATATGTGTATATGACGATGTGCTATTGAGGATTCAAGGAAATAATCGATTATTTTATCCAGAAAATTGTCAAGATCTCCTGTGTGTCTTCCCTATTTCACTGAATATTTAATACCTCTGTCGATATCGATCTACCTCAATATTACATTAAGTTTAACAATATCTTATTCTCAACCACGCCTCATATTTGCCGATATTTTGATTAGTATCAGCTAAATTTTTCATATTTTTCAAAACGACTTCATCTGTTACATCTGTTTACTTGTAGAAATAAGTTTTAAAACAAACAGTTTGTAAATGTCTCTAATACGTTTCACTTATTAGGTGAGTTCTAACACTGCAGAACATCAATATTGTGATATCAATTTCAGAATTTTGCTAATTCATCGTTTTAGTCTATAATTCACTGTTAGTTTACATTTCTGTTTCTACGTATTTCAAGTGACGGCAGTAAATCTATAGACATATGTTTCGGGTAAATCCCCAACCGCACGAAATCAAAACATTGAATGTATTATGAAAAATAACATCTCAAAAACTAGAAATTTCCTCAATATTTCTAATACTCGTTCTTTATCACATTTTTATCTACCAGAATTACTTATATATATATGTCTATAATTAAGATTAGGTTATGTATTCCAACGAAGACTATGACCGTAAAGTATTCAATGTTTCTACTTCTATACGCAGATTGATAAAAGCCACTAATAACCCACATTAATTACCAGAAATGTATCTAATTTTGACGTAATCTAAGCAAATATCGAAACAAATAAAATAGAAAGAAATATTTCTCAAACTTAAATAGGAGGCCAGTACTTCTTAATTTAGACATCATTAGTTTCAAAGAAACGTTGCAATTTTTTACATTTCACGATATTCTATTTAAGTCCCCATTAAAAACACTTATAACAATATTTCTCTACATATATAATTGAAAAATGTGTTCGTTATACACCTTTTTTGTTGATGCTGCAATATTTGTTCAAGTATTACACACACACACACACACACAATTTAAACAGCAATAATGTAATTTATCGTCGCTGAAACTGAATTTCTTTCAATGTCTATATTGTTAATAGTGATGCTGAGAATAGCCGTATTTGCTTATGAAGAAAAATTTGGCATTGATTGGCAAAATATTTAGCATTCCTATCATCTGAAGTTTATAAAATATTTTTTATTAAAATATTTTTTCATAAAAATAACTTTCAAAAGTGTATGAAACGCTATCTTTTTTCAGTAGTGATAATTGCTCATGTGAAAATTCTGTATCATTATTGTGCCATTATTGTCTGTTCTGGTTCAATGTTCTATCAATTTATATGCTGCCGCTGATGAAAACCTTCAAGTTATATATGTCCTGTTATTGTTACGGTTATCTATTTGTGATTCTGTAGCACTAGATAAATTCACGATATGTACCCTCTCTGATTTTAGTCCAATTCCAGATCATAGTTTCTGATTTGGAATGTTTTTACTTAAATTTACCTTATAAAACACAGGCACTAACAAGTCTACCATTGCAAAAAAAATTAAGTTTATAAAATAGAGATTCCTAGTCACTTTAATAATTCCTCCTTAGCAAGAAAATAATGCAACTAAGAATCAAGGGTTAAACAAGTTGAAAGGATCACAGAAAACAGTACTGAACAGAATGAACAAACAAAAAACAGAGCAGAGGATTTACGCTGTTACTAAAATTTTGTAGCTTGCATTTTTCAGGGATTCATAAAGGTGGGAAAGAGTTCCATAATCGAAAAATGACGGAGACGAAACTATTAAAACAAAACTTACTGTTATATTTAGAGTGCTAAATATTAAAATGGTCAAATATAACTTCCAACATCATAACACGTTCAAATTCATGAAGTCGATGTACAAAATGTCATCAGTTATATATTTAAATTATTTCCTATTTGTATGAGCAATTTATGTGGTGTGAATTTAGTTTCTATATTTCGTGATTTATCTTTTCATCAGACAATGTTAAATAACTATGGTCAAAATACATTTGAATTTAGTAAACAATATGTTTGTTAATTAAAAAGTTAATAAAGAGGGGTAAGACAAAATTTATGTTTTATGGGTGTGTTTAATTTAACTAATCAGAATGAAGGTCGTCTGTGAAATTGCAAAATATAGGTTAATAAATTAAGCGATTCAGTGTTTTTTATGCTTACGGGAATATGTCATTTTATTAAGCTAGAGTCTAGGCTCCTTACATCCGGTAAGAATGATATATTATTGCGTGCAAAGAAGGTACCTCTCTTAGATTTCTATGCATCCCAGCTTTTTTAACAACAAAAACGAAAGAAAATATTATATTTATTTTGACCTGACTAAAAGGGTCAAAATATTTTCTTTATTCGAGTATTTCTGGATATACTTTTAGCCATTTTCAAAGATGAACATAAGTAAGTGGTTTTATGCATAATGTAGAGTAATGACATGTGTTATGTAACAAACACGGTAAGCATGTTGTTAGCGTATTTGTAGCTGATTATATTGAGTTCGTATTTGATGTTATTGAGTTTTGGGTTTTTGTTTTTATTATTAATAATGACTAAAAGGGTCAAAATATTTGTTTTTATTATTAATAATGACTAAAAGGGTCAAAATATTTTCTTTATTCGAGTATTTCTGGATATACTTTTAGCCATTTTCAAAGATGAACATAAGTAAGTGGTTTTATGCATAATGTAGAGTAATGACATGTGTTATGTAACAAACACGGTAAGCATGTTGTTAGCGTATTTGTAGCTGATTATATTGAGTTCGTATTTGATGTTATTGAGTTTTGGGTTTTTGTTTTTATTATTAATAATGACTAAAAGGGTCAAAATATTTGTTTTTATTATTAATAATGACTAAAAGGGTCAAAATATTTTCTTTATTCGAGTATTTCCGGATATACATTTAGCCATTTTCAAAGATGAACATAAGTAAGTGGTTTTATGCATAATGTAGAGTAATGACATGTGTTATGTAACAAACACGGTAAGCATGTTGTTAGCGTATTTGTAGCTGATTATATTGAGTTCGTATTTGATGTTATTGAGTTTTGGGTTTTTGTTTTTATTATTAATAATGACTAAAAGGGTCAAAATATTTGTTTTTATTATTAATAATGACTAAAAGGGTCAAAATATTTTCTTTATTCGAGTATTTCTGGATATACTTTTAGCCATTTTCAAAGATGAACATAAGTAAGTGGTTTTATGCATAATGTAGAGTAATGACATGTGTTATGTAACAAACACGGTAAGCATGTTGTTAGCGTATTTGTAGCTGATTATATTGAGTTCGTATTTGATGTTATTGAGTTTTGGGTTTTTGTTTTTATTATTAATAATGACTAAAAGGGTCAAAATATTTGTTTTTATTATTAATAATGACTAAAAGGGTCAAAATATTTTCTTTATTCGAGTATTTCTGGATATACTTTTAGCCATTTTCAAAGATGAACATAAGTAAGTGGTTTTATGCATAATGTAGAGTAATGACATGTGTTATGTAACAAACACGGTAAGCATGTTGTTAGCGTATTTATAGCTGATTATATTGAGTTCGTATTTGATGTTATTGAGTTTTGGGTTTTTGTTTTTATTATTAATAATGACTAAAAGGGTCAAAATATTTGTTTTTATTATTAATAATGACTAAAAGGGTCAAAATATTTTCTTTATTCGAGTATTTCCGGATATACTTTTAGCCATTTTCAAAGATGAACATAAGTAAGTGGTTTTATGCATAATGTAGAGTAATGACATGTGTTATGTAACAAACACGGTAAGCATGTTGTTAGCGTATTTGTAGCTGATTATATTGAGTTCGTATTTGATGTTATTGAGTTTTGGGTTTTTGTTTTTATTATTAATAATGTCTCAATTACTTTTAGTCTTTTCTTGCATGTGAATGATGGTATAATAAAAATAATAATTTCTAATAATAGGGAGAGAGAGAGAGAGAGAGAGAGAGAGAGAGAGAAAATAGCGTGACCGTGTCAACTCAGTTTATTCTCTTTACTACCAATTATTAAACTTTACTACCGTTATGAAAGATCTGATGTGTGTGCTCTTTTACAATGACTTATTAATTTATATTTTCTCAATGTCTGTGTCGTCGAGTAGTGAAAAACACATATGTATGTATTTTTCTCTTAAAATAAAAGCCGTTGATATTTATTTGTATATGTATGTAAAATTTGTATATTTGTATATGTATGTAATACATTTCTCTCCTGTCGGACTCGAAGGATTGATTTTTTCTTATATTCAGTAGTAGGTTAATATATAAATTGCTGTCATTTAAGACGGCATATCGATATAAATGTTTTACTGTGATTTTTGACGGCACGGACCCACTCGTAAAACAATTTATTGTCATTATAATCAGTTTTGCATAATCATCAGTCGATCAGTCAGTTCTTAAATATTTCTTCAGTTGTTTATCGAACCTCATTGCTTATCAGATCTCTAGTTTAAGAAGCCTTTCATTAAAGGAAAATACCGAGACATCTTCATGAGACAATGCCTATTGATAGTTTAAACATTAAAACCACGCATTACATTTGCGCTGACAGCAAATGAAACAATTTTCAATTTTTACTATTAGAGTTATCATTTTTACCATTATCCTCAATTACAAATCATTTGAAAGGATTATACACATTCGAAAATTTGTTACAATGTAGATAGAATTATTAATCGCCGTTTCTCGAAGTCCGTTTAAATCCGTGACAATAAGGGAAATAAGTAGTGAAAAAAAAAATGTTTCTGCTGAACTAAAATAAAACAATTGTAAATTGTTAGATAAAAAACGTTTAGAAACTAACAAAAAAATTAGATTTTTAAAGCTAAATGACGGCGTTGATATTAACTCAACAAATTATGCTTTGCGTGGATATGTTAAATTTGTTCAGATGGAAACTGAAAATTTGTACTAAATAACCGAACAGATGGAATACCTCTTTTATCCGGCCGAGAAAATTTCAGCATGCGAAATATAAATACACGCAAGCAAACATATATATAGATAAACATATAGAGTTTAAAAATGTATTCTTTGACAGTATTTGTTTATTGCTATTATTATATTTTATATTTCAGACCGCCCTCGGTCCTTTATCAAAAACAAAGGATTTTAAAATTTGAATTATAAACGTATTTCGCGAGAGCGTCTATGGAGGGAGTTTGTTTACATCACGTGACGCGTTTGTTTACATCACGTGACGCGTCTTTGGAGATAGTTTGTTTATATCAAGTGACGCAGAAAGCGACAGATTTTTTTAAATTTTTTTGTAAAAGTAAACCTCTCTTTAATAATACTTATAAATTTTGTTTTATATGAAAATGTTTTTGAATGTATCTAAATAAGATTAGCTATTGAAATATTTGTAAAGATTCAAAACACCTAAATCCCTACTTAACCCTAGCTTGCGTGTATTTAATTTCAAAATCCAGTATTTTTCTTTCTTTCTGCGTGTGTGTGTAGAACTAAAATCGAAGTCTATTAGTAAACGTTTGCAATTATCTAAAGTGTGACCCGGTTGATTGAAATGGACTGCTATTGGGGAATATTGATTATTCTGGCGTATGCTATGTTTGTGATTGTTGAAATGAAATCTAAAGTTATTACCAGATTCGCCAATATATCCACTATTGGGACATATTGAACATAAGAGAAAGTATATAATGTTTTTGCTGTCACAGGTGAAGCGTGGTGGGTGCAATTTGATTTTGGTTTTGGGCACAGAGAATATTGTGTCGTTTGCTAAATGTTTACAAATTAAACACCTGGATTCCTGACATTTTAAATTCCCTGATAGATTTGTATTTTTTAGATATTTGGTAGAAGTGAGGATAGTTGATAGGTTGGGTGTTTGTTTCATTCCATTTATGGGTGATTTATAGAAAATGTCTTTGATTTTTTGTTTGATTGGAGGTTCTTGTAATCATTTCTTAAATTTTTGATAAGTGTGTGGGAATGTTGATTGTGGTTAAAACCCATGGGAATTCGGTTGTTGTTTTTTTCTTTTCTTGTATGTGAGAAGTGTGTTAGGATTTATGTGCATATACATATATATATTCATCCGCAGACAGATCTGTTTTGCTCATCAGTACAGTTAGGAATCCGATTGCTTTTTACACATGATTGAAACCCGACCGTCAGTCGGTGATTCTACCTCTGAGCTATGGCGCTCGACAAAAAGAAGCAGACAAATATTATATATATATATATATATTCTCTCTCTCTCTCTCTCTCTGTTTATATATATATATATATATATATAGAGAGAGAGAGAGAGAGAGATAATTTTAAACTAATTATATATGTATATAAAGACAAATTTATAACTATACTCGTGTCGAAAAACCCTCCGCGGATCTACGTGGAGGAAAAATTGTTATAAAATAAAGAAAGAGGTAAGAACATGAACATCAGTCAAAAGGATTTGGACCGTGTCAGCACGTAGCCCAAAGACAAAAACCCGAGACGAGTAATCAAATAACAAAAAAGCGCTCAATACTTAGGTAGAGCAGAATAAAGTAAATAAAATATACCTAGTGAGCCAACAAACCTACTAAGGTGTCACCTTAGCGGTTCGTCAGGGAAAGCTAGAGCCAGCTTTCCCTGACGATCCGCTTAGGTGAAACGTTGGTAGTTTTTTTGGCTATATATATATATATATATATATATATATATATATATATATATATATATATATATATATTTTGTTTAAAATTATCTCTCCATAAACAACCTAAGAAGATAGATTCTTTAACACACATTTTTTTCATACGCATTAGACTCAAAAGCGAATGTTAATTTTTCATGTTAAAAATGGAGAAAATATAAATTAGCTAGTCTGAAGATTAGTTAAATTTCCAATATATTTAACGCTTATAATTATCAGTCAAAGCTGAACTAATAGGTAATTGCCTAGATAATTAACATTAAAAATGTGATTACTTAATCTAGATTTAGAAAGATAAAATAATTTTTATATTAATATTCACAAGATTTATTTATATTCGAACTGTTTTTCCCTGCTTTGATATTGTTGTCCCAAAGTCATGGCCGGTGAAACGACCCACCTTCATCCGGTATATTAATCTAGGTAACTTACAGGAAATTTTGAAGTGAATACTTTATCTAATCTACGAAGATATAATGTTCTCGTTCAATTGCTTAAGTCTAAGGATATTGGTTCTTTTTTATTTAGCACTGTCCAGTTACTACTCTCCTTTTTGAACTTGGTTCAAGTACACACTGCGCCGTCAAGAATTGAACTCACAACATATTTGCAGTAATAAACGTAGAACATTAAACTTAAACATGCTGTTATATTTACTGCAGAGACGGCCTAGTGAAAGAAAGCGTTCATTTGCGAATTTGGTCATACAGTGATTGTGAGTTCACTTCCAGCAGATTAAATAAAGCTTCAAGTCATATACATTTGGGAATGTATATGTAATAGGAATAATAAGTTGCAATAACTTATAACAATAAGTTGTAGTAATAACAACAAAGATGAGGGTCACATTTCGAATATAAACAGTGTAAATAATGATAAATTCTCATCTCAAAAAGTCAAAACACAAATTTAATACATTTATGTTTCACTTAAAAAATAAATAAATAAAAATAGCCAATTCGAATCTTATTTCACACCAGATATATTTACTGTGTTAGGAACGACAGCATCATCATAGCTCATTTCTGTCCGGTTTGTCGTCTGTTAATTAATACATCAACGAACTTACATAGTTTTTTTAATCCCTCAGTGACGGACTTAACGTGTTTTTTAATCTCTCAGTGACAAATAATTATGCACTTGTTGTTCATCTTGACTTGAGCATCTCGTCTCTCTGCGTATAATCTTTAATTGGGTTCAGTAACCTTGGGCGTGTAGAAATTCTGATTTATTGAAAGACATGGCCTACAACTAGGGAAATCTGTTTTTGTTTTTAAATTCGTCGCGTCATTTTCCTTAATCACGTAAGAGAGGTAACATTTTTCATCGAACATCCACGCCTATAGGCACCAGGTTGACCACGCAGTACAAACCGTAAACACGTGTGTGTGTGTGTGTGTGTGTGTGTGTGTGTGTGTGTGTGTGTGTGTGTGTGTGTGTGTGCAATATATCAAAATATATAAAGCTTGACTCTATGGCGTGCGGTTCTTTGAATAACATTCACATGTTATAAATAATATCAGTGAGAGCTGTAGCTATAGAAAGATGATCACTATGACCGTTTTGAACTTGATTGTTTGGAGAAATGTAAAAACAAACGAATAGATGAAACAATAAAATGCATTGCATTATTGAAGTAAGTGTTTATAACGAAAATGGGTGATATATATTAATTCCGATAATTACGAGATAGACTTTACTTGAATTAGATGAACAGTACTTAAAAATTAATACAAATTATAGAAGTTGAAAAGACCTGCAGAGTTTTAAATAATAAGATAAATTAAAATAATACCTTTTAAAAACGTTATTTAAAGAATACAAAACGCAAAACTAGCAGTAAAGAATTTTGATAAAAAATGATAATGTCAATCGCATCAAGATTACATCCAGTTTTGACCACCAATAAAGTAAACCAACAGGTAATTATACAAAATACTTCTGTTGTATATTTAATACAACCTTGTTAAAGATAATACAGAATCTGACTTTTAGAAAAAGACGTTAAGAATGTCAGATCCTTTCGTCTTCAAGCCATCATGCCAAGAATCTCTGTTCTATTTTCTGAGAACAAGCATCTTAGAGTCTACCTTATCTTTAATATCGCTGTGCAAAAATAGCGAAGTTAAAAAACATAAAGAGCGGACACTGAGAAATATTAGAGGAACTCCTTTGAGAAATAAAGATGCGTTACTGATAATCTTACTAGATTTCTTACTAGGAGACACACGGTACTCATTCAACGAGTAATCAGAGCTGCTGTCCGTTGAAATTGATAAAATCTTTCTCTTAAACAAACAAGTTTCTAAAGTTCAGTAGTTCTTATTGCTCTTTCCAAGATCGATTAGGGTTTCCTTCCTTGCCTTTTATTTGAAGCCTGCACCTTGATTACATCATTATTATCTCATGGAATTTAAAATAATATTCATTTTATTAATCTCTGATGTTAAATTTATTCACGTAATAATGTTTATTTTATCTGATACACATCTTTTATTGTCTTTCTGTAAGGCCAGCCATAAAGTTTAAAGAATGATTGTCGTAGCTGAAATCTAGATATTACAAATTATGTTAACCATAGGTTTGTGAATGCAGTTGTCTACAGCCGATACTTTTGAACGAGTTTGAAGCTATGCATAGCTTTCATTATGAAAATTGAATGTGATGATATTATTTAAATGTAGTTAATTATTGTTCGAATAATGGTTGAAAAATTCTGAATCGTATTAAAATCACAGAGACTTGTTAGTCGTTTGAAACTCTAGATTATTCGTAGATTATGAGATAAAAGCCTAAACGCGGCTGTTTTTTGTTGCTGCAGTTTAATTTACAATAAGTTGGTCAGGATATTGATATTAACCCTATACACAAAGAATATTTTAATTGTGTTGTCTTCTTCATAATCTAGTTAAGAAGTAACATGGGAGAGCTCAAACTGAGATATTATTTGACTCATAGCTAGGGGGAGTAGAGATGTATTCATACATTCGGGAAACATTTGCATATAAGGTTACGCAGCGATCACATTCAGAAACTGAAACTAGCTCATTGATCCGTTGATAACGCGTATATGCTGCATCAAGACTGGCTGTTAAACGTTTGAGGAATAAATATTTATTAATATAAATAATGTTTACAAATGTAATAATAATAATAATAATAATAATTCTTTCCACTAGGAACTTTCAGTCAATTATTATGCATAATAATGTGGATCGAAAATAGAGGTTCTGTGATAAATACCATGAAACAATAAACCATCTAATCTCATGATAAACTGTATCTCCCCAAAATGAAAAGAAAAATCAATATTTCCACTGGACAATGTGCAAACACTATGGAAAATATGTAAATAAACACAGATATGAGCATCACCCACCACGGGTTACAGAAATAGAATTTGCCACCATTCTGTGGGATGTGTAATCGCACAGAACGGTGACAAATTCTATTTCCGTAACCGGTGCTGGGTGATGGTCATCTACAAAGACAGAAAAATTGAAGCAAATAGGCCGGACATCGTTGTTAAAAGTCAAAAAGAAAAACACTTGACTATTAATTGATAGGGTTTGTCCAGCGGATTGTAGCATATCAAGCAAAGAACTCGAAACACTGAAAATTGAAATAGAAAAAATATGGAAATTGAAAATAAGAATCGTACCAGTGAAAGTAGGCGCACTTGGAATGATAAATAAATGGAACAAAATAACACATTGAAAGAATCTCTGGAAACCCAGCTTCAGAGATATACAAAAATTGTCTTGTTAAGTACAACTCACACACTAAGGAGAACTTTGTCTATGTAAAGCTGGGAATGTTATGGGAGACAGCTAAAACATGAGATGGAGCCATAACAACACATTATGACCTGCCTCTTTCCGCAGACTTGGTAGGTAGTGCGACAGTAGCAGAAATCAAAATCTGATGAAAAACGACATCATAATAATGCTATATTTGCGCATGAATGGATATGTTGATAGATTTTCACCTGGAAAGAAAAATCTGATGAAGAAAATCGTTTATCATAAAATCTATCATGAATCTGCTATTAAAGGCCTTTTGTAGAAATCTCCAATGCCATCAACATAAAATGATAGTTAAACATCTACAGACGCCAACTATAGTCTTCACTTTTTGTTATCACAATGAAAAAGGATCTTGATGAAAATCAAAGTGTCTCCAATGCCATCGCCCCAAAACTGGGATTTCGACATAAGTTACTTTCAAAACACTGTAAAGTTTCTTCGTTTTGTCTCTTTTATAAATCTTTTCTCTTTGCTAATTCAACCTCATGAATCGACATGTAGTAATGGACAGGTAATTAAAGCTCATAGTTTTACTGCTGATCCCCCCATTGCGTCTCAGTGACTTTATTGCCTTATTGGAGTAAAAGATTTTAAAAATTAAACCGAATTAAAAATTGTATAAATGACATTAGAGAAAAATTACTGCAATATATGGTAGATTAATGTATGTAACAAAGATAAACAATTTAGATATGTTATTAAGTAAAACATCGAGCTTTATATTCGACCTCAACAGAATGCAGAATGCAGAAAGGACTGGACGGCCGTTTCGTCCTATATTTGGGACTCATCAGCAGTGCGCATCCACTGGTGACGAAGACGTAACGAATTAAGCTCAATAAAGTGCGCCGCTTTTCACGAATTCCGTGGTGGAACTAATCCAAGCTCCTTTGCCCATAGGATAGCGCCTCCCCAAGCAACGACTTCCGCAATCAAGCCGCTAAATCCATATCGTGTTTCGTGGTTGAAGCACAGAGATATTATTCAAGAAGTAGTAGGAGGATTTGAACAGTTTGTTCAAATCCTCCTACTACTTCTTGAATAATATATATATATATATATATATATATATATATATATATATATATATATATAACTGACAAGGTTTCTTCGAATAAGCGTTTTATTTAATTTTTCTTGTGTTCATAAAAGTTCTTTTTTATGTACACAATATGTGTAAGAACTATCCAAAATCTTTCGCATATCGAAAAACATTCGACTATTCATTTAGCTATTATCAAGGGTGTTTTTCGTAATTATACTTTTATCTGAATGTGTAGAATTTTTATGCATGTTTCTGAAGTTGTAGGAAAGCTTTACATTCTAAATACGGTCAGCTCATTTTAGCCGTGATCGTAGTCAACATTATTGAGTGTTGACTTTTCTTTTGTTCTATTATTAGGTCTTCCATTACATTTAATCTTTTTTATATGTGGATGATGCTATTATACTTGTATTTTCTACTAGTATGTTTCGGATATATTTTGGTAGTTTTCTGTATGTGTTTAAATTAGACTTAATTGAGTCGGGTAGGTATAAGGTAAGTCCTTTAGATAGGCATGTAGAAGTATGATCAAAATATATTTCTATGACTTTCTATGAAGTATGATCTATTCAACTTGTACAGCGAGACTATTTTGAGGACCCTATATGTTATGCCATGATTTGCATCGGAAGCCACAATTTGAACAACATCAGGTACGCAGATGCTACAGTGCTGATAGTAGACACGTAAGGAAACTACAAGAACTCCCACAGAATGTAGCTGAAGAGTTTGACAAACTGCAAGAAAACCGAATGCATGGTCATCACCAAAAAGAGCAGCCCAAAATGCCAAATACAGTTGGGGGATACTAAAATCTAGTAGGTACAGAAATTTAAATATCTAGGAAGTGTTGTAACAGAAGACGAAAAGAGCTACACAGAGATCCGAAGGCGAACTGGCATGGCATAAGACGCCATCCTGAAGCTGAGTAAAGTAGTAAGAGACAGGAAACTTTCACTAGAAAAAAAGAGTACTGGATTGCTATGTGATATCAGTTCTTCAATATGGCAGAAAATGCTGGACAAAGATGAAGGAAAAACTTGAAGCAACTGAAATCTGGTTCTATGGAAGGATGCAGCGGATATTATGGACAGAGCTTGTGAGCAATGATGAGGTTTTGCAATGTTTGGAAACGAAAAGAAGACTAATATTGAGCATTAGGAAGAAACAGCTAAAGATCCTGGTGCATGCAATGAGGAAGTAGGACTCGGAGAACCTGATACAAACAGGCCAGATAGAGGGGAAAAGAGACAGAGGAAAGCAGCGGATAACATATTTGAGGGACTTGAGCAGGTGGATGTGCAAACAGGGGTTGCGTGGTGTAACAGGAGAAAGCATGCTAAGAGCCACCAGTGTTAGGGAAACCCCTGTCCTGAAAGGACAAGGCACATAGTAGAAGAAGGTGATCGATATATCTTTTTATGTGATCAGTAACTGTTCATTAAGGCACATTTAATCTCGTTGGTTTTTAAAGTTTTGATTTTGCGGGTGTATTGTTAATTTGATTATAAGATTGTTTTAAATTTTTTTTAGATAATTAAGTTTTTTGTTCAGGTCGACTATAGTTGTGTATTTCGTTATCTAGCTTAAGATTGATATGTGTTTGGCTTCTGTAGATGATGATGTCATTGTTTTCATGTCTATATTCAGTATCGCTATCAGTTACTTTAGAAAGAAATAGTCTAATCTGGTGGTCGATGAGGCAGTTTAAAAAACATTAAACAAGCGTTTATTGAGTTTTTATGGAGGAGACGAGAAGATGAATTCGCCTTTACTCTATTTATAAAATTATTTATAACTATAATTTAATGTCTATGTGAGTTTTCATTCTTAAAATTAAGATTTCGAGTGTTTTGGCTAGTGTTTTTTATGTATAACGAAGTATTGAACGTGTTATTACTGAATTCTACGAGAACGTCTAAAATAGGTGATTATTTTTTGACTAAGTTTATAGGTAAATTTAAGAACATTGTTATTTTGGGAATGCGGACTAGAGATTATGAATTTGTGTGTGTGTGTGTGTTTCGCTCAAATAAAAATATCGTCTACAAAGCAGACGTATATTTGGGATTTAGTGATTTGTTTAAATATTGTTTTCCCCGTAAAACATAAAGTAGTTGGAGAAGCACAGACTGAGATTATTTCTCACCCTAACGCCATTAGTGTGAGCGTAGATATTATCATCGTAGAAAAGAATTCTAGTCGCGGACGTATGGAATAAGTTTTTTTTTTTTTTGGGATATTTGATTTGATGGAATGGAATGTTTACTTCGATGTGCCGAGTAAGGATGTTTTTGATAGATTGATGAACGGAGACATTTGTCAATAAATTGTCAAGGTTGAATTACGTTAAATTACCTTGGCTTGGTTGTATAGTTTAAGAGTTTGAAGGAATTCGTGAGTTTATGAAATGGTAGATAAATATGGAGTACAGATATCGTTTAAGAATCGTTTACACCTCGTACATAGTGGTCAGGATCTGTGAAATGATGGTTTGTAGTTGATATCCAGTTTGTATTTTATATTTTCGTATATGTATCATGGTTGGTATTCTCAGATGCTTTTGTGGATTTTCGAACAATTTATATCTGCATTGTTGATGTTAGTAGTTTGTTTAGGGTCTTCGTATTGTTTTATTTAATTTGGTAAATTGAGATAAGTCGACGTTGATCTGCTCTAATATTTTATGGCAGTCGGCATTGTCGAATTCATGTTAACTTTGCCGGCTTGTCTGATGATATTAAAATTTTTAATTCTTTTGCAGCGATTTAAAAATTTTTGTTAGCATGAGAGTAGATTCAAGATATTACAGTTGCTGCGTGGAGAGTGGTTTTTAAGCGCTCTGTATAAAGAAGGTACCTCGGTCTGAATGAGCAGTTTTTACTCCGCCAGCCCCGCGTTGGTGTAAAGTTTCAGTGTCGGTTTTCTTTGTGAGAAATTCAGAAATTCTATCTGGTCTTCTGTTAATTTATTACTAGATAGATTCATTTATTTAAATGCTGTTCTATGCTTTCTAATACTCACATATAAACAAAATGTTACTTAGTGTTCCATTATGTCAATTAATTTAATTATTTAACTGTTGAATGGTAAGATATATTAAATGAAAAGACTAACTTTTGAGTCGTTTTCAACCACACACACACACACACACACACACACACACACATATATATATATATATATAGAGAGAGAGAGAGAGACGGTGTCCATAAAGGTTGGGTACACTTCAAAAAAATTATAATCTTATTTTTATTTGCGATAGAAATAATCTGTAAAAATCATTAGAAAGAATAAATGTATATTTTTGAAAGTTTTTTAAAAATAATTTCCACGTGTTCTCCATCATTAGCAATACATACAGTAATACAATTTTGCAGTTCACGGAAAACATTTTCCAACTGATTTACAGTAATGCCTGAAATCACATTAGTTATTTTAACTTTCAAATCTTCTAATGAACTAGCTTTGGTTCTATACACAATTGTTTTCACATAAAAAAGCTAATGGAGTCAAATCTGGCGAACGTGCAGGCCAATAGAATTGTCTACCCCTTTCGATCAATCTTTTAGGAAATTCCTGATTTAGAAATTTTTTAACACGCAGAGGAAAATGACAAGGAGCTCTATCTTGTTGAAAGAGTGTATAATCTTTCAAGTTTAATTGTTCAAGCTCATATTTTGCAGATTATTTCTATCACAAATACAAATAAAGTTACAAATTATTTAAAGTGCACACGGGCTTTATGGACACGTTGTATATATATATATATATATATATATATATATATATATATATATATATATATATATATATGTGTCTATAAGGAGTATAGAGAGGAAGACAGGGGCATTATCAGATATATTAATGAAACTAAATGATTATATGTACTTATCTGAGTACCGAATTATAAGGATACCATAGCTACGACCGCATAAAGATTCCCTCTATCTCTTTATCTCTTCTTTAATCAATTTTTGTCTCTCTCTTTCTCTCTCTTTCTTTCTCTCTATCTCTTTCTCCCCGAGTACATGCACATCTCAGAGGAATAAAGAAGCAAAAACAGCGGGTAAAATGACAGGCAGGAGGCAGGCGGGGGTGTGAGAGAACGAACGACAGAACCTCATTAAGCCGAACACTATCGGAAAACAAGTAAAGTGAATAGCTACAGTAAAAACGAGCTCATCACCTGCAGCAAAGCATCAGATATTAATTGTTATTTGGAGATCAGATCCGGTGAACACTAGGAAAAGAAATATTGCATAACATTCAGCGGAAGGCAAAATGGCAAGACGCATCAATCAGTTAATCAAATCGATCATGGCCTTCGTTTGATTTTTTTAATCCTTTTCTTTAATTTCTATATATATTGCCTTTATGTATTATTTACTTGTAACTGTCATATATCATTCTCTCTTCTTTCCTCAACTGTATTCTTACATTTTTCATTCACCATTTCTTTTAAAGTTTTAATTTCTTTGCGTTTTCTGATTTTTGTTTCATTCTTCCTTGTTTTCACACATTTTACTGTTTGTTCCGAAGACTTTTTAAAAATTTCTCTTTGGTTCTTTCTCTTATTATTTAATTCCTGTTTTTTTTCTCTTTCTTTTTGATGATATTTTTATTTGTCATTCGAGAGAAATCATGATTTTTTTATATGTTTTACTGTTTCTTCTTTATTTCCATTCTAAATATGTTTTTGAACATTTGAATAATCATTGTCTTTTTCTCTTACTTCCTCTTTGATGTTTTGTTTCTTCCTTCTTTAACTTGTTACTCTTATTTTTGTATTGCATTCATAACCACTGCCCTTGCAATTGAATCTTTCTTCATGTTAGATTTAGTCTTTCTTTCAGGCTTTCATTCATCCTCCTTTCTTTCTAATTTTCAAAATATCTCTCTATTTTTGTTGATTCCTTAATTGTTGTGATTTTATTCATACAGTATATTCATAGGTTTAACTTCGTTATTCTTGATATATTCCTCTTCTATTTGTTTTTGTTACTGTTGTTGATGTTGTTTTAATAGTTGTTAAGAAGAAAGAGGAAAGCGAAACAATATATAATGAGTAAAAATAAAAATAAAATCAGAAATAAAAAACGAAACAAAAAAGAAAAGGTAAAACATAGCTAGAAGGTGAATACAAAACAAAAAGAAAGGAACAAATTAGTATTATTAAGGGAAGACGAAGCAAAATTAAAAAAAAGGAATTAATTACGAACGAAAGAAGAAGAAATCAGAAGTAAAAGAAACACACGAAAGAAAGAAAGACGGTCAAAAATTAGAAATGTATGAAAGGGAACAAAAATATTTTGCAAAAAGAATGAATATTTATGCATGAAGGAAGAAAATGGAAACAAACTGGAAGCGAGAAGTAGAACAAATTCTCATTTATATGCAGTGTATCTTAAGTTCTTAGGCGATCAAGTCATTTGTTGCACTCAATAATACTTTCTTCATTCTAAGTCTTGTTTTACAGTGTCATACTTTCCGAAATAAAAACTTCCCACATATGTTATCCGCTAATATTCAGATATTCTCTTTCCTTCCACGCACATTTCTTACCTTCATCCTGCTCTATGTGTGCGATATTTTCAAAGCCTTCTTCTCTCATTTTGTGTTCCAAGAATTTATACTCTCTATTTCTGATTACCAAAGGTTATTTACTTTTATTTCGTAGTTAATGATCTTCACATTTATTATACAATCCATCTCATAAAAGCATGAGGAAGACGAGGAGGAGGAAATGAATAAGAGGAAAACGAGCGAAGACGAGAATAATTTTTAAAAAGGGGCAGAAGAAAGTGAAAAGAGGAAGGATATATCGTAGTAGGAAGGAAAAAACGGAAGTAGAAGAAGAGGATGAAAATAGGTTGTAATATCGACGCAGAAAAACAGTAGAAATAAGAGATTAATTTAAAGAGTGAGAGAAAAAGATGTATGCAAAATAACGACGAGGACGACGACGACGACGAAGAAGAAGAAGAAGAAGAAGAAGAAGAAGAAGAAGAAGAAGAAGAAGAAGAAGAATGACGACACAAAATAAACAATAAATGAATGAGTAAATGGGATGGAGGTGTATTAGTAAAAAGGAAACAGAAGATGTGGGAGAGGAGGAGCAGTAGTAGGTGTAGTAAAAGCAGACAAAAATAGAAGAAGCAAGAAGAGGAAAAATAAAATGAAATGACGACACAGAAGAAATATATCAATGTAGGAGAGAATGTATATGTAATTGAAAGAGGAAAACAGTAAGCGGAAGAGGTGAAGAAGTATACAAAAATAAAAATTAAATCAATGAAAATTATACTCATTACATAATTAATAATCCTTGAAAATAACACATAACGCAATAAGTTCCCGGCCTAAGCAACAAAACAAAAACATTTAGGACAATTTCAACTTTAATCATCACCATAGTCTCCTTCTATGATAATACATCGATCCAAACGCTTCTCTAACAATTGATGTCTTTTTTGTAGAAGGATTTGTATTTGGTCTCAAAATACGTCTCAATTTCCAGTATGGCTTCTTCATTGGAGCCACATCTCTTTCTGTGGAGCGTTTTTTTTTTTGAGGTTTGTAAACAGCAAGTAGTCGCTGGGGGTCAGATATAGAGAATACGGTGGATGTGGAAGCAATTCGAAGTTCAATTCATGAAGTTTTGCCTTCGTTGCGATCGACTTGTGATAGAGAGCGTTGGATTCTGGAAGGAAGATCAATCTTTCTTCATTTGTTACCTTTTTCTGTCGATATCTTCCGGCAAACGCACCGATAATGCTGTGTAATATTTGCTACTGATGGTTCTTTCTTTCTCAAGGTAATCGATGAAAAGAAACCTGGCGCATCACAAAATACGGACGCAAAAACACGTGCCTGCTGATGTTTGCATCTTTCGTCGCTTTGGACGGCTTTTACTGCTGCTCAGCTGACTCCGATTTGACTCCGGAGTTAAGTCATGGAACCTTATTTCATCTATTGTTACATATTTAAGTAAGGATTTCTTCTTGTTGCTTTGAAACAGCTGCAAAAAACGTCATAAACGTCGACGCGTTGTTGTTTTTGATCAACTGTAAGCAAACGTGACACCCACTTTGAACACAGCTTTCTCTTTGACAAAGGTTCATACAAAATGGGAAATACACTACCTTCTGATACGATCATCTCATTTGCTAACTCACGTAACTTCAATTTTCGATCGGGCTAAATAAGTTTGTGGATATTCTTTAGTGTTTTCCGGGACAACTGAGTGTTAGTTTAAGGTCAGCATATAACCTATTAAACGCCGTTTCCGACGGAGCAAAGTTCGAATAACACTTATCCACCCATTGCTTTCTTTGAACAGAATGGTTTCCTATCAGAAAGCAATGCTTTATCAACATATCAGATTTTTCTATTGTTTTGAAAATTTGCAACTGTAGGTTCATATATGTAAATCTATCTTGTAAACTATAAATCCGAATGAACCCGAATTTTCTCACGTGCAATTTGAAGGTTAGTTTTTTATAAAAATCATGAATCTTTTATTAGTTGCGTCATCTATATCTCAGGTCCGCGACTAATTGAATGATGTGTTTGGAAAAAAATCGAAAATAAAAAAGCTATTTACCGGAAGCTACTGATTTTGGCCAGTAAAATGATTTTTAAGAAAGACGTTACCATCAGGTCTACTGTTAAATTATTTATTTGTCACATAATTTATCTTATTTCATTGTCGTATAAGATCTTTCTGTAAAAAAAAGTACAATAATAAAAAATTGCATTCGTAATAATCAGAACACTCAACGCAGCAGAAGTTATTTAAGAATTCTGCTGAACACTCAGACCCATACAACTATCGCCCTGTCAGCCTTCTACCAATTTTCGGGAAGGTTTTCGAGGCCATTATTAATGGTGAAATACTTCAGAAACTTACTTCCCATAAATTCTTCTCCGACAGGCAGTATGGCTTCCGCTTTGCTAGGTCAACAGCAGACATGTTAGCGACCATCATTACGGAGTACATGCTCCAGACCCCCGATGAGTTCGGCGAGGCTCGTGCTATTGCTCTGGACATCTTTACGGCTTTTGACAGGATTTGGCACTCTGGCCTTCTATGCAAGCTACGGGGTTACTGTATTACCGGTCGATTGCATGATCTAATCTAATCTTTCCTACATAACCGCATAATGAAGGTTGTCCTGAATGCGCATGCCTCCTCACCCTACTGTACAAACGCTGGTGTCCCTCAGGGTTCTATCCTAGGCCCGATGCTCTTCCTTATTTACGTAAATGGCCTCCCAGACGAGATCAAGTGCCAGGTAGGCATTTACGCAGATGACACCAAAACTTACTTCCGCATCAGAAAGAATCCCGGCGTGACGGAAAAACAATCTCGCTGCTCATCTTGAAAGGGATCTACACTCTGTGGTGAATTGGGGTAAGAAGTGGCTTGTAAATTTCAATGCGTCTAAGACCAAGCTGCTGTCTGTCAATCATCACAGGCAACCTCTTTTGCCTTCCATAAGCATGGACCAAGCGAGTCTCCCCGAAAGCAATACTCTGTACATTCTCGGCCTTACCCTCTCTTCTGATCTCAAGTGGAACCACTACATTGAGTCAATAGCTAAATCCACTGCTAGGAAAGTTGGGTCACTGTGTCGGGCCAGAATGTTTTTCCCACCTGAAACCATCCTGCATATATACAAATAAATCATTCGTCCGTGCATGGAGTACTGCTGACATATATGGTTTGGTGCCCCCGCTGTTTATCTCCGTGTTCTTGACAGGCTCCGAATGAGAATCAGTAATGTGATAGGTACCGACTTGCCGGCTCAACTACAGCCACTTTCCCACCGAGGAGATGTGGCTTCCCTTTCTCTGTTCTATAAATACTTCCATGGCTTCTGCTCCAACGAACTTATGTCACTGGTGCCTAAGCAAAAGGTGTTTACTCGTTCAACCAGTTTGATAACTGGGTCTCACCCATTCACAGTTAGATCAACTAAATGCAGAGGACAATTCTACTCCTTCAGTTTCTTTCTCGCACTTTCCGCCTGTGGAACTCGCTTCCATATTCTTGCTTTCCTGACGGCTACAACCTCCAGGAATTTAAATGCAAGGTCAATACTCACCTTTTAACTGCTTGATAATAGTTATTTCTCTCGACCTCTGTAACTATCATCACACCTGTATTCCCATCCTTCTTTTGATTTTTTCTAAACGGTTTGTCCTTCTCTTCA
The DNA here is from genome assembly GCA_037127315.1 of Ascarosepion bandense. NCBI lineage: Eukaryota > Metazoa > Mollusca > Cephalopoda > Sepiida > Sepiidae > Ascarosepion > Ascarosepion bandense. Next base: position 3,834,395 of record JBBBDQ010000663.1, read on the forward strand.
CTCTCTTCTAATCTTTTTCTCTTATGTAGCCCCCTGCATATCAGTGGCGTTACCGCCTTGCTCGGGGTGATAGGATTTAAAAAAATACATATTTAATTTAGAAGCAGACGACATCAAACTAAAAAAACACCAACGATTACCTTGAAAACAAGACATACATTTAAAATCAAAATGCGACAGAAACGTAAGTGCATAACAATTGACAAAATAACATATTTTCAGGCTTTAAAATAACATAAAATCGAAAATGACTAAATCGAAAATGAAACAAAACAAAAGGAGTAGGATCAAAATGGAATATTGATGTAGGTTTATTTTATGAAGAAACATGATGATGCCACAAGATTGTGGAAAATAAAGCTAAAGCACTAAAAATCGAACTAAAAGTAAAATAAATAATTCGAATTTGGAAACACAAAAACGACAATGACAAAACTGGAAGAAGATTTTGGGAAAAGATTACCAAATAAATTAAAAATTATTGCACTATCTATACAAGGGGGAACTTTATTTTTAACGCGAATCAATTTTACGCGCATCTAGAATGTCTTAAGTGTTAATAACACTATTGTAGTGAATGTTTTCTCAAGGAAACTGGTTTTAACCAATCGGTATTAGAATAGCGTAGATGAAATGTCAATGTTCTAGTCCTATTTCTGGCCTGATTAGGACAAGAACAGTGACATAATGTTATGCCAGGATTTGTCATCAGAGGCACAAAACATAATGTACGCAGATGATACAGTGCTGATAGTAGAAACGGGAAGGAAAATACAGGCTCTCCTACAGAAGGTAGTTGAAAAAAGAGTGACATGAAAGTACTACAAATAAACCACAAGAAAACCTAATGCATGTTGATCAGCAAAAACAGCAGCTCCAAATGCCAAATACAAGACAGGTATACTAGAATCAAGCAGGTACAGAAATGTAAAAACCTGGGATGTGTTCTAACAGAAGACGAAAAGAGCAACAGACAAATCCGAAGGCTAACTGGCATGGAAAATGACGCAGTCCAAAATTTAAGTTGAGTATTAAGAGGTTTCGCTAGAAATAAAGAAAAGCGTACTAGATTGCTATGTGATGTCAGTTCTTCAATATGGCAGTGAATGCTGGACAATATCATGAAAACTAACAGAAAAAATTGAAATCTGGTTCTACAGAAGGATGCTGCTGAGCATTTGAGGAATGATCAGGTTTTGGAAAAGATGGAAATGAAAAGAATTCAATACTTAGCATCAGGAAGAGACAGCTAAAATTCCTGGGACACACAATGTGTAAGGAAGGCTTGGAGAACCTGATACTAACAGGCAAGATGGAGGGGAAAAGAAACAAAGGAAAGCAGCGGATATATATGAAGGGCCTGAGCAGGTGGATGACAAAAAAGAGTTGCATGGTATAACAGGAGAAAGCGTGCTAAGAACCACCAGGAATAGGGAAACGTGGAAATCCATTATCGCCTACGTCTTGTAAGGACAAGGCACATCGAAGGTGAAAAAGATGCCATTTATTTACATGATTGATTTTAACTTATAATATATAATGTTATTGCTGACTGCAATGAGTTATATAGTGACATTCTATTCTATAGTCCAGAATTAGACTTGTTAATTATGTTGTAAATAAATATAAATATTGATATAGTTATTCGTTTATTTCTTTGAACATTACTTTCAACATGTACTCGTATTTGAGCAAATACTCTGTTTCTAATATATATATATATATATATATATATATATATATATAATGGCCTGAATATTTTTGGGAGAATATGTTTTAGGAAAATTAGGAAAATTTTAGGAAAATATGTGTCATTCATGTGGATAGATACATATAAATATACTGTTTCATTATAAAAAAAGTATCTACTAATTTATGAGTATCTATTAAAAATAATGTTCAATTACATTAAAATATGTCGGTTGTTAATTAATTTTGTAAATATCCGGACAATTACGTAATGTTTATTAATGTTTATATATACATTTTCAACCATATACAATTTGCCTTGGCTGATAACGGAACATGTAAGCTAAAAACACTTATTGTAAGTAGACATAACATTGGAAATGATTAAAAACTTGCAATGAATTAACTTAAATTTAAAACTTAAATTATAAAAGCATTGACTAGACAGATATAATTGTCTTGAAGTTTGTCTTAATTAAACCAAGAAAAATGGGGTTGTGAATACAAATATTCGGGAAAGATACAAAAGATTAAAAAATTTAGCGAATGACATCAAATAAACCACTCGATCGCATTTACGGAAGCATAAAAAAAACAAACAAATAGACTCGGAATAAATTACAGTTAATAAATAAACAGTTATATAATGTTAAAATAATTTCTTGAAGATACTTATAAACATGAATCTAAAGCTAAATAGGACAAACGAGATAGAGATTGTTTATTTATTAAAATATTCAAATAACTAAGCAATAAAAGAGAAAGGTATTATTTTGTTCAACTTTTAGGCAGCAACATTATAGATTGCTTTATAAGATCCAGAATAAATCAGTATATTATTTCACATTCTTCGACCAGATGCTTTCAGACTGTTAATGATCGCATTCAAAAGTCAGAATGAAATATTTTCATGTATATCTGCAAAGCTTACTATTGCCATTACTGCCTCCCACCATGCCGAAATAATGCTAAATAATAAATGTAAACCTATTTATTTACCTCTATTTGTTATTGTTATCATTAACAGGTTATCTGAAGAAATGTATAATTAAGACCGAATAATGTTAACAACTCACATTAATGTCAGCTTTTTATTATAACTTTTATAATTAATGCAAGGCTTTACGTAGATTATTAATGAGTTCTTATTTCCCCTTCTTTAAAAGTAGATACAAAAGAGATAAATTGTACCCAGGGGCTAAAATTTATTTATATGAATATATAAATCTATATACAATTTAAGACATATCAACTTACCGAAATTAATTCCTGAAAGATCTATGGAGATTTCCGAATGAATATGAATATGATTTACTATTAATATGTGATAAAATGATATAGTATGTTAATCAACAATATAGGATATAGGTTTAATAAAACATACTTCTTTTATAGTTTCTTTAACAGTTATTTATTTATCGGTTATCAAATGATATCGCACGTGTCACGAAAAGACGATACTTCAAAATATTTTTTTCAAAATGTATAAACGAAGCCCATCTGTATATTACAAACCTAAATATAGATTACCACCAAATTTTTTTGCTCACATGATTAAAAAATCTGGATAGATATACAGAAGTCCGGATAGATATAGCAAAAATAATCTCTGCGATCTTAAAAATGAGACAATGAAAAACGCAATAGGCTGGTGGAACAAATTAGTACAGAAAGTCTATTAGAATAAAAATTACAATTTATGGAATGGTTATTCACTACAGACTTTACAATAAGATTATCTTGAACAAAGAGACCATGCATAGAGATATATTATCTTCGTCAGTGGCAAATGTAACGTGGTCTCTGTGTATGAATTTAAAGTGCATCACTAAAGCGAGACGAATGAAGGATGTACGAGTATTTGATATACTAGATAAAAATATACGTAACTTATATATGCAATAATATTGAGAAACATTTGGATCATAAAATTGTAAATCAGTTTGTAAGGCCAATGTAAAATGTAGCATTCTGGAGTATTGAGATATACAATTTCTGCACATCTAAATATTCGATGAAAATCCAACACGAAAAAGAAAAGAGAAAAATCGAAATAAATCACAAGAGTTATTTATATTATTCAACAGATACCTGAAGAATACTGACGGCGACATCGGGCTAAACTTTGTAGCAGTAACAACAAAATTAATGTAAACCATGAAAATTCCTCAGATTATAGAGAATGTGGGAGAAGGTGCAGAGATATCATATGTAATCGATAGGTTAGAATATGCGAGGCAGAATTAAATAATTATAAAAAGAATCAGTTAAAGATAAATGTATGAATTAAAAAATATAAATAAAAAAGTAAATCAGAAAATAAAAAAGAAACATTGCGTAAAATTGTTTAAAAAAAATTAGGCCTCACTGTCCGAAGAAACAAAAAAAAATATTTTCTTTAGAATGTGCTGATTACATCCTATTTTCTTCCCCCTTTGAATCTGGTTTGTATGCATCATTCATAAATATCTTCACTTTTTGCCAAATTTGAAAATGTTTAACCAGCAGTTTTGCGCTTGTATTGTCTGCCGTTATTTATTCTCTTCTTTTTTCAAGACAGCATTTAAGAATTTTATTATAGGTTTCACTTTTGTATCTAATCACTAATTAAAAAGAAATGCTCAAGGGACATTGGCACACCGAACTTGTTTCAATTTTATTTGCCAACAATAACGACCAGTTTTCTTAACCTTAATCACGTTTATCGAAATTATCATAATTCAATATAGGAACATCAAAGGATGCGATTGCCGACAATTTGAGATTTAACCACACATATATTAATCTATCGACAAATTTGACATCGTTCATTTAGGGTGTAGCATATTTTATGAGAGCATTTATTAGAAATTAGATTTAAATTATTTTACCTCAGAGAATTCATTCTTTTCATATATAGGTCGATTTGAGACATTTTACGACATTGAGTTATTTAGCATGAAATGTTGTTAGTGGTAAGAAGTGTAGATCAAACGGACTATTAAGTAGTAATTGCCAATCGTTTAATCGAGGCCGAAATATTCAGACTAATGGAACAGTCCCACAGGCTAGTTATGAATAAATTACCATTAAGTACGGTCTATTTTTAAAAACTTTGGGAAAATGGCCGGTTGCTTATACCGCTCCAGTAAGTAACTGGCGCCATCTCTCATGTTCTCTCTTTTCGAAAGACCAAAAAGAGTATTGCTGTCATACCTTGGCTAGAAATGCAAAGTTCTTTATTTCCAAACGCGCCAGTTTAAAAGTATTTATAGTGCATTGTAAGTGATTAAATAGTTTTCACCCTAGAAACTCATTTTCACAGACGTAAATATTGCAAACCTATCACTAATATATATCTACTTACATGGACATTGTTCTGATGAGCTATATTCCCTAAATGTCGAGTTCAGAAACTTTACAACTATGAGTCATGCTGACAGTCATTTTCTTCGAAATACATTCCGTAGAATATTCATTTAGAAAGCATCCTTTCATAAGATTCTGCTTTATGCAATAGACTCATAGGAATATACTTATTTGACGATTACAATCTTAACCTCTTCAAGTTAATGAATCTTATCTAAGATGCATGTACTTATCTAAACTTATTTATAAATGGAACTTTGTCTGTGTGTGTGTGTCTGTGTATGTGTGTATCCATTACCTATTGACTCCGAAACGGCTGGACCGATTTTCTTGAAAATTTACACAATTGTACTATAAGCGTATGCGAGCGTTCTCAGCTAGGTTTTGTGTCGAGGTATTCACAATAACTATCGAAATCGATAATCGAAAAAATCGGGTTATAAATGAAGTTGTCCGATTTTAATCACTCAAACAAAGACATAATGATATTCAGAAGTTTCAAGGTTGTATTCTTACAATAGTGCAGAAAATAGATAATATATATAAAAGGCAAGATATCTGTATGTGTGTCTGTTTATCTGTCTGTATGTCTTTTATACAAATCCACAATTTTTATCCGATTCTCACCAAACTTCACAAAAATATTCTTTACACTGAGTCTGAACTCCAGGACCATGGATTAGTTTTAAAGTTTTCATTACACCCGAGCAACGCCGCGCTATACTGATAGTAATATACAAGGCTTGTACCCATTAAAAATTATTAAGTTACATCTACTCTTAATAGCCTTTTAAATTGTATTGGTTGAGAAATAGCGGAAAATTTTTAAAAATCAGAATTTTAATTCCTAAATTTAGAAATATATAATTTTTTTAATGGATAACTGATAAACTGGTAACTTTGAATAGGATGTATGAATAAATGAAAATATATTATTATAAACGGATATTTTCCGTATTTTTTGGAATATAAGCTAAATATAATTTAAATATAAATTAAGCAATACTATGATATACCGATACAATCACAAATATAACAATATATCGTCGGAAGAAATGTAGAAGAATTTCTTTATGAATGTTATCATTTAGAGATTAGGTTGCTAAACCACATTGTCATTTCATATTCTTTCAAACGCCATTTTAAAACCCATGAAGATGCAGCAGTGTTATTATTGCTTTTAGAATTATCTCTCCAAATGCATCCGCATACTGAGGTGTCCTGCACATACGACGAGTCATGCTTCAATGGGTCGTTTAAGATATAATCTATTTTCACAATAACAAATTAAAACAAGTAATGAAAACTTGATACATTAAACAATATAGAAGCAATTTCAATTTCTATAGATGAAGACCATCTAGAATGGTGGATATATCTTATTCGTAAATATGAAATTTCTGATCATTTCAACGATCTTACTGCAAAAGATTGTTCATGAGAGATGATAAAGACAAGAATAGAGCTAGATGAAAAGACTTCTTAGGTGGTTCAAGACTCCAGCATTTCTCTTACAAAACCACTTAGTAACAATGAAAAACATGGAAGCAGAACAAAGTAACGGTGGGCAAAATTAGTCGTATAGGTCTGTTATGATCATCAAGATTTTTAAAGAAAATTTTCAAAGGGTAAGTTCCAAAATAGAAATGAGGACAATACCACGGACAGTGCAGGGAATAATTTGAGTGACGCTGTGATATAGTGTTTGACAGAAAACAGTGGACATTTACCGGTTTATGCGTTGTACCTCCAGGCTATGACGATGACTGAACATTGCGAAATATTGAACTTTAATCAAGATATTCTCTTAAGCATTTCAAAAAATAGGAATCATGATAAACTTTTCGAAAACAGAAACTATGATCTGGAATTAGAATAAAAACAGTGATGGTACCTAGACTGAGTTCAACAAACAACTTCATAAGTGTAATTAATAAGTATTAAACGATTCCACTACCAAGTTGTACAAAATTCTTAAAGCAAAATCTAGTAGAAAAGATAAGGAAATTGCATATAAAATAGGTTGTTCTTGATGTAGTTTTATCCAATTCTGCAAGGTGTTACAAAGGAAAACATTAACTTAAATAGCCAAGTCATAGACTTTTCTATAGATGTCATGAATAGCGTCAAATTTGTAACAGAATATATAAACTACCAGTCTTATATAATCTCTTCCACAAATGATTTGAACGAATGAAGCATATTGGTAGAGGATGCTTCTTTGAAACTTCTATATTAACGCTAAAGAATGAGGATCAAAGAATTGTACTAAAAGACTTGCTTGCATGGTTTAAACAGGATCAACAACCCAAAATGCAAAAAAAAAAGATTTAATTCACATAGAAAATGGCAAAGAAGATGATGATATTTTATATTATTTTAAATAAAAGTTTATTAAGGAAGCTCCCGTTAGTACTGTAAAGAGCAATAAGAGTGAATTTGAGAAGTCATTTTCCTTGGCTAAATCTTTTAATATAAAACTTTTGTAAATTTCAACAAACTGGCTGCACGGTCAATGTGTGTTAAACATTATTTTGTAAGGTAACAGATAATATTACCGGATGCTGATAATACAACTCTCTTGAGGGTAATATTAGGCGTTTACTTATAAGCGTAGAATGACAGAGCCGTCAGTGATGCTGCCGTTGAAGATATATGGCATATTTAGCCTAAAACAAAAGTCAGAAAAATAGTTTTCTCAAGTCCACTAACTGTTATTGCTCTTCCATTAATATATTCTCCCTTCATAAACTTTATATTATATAATTATTTTCAATTTTAGTTACATCTGATATTCAGAAGTCCTTCAAGCGATGTGATAACTATTATTTGTCAGATTTTTGTTTGTGATTCTACAGCGTCATTTCTTGAGATGCGAAAAACTATGATCACCGGCCATCTTTGTATTAGTGTGGTTAAGGTTAAATTTTGACTCAAAAGTCGTTAAGAGAAGGACATTTCTTAAGTACTGGTTTTATAAGTTTAATTTAATATAGTGATTATGTATGATTATAATTGTAAAAATTAAATTTATGACAGTGTAATGGGGCTACGCTATCGGAAATCACAATGCCAGTTTTTGTTCTTTAAGAAAGTGATTTCTTGATATAGTATTCGTTTCTCTATTTGCATTATATTATCGCTGCATACCGCATGCGCTTTGGGTGATAATGGGAAAAATTACACTCATGACTGAAATCTAAAAATACCTCAGTAATGACTTCTTAAAATATATATATATATATATATATATATATATATATATATATATATATATATTGGAATAGCTTTTGAAATAACCCTTTCGAATTTTTTTTATGATAGCTTCAAAAGTTTTCCTGGCCACATTGAGGCACTGAATACTCACCTGCGTTCTTGTAAGCTGGATATACATTTTCCAAATTTTATTGACCTGGGAAAAATTTATCTCTGAGACATTGGCGAAATAAGTTTGTGGATAGCTCTGAGATAAGATAATTAAGAACGAAATAGAGATTTTATCAAGACCAGTAAATTTCGTATGTTCAACGCATTTACAAGGTTTTGAAAACTTCTGATCATAGACGGAGACAAATAAAGTATGTGTCCTATAAAAAAAACACATCCAACTTTATTATAAATATCAACGCGATTTATATTGAAAGCTTATGTTGGTTTGCATCTATTGAGAATTCTATATATAATTATCCAAAACACGCGACAATTATATGTTCTATTGCAGATGAGGTATGTAATGTGTGTTTTTGCAATTTTCAAGTCAATCTTGCATTGACTGCGCTAGGTTAAACACGTTGGTTTATGGAAACCAATATTAACGTGATATCTCTCAATATGTTTAATATTTAGGAATTACCACTAAAACATTTAAGTATATAAAATATTTACATTAAGTTAATAAACATGTAAAAGTAACTTCATTTCATAAACTGAGAATCTCTTCTTTCAATAAAAGATCGAAGAAAAATTCCACGGCTTCATCTTTTCAGGAATTGTTAGAAGTTCATAGTGATGTTACTGCAGAAAAAGAGTTTATATAAGTAGCTCAGCGTTTACAATTTTACTGCGAATTCCCTGCTTATTAATTAAGCCGACGTGCTGTTGGTGTAATGTTTTGGAATTTAAATAGAAATCGTAAAGTTGAATTTGTATCTCGATCGACGTTATGACATTCAACTACGCGAAAATAAACGTGCGAACAACATGAAACCGTGTCTTCCCCAAGCTATGACTTAAATGGCAGGATTTTAGTTATGAAAAAAAAACATGTTATTTTCAAAACTTTTAACTTTAAATAACCCACAAAATGGTAAATCGTAAGAATATAACAAATCAATCAATTGCTAGATAAATATGAATGCAGAAAAAGTAATACCGACATTGGAGAAAACAAAATCTCTATTATATTTGTTTCAGGAATTCTTTTCAAATTAAAATGAGATGCTGGTATGTTACTTTGCGCGCGCGCGCGTGCACACACACACACTCACACACACACACACACACACACACACACACACACACACATATATATATATATACTTGCAATGATTCGGCCAAATTCCTTTGCACACACACATATATGTATATAGACATATACACCATGATGGGTACCACCTCAATGTTGTCGTGTATGGCCATCAAAAGAAATTATTTGCAATCTAGTTGTGTTTTGAAGGGGTTAATGTAAGGTTTCCGCAAAAGTGATGTGTGTTGTCATTAAATAACAGTGTATACTTGGGTGCTGTTCTGTTATCATGGTTTGCATATGATTGAATTTTTCTGCTTTATTCAAGTAATGCCTACCGAAGACATCATTAATGAGGCCATTCATATCACCTTTATGTTCTGGAAATTCTACATCACTTACGACAATTTTTTGGCTTTTCTATTACTATCCAATAACACTAGAAAGCAACCTTGCCATCATGAATATTTTTCCACCAAGTGTTATGATCATTTGTATGAAATCTCTGGTCACTAACCTAAGAGTGTTTGCAAGGTTCTTTCAGGCGTTTCTTATAACGCTTCTTCTGATCATGAGCTGGTCGCCTTTCGTTGACAAGCTGTGAAATCTTTTCGCGCAATCATGTTATCACTCCTGTAAACACCATGCCTATTCCAACGCAACCTATATTTTAGCGTTGTTAAATCAATGTTGATACACTGATTTCTCTTAAGCCATTCTTCTTCACTGATATACATATTCCAGTCAATTCCATATATTAAATGCAAGCGTTGTTGAAAAAACCTTCAAGCAGCTGCATGTGATTGCAATAGATAACCTATGATTCACATGCATACAACAAATTCGTTAAGACAAAAACATAGTAAACTTAATCTTAATCAGTTTCGAAAAGCCACGTTGTCTCCCTAGTTGCTTTACTAAATGATCAAATACTTTACTTATTTCTCTTTTCACAAAATTATATATATATATATATTTATATATATATATATAATTTTATACGTGTGTATAAAAAATACACTGAAATAAAATAAACCTATTGTATCATACCGTGATTAATCCACACAAAAAAACTCTTGATAACTTTATTAATCATTTCACGCCGAATAAAGGCAATAAAGCCACTAAGGAATCAATTGGTAAATGGGCTTTATAGACTCTGAATAAAAGATGCTATTAAAAGAAAAGAACCATACATGAACAATATTACGTTGACAGTAGATAACGATTGACATAGCATTCAAATCTTTAAAGATCACTGTTTACTGGGTAGAAAGAAGCCGGTAGAGAGTTCTACAAGCAAGAGTAGAATAAAATATCTTTACTAAGAACTTACGTTTGTATCTAGCCATTTATTTTTCCGGGGATAAACACCGAGACCATGAATATTCATTGTAGCAAAATTTCAAGAAATAAGAAACATATTTTATTCGTAGCAGAAGAACAATTTAAATTCCTCTGGAAAATTGAAATGATATCTATAGAGCATTATAGGAGAAATTATACAACATTACAAAAATTGAAAAGAATGTCAAGGGTATCAGAAAAAGCAATTTTGAGGGAGTATATTTTGTTAGCTCTCACACGTCTATCCGAAGAATGTTTTGTAAAAATACGAAAACCTAAATAGTTATCACTATCATCAATAACAACACAAACTAACTAAAATTAAAGCACAATGTTGACCCAGGTTTTCTTACTGCTACTTCTCTTTGTATTTCTACATGTTTGTCTCTTAAAGGGTATAATATTTCTTTTGTTTCATAATTGTTAAAGAGAATATAAGTTTTTTAACTGATGAAATAATGCGAAAAACTCATAAAATACTTGTTCTTATATGGGAGACATTAATGATATAAAATTGATATCTTGCACACGGCTTTCCTACTAGGTGTATGCATTCAATGCTTTTAATGACAGAGTTGATTATATGATAAACCCATATACACAACGTTTCTTTGAATTTCTCTTATAAAGAAATAAAAAATAAATTAAGTTTCATTTATTCCGCTTTTTATATTAACCGATCCTTCAAATAATATCACTTGCCCATGATTTATTACTCGCCATTTATTTTCCAATATTCCCACATAAACAAAGTTAATATACATCATGCAGGCAAATTAATCTAATTTAATCCTTTTCAAAATATATAGAGAAGTTTCAATTACTGCAAACCTTTCAAACATATTAAAATGTTATGAAATCTAGCGAAAAATTAGGAAATGTACTTCCCGTAATCGGTCAAATGTGACGGAACTCTCAACATGAATATAATATATCCCGAGAAAAATTTAAAAAATCAATGAACGCAAAATAATTTTAGGAATACAAAACATTAATAAAGCAAATAGAAAGTTATCAGAGAGATCAAAATTGATAAGCAATCATACTGAAATAATTAAAATTTATTTCTGACCAAACTCACAATATGAAATTCCAGTAAAACTTATCTTTCATGGAAATGAAATGTATTCCCATTAATTCTCAAAAGACATGTTAAACTTTTAATACGACATCTCGAATCAATTCCATTTTAACAGATTAAAACTTTAGTCAAGCTGTTTGAAAAACGAAAATGCAATAAATATATCTAAAATGAATAGTTTGGGATGGTTAGTCCCACCGTTATTATAAACAAAATATTGAATTCATAAAACAAAAACATCTAGAAACATTGACAAATTAAACTTATCTTATAAATTGTTGTAAAATACAAGAAGTGTGTATTGTGGTTTGGAGGGAAAACTGATTTCTCTCTCATCGCCGAAAAATCATAAGAAGGAAAGGGAGGGAGGTGTAGAGTCCTTGGCTATGCGTGTCATTTTGGCCTTGTGCCAAACACAACCAAATTCCACAAAATTTAAATGTCTGAAAGTTGGATGTTGAAACGTGGAAGAATAAAATATTTCGTCTGTACATTAAAGGAAAATTTTATTCACAGAATAACAAAATTGTAAGAAGAAAAATATAAGTGAAATTTAGTTAAGTGAACACCTATTTGTGAGAATAAAAGTGTTCATAAAGTAAATTCATGTAGGTTTTTAGTTAAAATTGTTCAATGCAAAATGTCAGTATTGAAAATGTCACACAGGAGTTTAAAGTTCATGGTTGATAGTAGCAGAATGTAAAGACTTATATTCCTTTCCCTTTTTTAGTAGGTTGGCGACAGGGTAAGAAAGAAGATGAAACAAATAAAAAAATTACTTAACGCATAAATTACAGTGTCTTATTGTTGCATGTTTTCTTTTTTTTTGCGGCGTGGAGTAAAAAAGAAGAAAAGAAAATTTGGAAAAAAAGGTAGAATCAATATGTCGACGTAACAAAACCTCGAAGATTCTCCTTTACATTGCAACGAGAAGCTATCAGATACCGCTTCCATTCTGACTACTTTTGACCGGTCACAGAACGTGGTTTTAGTAGATAAGTTTATCATGTGACTGGCTGCAGCAAGCATTTTCATTCTTTATGTGTGAAAAAAAATTTGACTAGCGTCATATATCAATGTTCAATTTCCTATCAATCAGGATCCAGAATTTTACTTTTCACACTGACTTGTGAAATTTGCCTTGGTCTCGGTTTTTCCAAAATGCTTTTGTCGCTTGGATCCGATTTTGCAGGTGTGCAAATTTAAATTGTGTGTTTTAGTTGACTATCGGATGATATAGGATTTGTATCCTATAGAGGGAAAAATGTAATGGTGCATCAGAAATCATAACATGTTTAGGGTCAAAAGGCTTCACAAAAATATTGCTGACTGCTGTTTTCGTGTCGCTTCTATTGACACCCAACAGAAACCCGGATCTAGAATATTTGCTGTGAGGCCCGTATCTAAACATGTCAATCTGCTTTGATAACGGGTTAAACTGATTTTGCTTGACATCTTCACACGCGATTCGGAGCATTTTTTGCCTCTGGACTGACGCGTGTTCACTTGACCAAGAGGTAAAATTGTAACAACTGTCGACTCATCAGAAAACCGAATTTATTTTAATTTAAACAAATAAGGATTATTGATATCACTTTTTAGCAAAATAGTATTTGACTTTTCTTAAAATTCTTACATATAATCCTTTTCAAAGCATTGTACTTAAAGACTGAACTTATATCTGACAGAATAATTATTTTTCATTCAAATTAGTCACAAAAAGAATACCTGGTCTACTAGACTCACTAAACATTATATAACAAATATTAATAAACTATAAGCAAAACACATAGATTTTTGTAATGGTAAAATTTATGATAATATCCGTAGACTATCATATAAAACTATCATAATTATTGTACATCTATCGTGTAATCGCAAACCGTATTATAATATTAGAAAACCTAACACTTTCAAATATCATAATAATTGTTGACATATCATGTAGACGTATTAGAATAATCATAGACATATCATGTTATGGTAACCCATAGGGTAATAATCGTAGCAGTATCATGTAGGTATAAACGTATCATATCATAGTAATCCGTAGAACACCTGTCGTAGACGTTTGTAGAAAAAACTTTCGAATATTTCTTCACTTCCAAATTTTAGCTTTCATTTTCCCTATCACATCTGTATAGATCAATATATTTCATTCTGTCTTTGCTTATCTCTCTGTAAGATAAGTACTCTGATGTCAGTAGATATACTAAAATACTTGTGGTCAATCCGAGAAATATTTATTGACCGCGTTATAATTCTACTTTTATTTGCAATGTCCTTTCCATATGTGGAAGATCTCGGCAGTCCATAGATTCAGCGTTTTTTTTTTGTTTGTTTTGTCTTTGTTTTTCCTTTACTAAATTTTACCATTTCCCATCAATATTTTCCTTTTTATCTCAGAAACACGCCAAATATATTACTCGGTGTTGACTGGCTGAGACGTTCACTGTCGATAAGAGTTGTTGACATTCTTTGAGCAATTTCATTTACCGATGAATTCTAAAATATCTCCTATTTATATTATTCTATTTATGGCATTTTCCTCATTGTTCGGTAAAACAAAAAGTCTAACAGTTTGAAACATTTCTTATGTGAGAAGATTGTTCGACAGTCACCGGTATATAGGCGATGGGATATTACATAGCAGTTCAAAAATTTATTTACATTTTAACAACGGTTTTCTCTCTCTTAATACTTCATACCCTTTCTCGGAGAAAGGTTCCACTTTTTTTCTGTATTCTGTTTCTATCACCTAATCGGATAAGTCATTATCAATCAATAAGTAAATCTTACAAAAAGCAACAGTGTTTTGAAAAGATATCTGTAAGGTAGAAAATATTTGTTTATAAATCTACGTGAGTGTATCTGTAAAATTTTACCCATATAGCATTTTCGAATGCGTATGCAGAACTTTACTGAACTTGATAACTCATTTGCCCTGCAACTATGAAGTTATTCTGGTTTGATCGAGTGGCAGTTTTCCAGATATCCCTTTCCGGTCCGCCTTATTTGTCATATCTTAGGCTGAACTTACTTCCGGTTCCCAAAGCTTGCTTTTAGCTATCATCAAAATCTGAGACCAAATAAATTTTCGTTGCCTTTGAGCTATGAGTGATAATTGCAATAAATTAATTACATTATTTCCTTTGCGTTATTATTCATCTGCAAATCCTCAAGAAATATGGCAACATCAAGAATAACGAAACTTTTTAAAAACTGGAGTAGAATTTTGATCGTAGTTACTATTCAAAATATGCATTACCTTTCATAATGCATATTGTATTGATATATATATACGTAGTTCACTATGTTACAACAATTATTATCGTCGTCTTACTGATATTTGTTGGAGTTCATTCTACTTCATATATTTACGCTCTCACACCCTGATTGAGCACTCTGGGAGAATAGTAGACTTTGATAAACAGAAGCTACTCTGGCGGGTACGCAACGCTCATTCTTTAAAATGTATTAGATCATTCTAGCTATTGAGCACGTATAATGATAATATATGCGCTAAAAGGTCTGCCTTTTTCTACCGAACGCCCACAGCCCAGAGGTAGAATCGGTCGGGTTTCAGTCCTGGGTTAAAAAGCAAACGGAGTCTAACCGTACTGATGAGCTGTGATACAGAGAAGCAGATCTGTCTGCGGATGTCAATATATATATATATTGTCATCCGCAGATATATATATATATATATATATATATATATATAGAATAAAAAGTGTGTGAGGCCGTGAAGGTTTTCTTTAAAGTGTATGTTTATTGTTGTTGTTATGATACATTAAGTGTCCATTATGATATTTGTGACGCTACAGATGTGTCGGGTCTAAAATTGACTCTCTTCAGGCGAATAAATTTGGGTCTTTACGTATCGAGTTCCTTTTGTTTCTCATCACCAACTTGTTATTTTATAAATAATTACGTACAAAAAATAAGAAAATAAATAAAATCAGTATAATAAATTAAAATAAGATAAAATAAATCAAAAGTTGTCACGTTGAATGGTCCGTGTTTTTTCACATAGCACGTGTACAAATGGATAAACAGATAAATAAATAAACAGATGAATGAATCAAGTGCTTACCACATTTAGAAATTATATTTGTCTGGTGTTACCTTTTTAGTATGTTAAAATTATCTTCTAGTCGCCTTTGTTTATCTCTAATCCTTTTCATCAGTCAGTTTTTATTGCTTTGACGGTGTTTTGAATTTGATGTGTGTGTGTATCTGTGTCTATGTGTGAGGGCTTTTTTATTTCGTCTTTATGTATTAGTATTCTTTTTTATGGGTCACCTGGTTCTTTTTTATTGTTTTTGGTTATCTTTTGAATTTGGTGTGTGTATGTATGTGGGTGTCTGTATGTGTGGCTGTGTGTGTATGTGTGTGTCTGTATGTTTTTCGTTGAGCGAAGGCTTGTATTTTTTTATGAATTGTTTTCCTGCATTATTAATATTTCATAATCTGTGGTTTGATATATACGTATAACTTTGAATCTGCTATCACGACATTCATGCAAATATTGAGAATCATATAATTTCCTGTTATGTGATAATCTTATATTGCTTCTGTGAAGGGAGATTCTATTATACAAGCATTGTGTCGCTTCCCCGTATATATTTGCGCATTTGTCGCATTTTAGAGCGTAGACAACATTTTGCGAGTTGTAGCTCAGATCCCAATTTATTTTGAATGTAGTTGCGTTTTCGAGTTGGAAGTGTTTTCCTTCTATTATTATGTTGCATACTCCACATCTCTTTTAGTTGCATTTTGTGACCCCCCTGTGTTGAGTGTTGTTGTTCGAATTTCGATGAGTTTAGGATGTCCTTGAAATTTTGGGGCTGGTGTTTACTATCAATTATTTTGGTTGTCTTTAAGATTTTTTTTTAATTTTTCATTATTGTTGAGTAATTCCATGAGGGTTTTGATCTTTGTGAATAATTCTGGATTGGTTTTGTTGTGAGTGGAAACGTATACTAGAATGCTTTCTTCTTTTTCGTGTTTATCTTCTTGTTTTTTTTTTTTGTTGGTTTCCGGGGGATTCTAATGGTATATTTTTTTGCTAGTAGGAAACCCTTGTCTATTAGCGAGGTAGGGTTTCCCCTTATTTGTAATGTTTTTCTTAGTTCTTCTAGGCGTATTTTACAGAGGGTTTTGTCAGTTACTATCGTGCAAATTCATCGTGGTAGGGAATAGGGGATGGGTTTTAAACAGCTTTTTGAATGGTAACTCTTGAAATGGACTTATTGTTGAGTGTCTGTGGGTTTGTGGTAAATGTCTGTGATGATGCGATTGTTTTCGACCTAAATTTACTTGGAAGAATGAAGGCGGAAGAGTGTTGCACAAGCGAGAATCGAGAAACGGTAATTCTTTATAACTATATTCTAGCGTGAATTTGATTTTGGGGTGCAGGTGTTGTAGTATTTTGTGTAGTTTGTTTAAGTCCCCCCCTATTGATGTCCAAAAGATAAAACACTCATCTAGGAATCTCTTTCATGATTTCGTGAGTTTTGTTTCTATGTTTTCTCTATATTTATGTCCTATTTGGTTGTATAGGTTTTCTTCTAGATATACTAGGGTGAGTGTTACATATGTCGGTACCTGTTGTTTGTATATAGTTTTCGTTGTTAAACTGGAAGGAAATGTTGTGTAAAATTAGATCTATACTTTGTAAGATAAATACCTTTGTGAAGCGTGTGGGTAGTATTTCTGCGTGTTTTTCTATCCAAAATGCAATGGCTTGTTTTCCTAATTCCTAATTCATGGTGTATGTTGCTGTACAGGCTGTTCACGTCAAAAGTTACTATAAGTGTATCTGGGTTTACTTTTTTGGCATGAAGCATAGGAAACATATACTGTCTCTTATGTAACTTTTTACTTTTGTGGTGTAAGCTTGTAATAATTTATCAATTTAATTGCTCAGTCTGCTTGTAGTGCAGGGTTGCCTGGCTACAATTCGTCTCAATTTAAGGTCACTGTGGTTTGCGTGTGAAAATATTCCGATTTTTTTCTGGATAGCTGCTTTTATTGTGTTTGATTTGTGTATCTTCGGAAGTCCGTAAAAATTACTGGTTTTTGAATTAAAGTCTGTAAGGAAATCTTTTTCTTTTTTCCTTAATATTCTACTGCGTATAATGCAGAGTTTTTTTAATTTTTTATGTGATTTTTTCATCTATATTCTGGTTGATTTTTTGTAGTTATTTTCGTCTCCTAGCATATCTTGAATATTTGTTTTGTAATAAGTTTGATTTATAATGACTACAGCCCCGCCGTTGTCTGCTTCCTTTATTATTATATTGTTCTTACGGATTTTTTCTAGTTCTAGTCTTTGATTGCTATGGGTGATGTGTTTGTTTTGAAAGCCTGTATACCAATTTTTTTCAAATATATGTTCATTTCATTTGAATTGTTGTTTTTGTTAGGGCAATATTTAGATTTATTTTTTACTATTGAGTATCGGTAGTGTTGTTATCGTTGTGTAATGTTTCAAGAACTCTAAATTTCCGTTCGAATGCTTTGAGATCTTTTTTATAGGTCTGTAATGTGTTTTTTGTGGGGTGGGACAGAATTTTAGGCCTAATTTTAGAATGTTTATTTCTTCTTTTAAAGGGTATGAAGAAAGATTGATGAGAATGGGTTTTGTACTTTTTAGATTTTTTAAATTTGTCTTTTCTTTCTGAACGAATATGCTAAAAATGTTTTTTAATTAGTGAGGTATCTCTATTCATTTAGTGGTGGTAGATATTTGGATTGAAATATGTGGTGTTTGTAGGTTTGGATAGTCTTCAGTGGGTGAGTGTATTTCCGTACAGGGATTTGTAGTAGTAGTCCTAGTGTTGTATATTTTGTATATTATGGAATGTTTTGTAGTTTGTCTGTTTGTGTTATGAGATAGCGGTCCTTTGCGTGTGTTCGTTGATGTTTGGCCTGGTATGGGTGGACGTGTAGGTATGTGAATATTATAATTATTGCTATGAAATAATTGCTTGTTGTGTTGGATTTGTTATTAATTCGTTCGCTGTGATTTTGTGAGTGTAACTGATGTTTGGATGTGTTTGCGTGCTGTAATAATGTGGTATAAAATGTTTACATCTATTTTGTGTTGCATATGGGTTTCCTGGGTATGTGTTTTGTCCAGGGTTTTTTTTTCTGAATGCCCTGTTTGGTGTGTCTTTTTTTTTTTTATTCAATTCTTCTTGATTTGCTAGTGCTTTCAACCAGGCTATCTTCTTTTCCAGAAATTTCCGGGATTTTTCTTCTTCTTCCTTACATTTTCATTACAATAATTCTGATAAGAATTTTTTGTGTTTCTTTTGGGCCTTTTATTTTTGTAAGAATAGTGTTGTCTATTTCTGTTTATTTTGGGTAAAGTTTTTTGCTCTGTCCTCTTGTATGTCGATATTTGCCTGTAATTTGTTTATGCTCAGGGTCATTTTATTCATTTTTGTTCTTCAGAATCATTTTAAATTGTTTTTGTTGTTAAAAAATATAAGAAAAACAAAACAAAAAAAAACAGTAACATAAAGACGAAATAAAAAAAAACACTCACACACACAGACACACACATACACAAACACATCAAATTCAAAACACCGTCAAAGCAATAACAACTGACTGATGAAAAGGATTAGAGATAAACAAAGGCAGCTAGAAGATAATTTTAACATACTACAAAGGTAACACCAGACCAATATAATTACAAAATGTGTTAAGCACTTGATTCATTCATCTGTTTATTTATTTATCTGTTTATCCATTTGTACACGTGCTGATGTGAAAAAACACAGACCATTCAGCGTGATAACGTTTGATTCATTTTATCTGTTTTTAATTTATTTTATTGATTTTATTTATTTTCTTATTTTTTTGCTTAATTATTTATAAAACAACAACTTGGCAATCAGAAACAAAAGGAACTCGATAAGTAAAGCCACAAATTTATTCGCCTGAAGAGAGTCAATTTTAGACTCGAAACTCGTGTAGCGTCACAAATACAATTATGGACACTTAATGTATCATAACATGAATAACAACAACAACAACAAATATAAACGTTCACGGCCTCTCACACTTTATACTCTATACCAATTTCTCTCGTTGGAAAAACCCTATTTGTTTTTAATATATATATATATATATATATATATAGATATATGGGTGGGTGGGTTTTAAAAGGGTAAGAAAAAAGAAGAGAAAAACTATATTTTCGCCTACGCGTTTCGGCTACTGACAAAAATTATCAAGGCAAATAAATTAAATTAATTTGATTTATGATAAAGTGTCTATAAACATAAACTCGTTGGTTACTAGAAAAGAAACGCTCATTAAATATTTATAAGATTAACTGAAATTATTTAGCATTTAAAAACGTCATATTTAATATATGAATATACTGTTTTAGGTGCTGTATATTCTTGTTGTAAGCTGATAGAAATTAACCTTTTTTTATTGTTTATATGTTTGTTGTATATGTTGGCTAAGGAAAGTATTAGGAATTTTATGAATGGGAAAAATAGGCCGGAGATAAATATTTTAGTAATAATTGTAGGTGGCACTATCAAGAATTTCGCTTCTGATTAAATTATTTCCTCTTTTGATGAGTATGGTATTTCAGGTAGAAGAATATATTCCTGTGTTTCAACAGAGCATTTGTTGAATTGCTATTCATGAGGTTTATTTTATGTTTATATAGATGTTTTTAAAATTTCGGCATTTTTCTAAATTGTATTGTGAGGAACACTTTATTTTATATAAGCCAGCTTCTGAGATATCAGTGTTAATTCAATCGTTGTGACTATCTGGATGTTGTGCAGATGAGATAGCTTGTTCAAGATGGTGGATGTTATGGATTTGGTAGGTAGTATTATGGATCTGCTTTTTTTTAATTGATGATATACTACATTACTAAAGCAATGCCTACCACAGACATCACTAGCATGGTCATTCATGTCAGCTATATGTCCTGGAAATTCTACATCAAGAACATTTTCGACACTTCTTTTCGGGAACACTAAAAAGTAACTTTGCCATCATGAATATTTTTCCACCATGTGTTACGATCATTAATATGAAATCTTCCGTCACTAATGTAAGAATGTTTGCGAGGTTCTTTCATGAATTGGTACTCTTTTCTTTACAAGCTGTGAAATCATATACTGAAATCATGTTGTAATTCATGGAAACACATACCTATTCCAATACAACCTATAATTTCGAAATTACAAATCAATGTTGTTAAAAACTTTTTCTCTGATGTACATATTCTTTTTTGATTTCGTATATGTAATGCAAGCGTTGTTGGAAAAACCCTCAAGCAATTGTATGTGATTGCAATAAATGAACTATGATTAACATTCATACAATAAAGACGTTAAGACAAAAACATAGTAAAACTTGATCTCAATCATTTTCGAAAGTCTAGGCTTTCTCTGTAGTATCTTTACTAGATAATCAAATATTTTACTCGCCTTTTAATTTCCTTTTCAAAAATGTATCTCTCTATATACAGTGACTCGCATAAGTATTGGAGACATGTTAATTTCTGTTATAGCTCTAGTTTATTCTAGCCATTTTGCTTGATATTTGGTAAGTAATATCTCATAAAGTTGTGCTAGTTGTATGTGGAAGGAAAATTAATGGTTGCATCTATTTTTTTATCAAAGTTCAAAATTACCCTATGCAAAAGTATTGATTACATATTTTTTTCAAGTTTCCAATCAAAACTTTGTATTTTAAAAGACTTTAAATATTCAAATTTTCAATAGTATTGGAATGTTTTCTCTGCCCTATCAAAGAAGCACACAATTGCTTACAAGATAGTGCTACTAATCATCTGACTCTTTGATGTGCATTATGCAATTGAACGATTAAAAATAGCAAAAACTAAAGGATTATCAAGAGATATGCGAGATAGAATCATTGAACGTCACAAAATAGGACAAGGTTACCGAAAAATTAGCAAAGAAATGAATCTAGCACGAAGTACAGTAGGAAATATCAGAAAGTATGACAACAGCAGAGCAAACCTTCTGAGAAATGGAAGATCGAGAAAACTAAATGAGAGGACTTCAAGGTGGATCAGCAAAAATGTGCAAAAAAACCTTCATTACATTACATTTCATTCTGAAATTAAAACTGATCTTGAGGGTGCTGAATTAATGTAAGTATGGATACCATTAGCAGAGCTCTATATCGTACAGGCTTTCATTCAAGATCACCAAGAAAAGTGCCTTTACTATTAAAGCATCTCAAGACTTATGAAAAAATAGGTATGCAGTTTTGAGAAAAGGTAATCTGGTCGTATGAAACAAAAGTTGAACTATTCGGAAGGAACACAGCGACAGGTGTTTGGCGAAATAATGGCACTGTCTTCAACAAGCACAATATCATCCCCACAGTCAAGTTTGGAGGTGGTTCAATTATGATATGGGGATGCTTTTCATCCAAGGGCATTGGTGAGTTACAAGTTATCTATGGTAGAATGAATGGTTACATGTACAGGGAGATTCTAGAGAAGAACCTTCAGAAATCTGCAACTTATTCAACAATGGTCGGACTTTCGTGCTTCAAACTACAATGATCCCAAGCATAACGCAAAAACTACAAAGGAATGGTTTAAAACTAATAGTATTAGTACTCTCAATTGGCCATGTCAGTCTACTGACATGAATCCATTTGAGAATTTGTGGAATACTTTGAAGGTTAAAGTTCATAAGCGGAATCCACAAAATATCAAGCAATTAGACGAATTATGCAAGGAAGAATGGGTTAAAGTAACCGTGGGTCAGTCTGGAAAACTTGTGGCCAACTACATAAAGCAGTGAAACAAAACAGAGGTTACACAACAAAATATTAAATTGATGTATTCAGTATTTTGCATAAGGTAATTTTGAACATTGATCAAAGAATTGATTCAACCATGAGTTTTTAATTTTTCTTCCAGATACAACTAAAACAGCTTTACGAGATATTACTTAACAAATATCAGGCAAAATCAGAATATCAGGTGAACATAAACTAGAGTTCTAACAGAAAATAACATGTATCTGATACCTATGCGTGTCACTATATATATATATATATATATATATATATATAAGCAAACTTACATATATATAAGCAAACTAATATATACGTGTGAATTACAAGGACACAGAAATAAAAGGAAGCTATTGAATCATGTAATGATTATGCACACACATAAATGTTGATGGCTTTTTTAATCATTTCTTTCTGAAGTAAGGCAATAAATTCACTACAGCGCAAGGGGTAAATGAGTTTTAAAGATTATGAACGTGAAAGATGCAATTAAAGAAAGAGAACCATAAAAGGAACAATATTTAAATAGACAGTAGATAATGATTAACATAGCATTTCAATCTTTAACGACTTAAATTTACTTGAAAGAATGATGCCGGAAGAGAGTTGCACAAGCGAGAATCGAGAAACTGTTAACAAAGCACATACGTTTGTAACTAGCCATTTAATTTCCCGGGGATATATACCGAGTCTATGCATATTCATTTTAGAATAATTTCGACAATAAGAAGAACGTCTGGAACAAATAATTAATTGGTCTCAGGAGAATAATTTAAATTCCTTTTGCAAAGTGAAATAATATCTAGAGATCATTTTAAACGCAATTATTCAACACTACTAAAATTGGAAAGAATATTAAGAATATCAAAATAAGATATTTTGAGGGAGATAAGAAATTTTTTACGGGTTTACTCTAAAAACCCGTTTGTTTGTAAAAATGCAAACGCTTAAATAGTTATTACTATCATCAATAGCAAAACTTAAACAGAAGTTGGCTAAAATTAAAGCATAATGCTACCTCAAAGTTTTCTAAGTGCTTTTTCCATTTGTGTTTCTATATGTTGACAATTATGCAACATGAGAGATATTGTTTCCTTTCAGTGCGTTCATCTTGTACACACATATCTACGCACCCCGTCATATATATATATATATATATATATATATATATATATATATATATATATATATCTTGTTGGCCCAAATCAGAAGAAAAATCAAATTTCTTTTAAAAATCTGCGCTTTTAGATTTAACTAATTATGTAATTATGTGAGTAAAACTTCAACAAATTGATATAGCATTGGATAAATAAAAATTATATATATTTTTGCATTTAATTGAGAAAATTCGAATACTGTGAAATTAGATACATTATAATTGGTCAAATGTTACAGACAATATTTAAACGAAGCTTTCTTTAAACGAAGCTTTTTTGGTAAATACGTATAGAAATTTAGTTATTTGTTTTCAAACATTACGTCAGTCAAAATCGCTCACTGGTTTCTCTTGCGTTATATTACATAAAATAAGCCAAAGAATAAAATGTCAACAGAGTTTGAACGTAGCATGATTGTAGATCTGCAAAAGACAAGTATCTCTAAAGATGACCTTTCTGATGAGATTGTTGTTAGAATTTCTTAAAAGCTTTTGAATGTTGCAAAACGTGAATTTCAAGCAGTTTGCCGATATAAACATGTTTGGGACTTGATGTCAAGTGAATTCAATATAATTGATACTAATTTTAAACAGAATAATTTTTTGCGGAGGCCATCTTTACAATTTGGAGTGACAATCCAACCAGTCTTTTGCATACCATACCCAAGAGAAAGTTTTTCACAGTGGCGGACGTGCAACTCACTACGGAGAAATCTCGTTCAAAATTTCATAATTAGTTTAAAATACTTTTCTTATAGCCTTAAAATAGGTAACAACTATGATTTAGCTTACTTTACAAGTATTTATATTTTCAAGATTAAATGCTAAATAATTACATTGTTTCTTTTCTTCATTTCATTTCTTGAATCTCTTGTCAATTGAGCAAAAGATATATACATATATATATATATATATATTTCTTTTTGCTCTACATATATATATAGAGAGAAAGAGAGATAGATAATTTTTATTAGTGTTATAATAATAATATAACGACCATTACCGAATATATATATATATATATATATATATATATATATATATTCGGTAATGGTCGTTATATTATTATTATAACACTAATAAAAATTATATATATATATATATATATATATATATATATATATATATATATGTTTTGGACCTTCTCCAAAAGCTACAAGGTTATGTTATAACTCGACAATTGTTCTATTTAGTACATTCATTCCTATCAAATTGTAAGATGATGAATGGCCATATTTCAAATCCATTTCATGTAAAGGCATGTGAACCTCAAGGCTCTATTCTAAGTCCTCTGCACTTTCTGATATTCATCAATGATCTTCCGGATGCAGTCATTTTTAAGATGGCATCTATGCAGATGACACCACCGGTTTTAATAAGAAATCTGCCTGGGACTGACAAAGTTGATATATAGACTCTGTTCGTTAAGAGGACTTCTAATCTGTGATGGTTTGGAGAAATTTGTATATTTTAATGCTTCCAAAACAAAGCTGTTCTCCTTTAAACATGATAGGGAAGCTTTCTTACCTTCCCTTACACTAGTCTCCTTGGAAGCAATAAAGTGTAGCATCTCGGCGACACTCACTCAGCGAAACTCAGATAGAATGAATACATTGGATCAATAGCTACATCTACAGCTAAGACGATTCAGTCTATATGTCGAGCTAGGTAGTTTTTTCTCATCATAATTCAACTTGGACATTTCGACTGTGCATGAAATACTCTTGCCATATCTGGCTAGGTGATACTGCTCTTCCTCTCGGAGTTGTCGACAAAATCCAAAGAAGGATCTGCTATATAAATGGTCCCGATTTGTTTGTTTGCCCTCAGCTAATTTCTCACTAGCTCACACACACACACACACACACACACACACACACACACATATATATATATATATATATATAAATACATATATATATATATATATATATATATATATATATATATATATGAATAAGGTCTATATCTCTGACCAGTTTATGCCGTTGTTCTTTTCTCTCATCAATTTACCCCTGCAACTAGGTGCAATATTTTTGCATCAAGAACAGGCAAATGTAACCGCTAATTCTATTTTAGCACTTTCTTTCCTCACACGTTCTGCCTGTGGAAATTTCGTCTCCATGCTAGCTTCCCTGAAACCTACAATCTTCAAAAAGTTTAAATGCAACGTCAGTTGCCATCTTTATCTCCGTAACTTCCACCACTCTTACCCTCTCTACAACACCACATATACTGTTTTCTTCTCGGTCATCCGTTTATTCTTATTGAAAATCTATGCGTAGCAGTCACATTATTGCCTTTCTTGGGTTGAAATGATTATAAAAAATAATGAAATAATAAATAATGGAAATTTAATACGAATAACTTTTACAATATAATCAAAAGATAAAAGAAAGAAAAACGGATTGCTCAGCAATACGTATATATATAAAATCTGAGGTTGTGAATTGTGTGCGAATTTCACAATCACAAAGCAGTAAACTTCACAATAAAATATATCCAAGTTGCTCAAAGAAATAATATGAAAACAGATTTATGGTCAATGATTTTAGTTATCTACGTAAGGTTAGAAGAAATGAGTTGTATCGCTATATTACTGATTGATTTCTTTGCAAAACCAGTCAATCAATACTCCTTAAAAGCAATACAAGTTGGTGGAATCATTATATTTGATGGCATTTTCAGCGGACTGTTTTTGGCGTTTGCAAAATAACTAATGCTTTCAAGATAATTCTATAGAAGTGTTGATATTTTTGTGTTACACATAACAAAAATAAAATGGGCTTTCCAAGCTGAAGAGCTTTTTCATAGAAGACGACGTCCTTACGTATTCTGTTAATCTGATTATTTCCAATTTTCCAAACATAAAAAAAACTGAAATAAAATGTAACCAAATTTCTCTAGATTTTATTTCACGTGAAACAGTTGGTTTCTCATTAGATTTGATGGATATTAAATAAAAAAATTGTATTGTAAAGATATTTGCTAAACAAAAACATTGTTATATAAATGTATGATCGTTGATTATCGAATAATGTGCAGATCATATTTACAAACAAAAAAGATAAAATGCTTCATTCATTTCCATGGGCTTTAGATTGTTTTATAAGTAAAATGTTTCAACTGATGTTGTACACATAAAAAATTTGGCAAACCCAGATATATCTTTCTTAATAAATATCGATATTATAACAGAAATTCATTCAATACTTAATTCAAATAAGTAAAACTTTCTTTCAAAAAAGACAATCATTGATTGATTTAAAATAACTTTAAAGAGTGGCTTCCTCATAGAATATTACACACACACAAATCACATTATTGAAAGCAATGTGCAATTATTAATTCAAATTATTCGGAGTTTTTTATTATTATTATTTCAATCATATTGAATAAATAATACAACAGCGCTAAATCTAATAGAAAAATATCGTTTCTAAACGCGAAATATTATCTATTCAGTTAATGAAAAGGAGTTACTTTCGATACATATATATAAAATCAGCACATTACAATATATTTTTATATTTAAACATCACAATTTCAGTAAATATTATCTTTTTCTAATATTACATTTCTCCCAAAATAATTTCCAATGTATTTGTAAAAAATTGAGATAGTTACGGGCTAAAAATACAATTGAAATGTTAGGAAATACTGTTACATGTATAAAAACGCATATTCGGTGCTAGTATTCATAAGACTGTGTTCAATGTAATAATACAAAATTTACAAAAGGTTTAATGATAATCAATATGTTCATTTAAACAGTTGCACAGCATTCAGTTCCATGGACCAAGCAATCGCCATTGCTGAGTGAGTCGGTCTTTTATCATCGCCTCATGATTTTGCTAGTTTGTTTAATATCACTAGTATATCTATGACGAACAATCCCGTCGAATTTAAACACATGAGGATCCGAAAACTTCATATCTGACATTTCAGTGTCATCAGGGGCCTGCATACAAATCCACATCTTGTGCAAGATCTCCGGACATAACCACATAAATATTTGCTGATGATTACTACCATTGTGTTTCCTCTCTTAGCTGGTCAAAAACAATGATTTCGAAATTTGTGATACAACTCTGGTACAAATATATCCATTTATTTCCATTTAAGGGAAAAGGCTAGTTAGTATTAGGAAAATTGACAGCCGAAATGTTAGTCTTTGGATTGTCTTTATGCCAAAGCCACGGCTGTCGAAGGTTTCTTTGTCCATTGTCAACTCATTTTCCTTAGGTATTTTGCTGTCGCTCATCCTTGCAAGAAAATCATCCCCACAAATTTGTGAGTGCACTAGAAAATCTCAATACCATTAATGTTGACTTTTGCGATAGTACTAACATTAAATACCCTATCGTCAAAAGTATATCCAGAGAGGCGCAGAGATAACTTTTGTGACACACACACACACACACACACACACACACACACACACACACACTTTCACGAACGCACACACGAACGCACACACGAACGCACACACGAACGCACACACGCCTGCACACACACACATACACATATATGTATATATACACATATAAGGCTCGGCTAAAAGTTGATAGGCTTAGCATTATATATACATATATAATGTGTCTTTTTGTATGCATATATTAAGTTGGCACAAAAAAGATATCGTAGTCGATTTGCAATCATCATCTTTTATTATTTTTGCCTTAGAATTGAAATTTTTAATTATAACTGTGGTATTCATATATACATAACATTTATGTGGGCATATATATATATATATATATATATATATATATATATATATATATATATATCATTTGCGGTTTGTAGCTTCTTCTTTGTTCTCTACGATATTTTAAACAGAAATGTGAAAAGATTTTTAAAATATTCACAAAATCTATCATAACAATGTTCTGCCACTGTTTTTGATAATGTGAATCTCTGTAAAAATTAGAATTACATTTGCCTGTCATAAGCCAAAAAGCGATTCGTCTTTATTTTCTTCATTTTTTAACATGCTCTTTTTTTTCTTTGCTTTTCAAAATTGAATGTTATTCACTCTTTTAAAAAAATTATTTTAAGTATGCCTTTCGGTAGAGAATCCATATTCTCTTTTATTATTTTGTTTTTATATACATCCATTCGCAGGGATCTGAGTTTGAAATAATATAGCAGAAACAACAGAATCAAACTGATTTGATTTCTTGGTATTAATTTTAGTTTCGCTTTCATTTCTTTTCCGCTAACGAACGCTTACTGCTTTTCCAAGGAAAATATGGCGACGCATTTTCTATTTTTCATATTCATAACAAATTATTCTCAATTCAACAAAAGGCGATGCGAAATGCCGTAAACGAAGAAACCACAAAGAGACTTCCCTTCTATACTGCTCAACAGCCAAAACAAACAGAGATGTAGAAAAAAATATGCACATTTACACAAGGTCGGGTGGACTTCGAAATGTTATCTACACTGTCATATGTTATGCAGCGATTAACATATATATATATATGTAATTATAGTGGCATAAAATCTCAACTGTTAAATACTTTACACACACACACACACACACACACACACACACACAC
Source organism: Ascarosepion bandense (assembly GCA_037127315.1). Taxonomy (NCBI): domain Eukaryota; kingdom Metazoa; phylum Mollusca; class Cephalopoda; order Sepiida; family Sepiidae; genus Ascarosepion; species Ascarosepion bandense. Next base: position 3,863,875 of record JBBBDQ010000663.1, read on the forward strand.
ACACACACACACACACACACACACACACACACATATATATGGTAGAAACCCTTTTTTATACATGTTTAAGTGAGAATGACAAAGAAATTTAATAATCTTTGTTAATCTTTACTCGTGTCCATATTAATACATAAGTTTATATAGAATATTCGTAATGGTTACTGAACCAAGCGTTTCCCACTATTCCATTATATATTTATACGGATTTCGTTGTGCGGTTGATATATATATATATATATATATATAGGTTCATTCTGCAAATAGCACTTAGGTACATAACCACAATATCACTCTAGGCCTACGCAAACTTGCCTGCTTGGTGCTTGTGTTCCGGAACACTCCGAAATCCGACATCGTATTTATCTATACGAAAAATAGAAAGAAACCATAGAGAACTCTAATAATGCCATTAATTTGAGTTTTTTAATGCTAGAAACTAATATTTTCTTAAGTCATCGCCATGAGCTGTACTTTTTCAAATGCGATGAAATTTAATGTATGTTGAGCACCTAAATATCAGCATCTGCTGACATTTTTATAGCAATAAGCTGCTATCCATTATAAACCGGTGAATTATGTGCACACATAATATTTTATCTTCATCAAGCTTCAAATAATATTACTGGGTAATCTTCTGCGCATGGATGCATTGAAAGACACATCTGTGCAAAGTAAGGACAGTTACGGAAGAGAGTAAATCGGTTGATTTTGGCAAAAACCCAATTTACGCTCTACTATGATGCCAGATGCATAATCTTCTAGCAACAATATATAATAATATTGCATCGAACCTCTTGCATATGAGGTTTGCATTAAACGGTTTTTCTAGAATCTATTTAACAGAATAGCCAAACATTACAAGTTTCGTTATGTGAATGGTTTATTGATAAAGCCGCCATATTCCTGTGTATTCACGTCTGTTAGAATATAATTTTCTTCTGAGATACGTACATTCACATCATCACTGAAATGACTAAATAAAGTATCATACCATAATAAACTAAATGTTAAATACCAACACATATAAATTCTGGAACAGAAAATATATAAAACAAATGCGAGGCTCGGTTGAAAAGTTCATATGCCGACCAACACATTATCATGGATTATGAACAAATGATGTTTATTTTTATTATTGTAACCTTTGCAGTCCACACATTATTCCTAAGGTGTTGCAGTGCTTGTATTCCATTGGTAAAGAGATTTCTTTCTGTTCGTCAGAAACGTCATAAACGTCAGATGCGATGTCACCATCACTTTGATATCGGTTCATATCCAATTTATTTTTCATGTCGGGGAAGTGATGACAGTCAGAAAGGGAGAAATAAAGAGAATAATGTGGATGATCCAACAGTTCAAGGCTAAAGTCATTCCTAGAAACCACTGAAACCAATTACTTTTGTCCTGTAGAATTGTGTCGTTCTTTTGAACATAATGAACTAAATGCTTTTTAAATCCCTTAAAACATTCCTTTTAGACGAAAAGAACTTGGATCACTTTAGAGCAGATTAGGAGAGAAGATTTTACTGTATGAATTTTCTTTTTCTCTCTGGTTCAAAGCGATAAAACCAACACTTATCCTGGATTAGCAAATGTTCAAGGAAACCAGCTAAACTTGCCTCAGACATTGTTAAATCTCTCTGTAAGGTGATCATACTGCAGTGCTTTTGGTTTGTTGTTAAAAGACGTAGTTCCCATCAAGTAGAAACCTTTGTCATGCCTAGTACATTATGAAGAATGTTTTAAAGGTTCTATCGGCATATGCTACTAGTATTTTCTAACTGATTTATAATCAGTTGCCTGACATATATCACAATGTGAATAATGGCAATTCAAGAACTTCCAAGTCATCATTAAGAATCTCTTTTTTTACTCCGAAGTTTTGCTAATTCTGCGCAGTTCATAAGGCTGGGGCACCATCTTCTCGAATGTAGCAACCCCACTGGCATGGGGGCTAATCTCTTTTTACTGAAGCAATTGATAACACTACAATATTTAATTGTATCTCTTCTCAAGAGAAACCGCTACCTTTTATTTAAATTTAAAAAACTAAATTCTCACGATATGTTAACCATACGCATAAATACATGCGGAATTATTTGCGGATATTGGTTGCTGACCAATTTTAAGACGGAATCATCGATTTCTATTTTCGATTCACAACTGAAACTGATAAAGAAGATAAATGCGAATCTTTGAATTAATCAGGATTCAATTATCAACGCTTCGGATTGTTCTTATCTGCCAAAAGATGAATAAATGTCCGATTTGATAGAATGTCGTATGCTATTTGTCTTTTATTCGAATATTGATTAAATTAATGCCTTTTTAGTGATTTCTTTTTTCTTTATAAATAGATTTTTGAGAAAAGAGCATTACAGTTTTTCTATGTTTTTCTCTCTCTTTCTCTCTCTTTCTAATTGTCTCCCTTCATATATATATATATATATATATATATATATATATGTGTGTGTGTGTGTGTGTGTGTGTGTGTGTGTGTATGAAGACAAAAAAACAACCTCTCTTAAACAAAATGTTTCGTATTATCAGGATGAATAAACAGAACGTCATACGTTGCTTTTTATTCGAATATTGATTAAATTAATCACATTTTAGTCATTACTTTTTTCTGTATAAATTCTTAAATAAAAGTATCATGCAGGTTTCTATCTATCTATCGATCTATCTAGCTACTCGTTTATTTATATATTTGCTCATTTATTAATTTAGCTTAGCTATCTCTGTGTATATATATATATATATATACATATATATATATATATATATATATATACATATATATATATATTGTAACAAAGTTGTGGAACTCGTAGGATTTTTTCTTACCTGCTGTTCATGCATTTACTTTTATAAAGAGTGCTCGATACAATTTAGAACGTTATATTGTAATAGTTGTTACAATGCTTTATAAACTATAACCATACTAGGAAAAATAGAAATAGAAAAATCATTTGGTACACACCTCCTTTCAATCAAATGATAAACACCAAGTTAGGACAGAAGTTCCTCAATTTAATTAAAAAACACTTCCTCACCACTAACACTTTTAGTAAAATCTTCAACACAAATACGTTAAAACTAAGCTATAGCTGCACAAACAACCTAGAAAAATCATAACAAACCATAACAAATATATCCTAAATCAACAGGTAGATCAAAATAAAATTAACTACCAAAAAAAAATAAAGAAGACAACAATAAAAACCTATGTAATTGTAGAAACCCTAACAACTGCCCACTACAGAACAAATGTAAAATAAACTGAATAATATATCAATGCTACATAACATCAATTGAAAATCCCACCATAAATAAAGTGTATATCGGATCTACAGAACAATTTTAAGCAGCGCTGGTACATGCACTTAACTTCATTTAAAAACAACTTATACCGAAACCAAACATCCCTTTCAGCATACTTTTGGAAACTAAAGGACTAAAAACAGAAACTCAGAGTAAAATGGAAAATCCTTGAAAAGGCTAGATCTTGCAACTCACTTAACGACATCTGCCATTTATGTTTAAGTGAAAAGCTACACATTCTAAAGTACCCCAACAGTAGCAAACTATTAAACCGTAGAGACGAACTAGCAGTATTATGAAAACATCGCAAATATTTATCGTTAAAATTTAAGTAAAACAAAAAACACCAAACCACACCCCTTAAAAATGCAATAAATACACATAATCAACCCTGTAAATAAATAGAACAAAAGCGTAAAAATAAAAGAAAATAAATCCCACACAACACCAACAATAATTCCATCTACTTGTAAATAGTAGTAAAATAAAAACTATCGGCACTGCAAAAAAACAAACCCATATTCCAATACAAAATACCTAAACTAAACGAAAAAGCGACCTGACCAAAACTCAGCTACCCCATACCCTTCTCTTAACTCAATAGCATCATCACTAGAACCAAAAACGGACCACTAGACCATTCTAAAACTCCCTATACCATATAAATTTACATCGCCCTCATTAACAGCGACCTCACTTCCACCAAAATCCAGATAAAATAAAAAAGCAATCTTAATCTAAGCCACCTCTCCTAACCCATATATCTAAGACGACAATACGACCAACAGAATCAGAATAAGCTCCCAAACCCCACTTTCACTTAAACATAATATCACTACAAATAAACCGTTTTCACCAAATTCCAACTTTGTCACCCGATGAGAAGCACGTAAAGAAGCTTCGAAACGCGAAAATTTTGGTGTAGTGAAACTATAAATTTATGAACCATTGTAACAACTATTACAATATATCTATATATATATATATATATATATATATATATATATATATATTTAGTATATCGAGGCAGCAAGTAATTTTCTAACCATATGCTGCTAAATATAAGAGACAATGAATGTCTATTATGTTTAATCCTGAGCCGTTCTAAACGTCGTATTTTTGCTTTAATTTCAGTTGAAAATAAAGACAAAAATTCTCCAACATTTGGATAATTATTTATAGATTTTCTTCTAAGCTCATGATTGTCTGGAAGTAGAGAATTCCAAGAACTTCACCAAATAACAAGAACTGCATTATATAAAACATCCCAATTAAATGGTAATTAGAAGGGTAAAATTCATTTTTCTCGTGGAACTGAGAAACGATTTGTATATAGATTTTAGTCTAAAAATTTCTGAACATTTGGGAAGCCACGAATAGGTTCAGATGAGTGTTTTTAAAAGAGATCCTGGAATTTTAAGAAGGTTTCAGGTAAGAGCCATCACTAATTTCATTTGAATTACAAATCATAGTTTCTGTTCTGAAAAGTTTCATCCTAAGTTGTGCTTCTTAGGGGTTTTATACTGCATATGTTTTATGTAAAATGTAAATAGTTGACAAAGAATTAATAATAAAAAATACACAATTTGTCAGAGAAAAGCGCCTTGTGAAAATGTTTTTTATTTTTTCGTCTAGCTGCTAAAAAAGATGAAAGCAACATTGAAAGATGGCAGCCTAATTATTCTGAATGAAGGCAGTATATCTAACGGATTGTTTGAAATTTCCATTCTAAGCGATATGCGTCTTAATGACGAAACACCAAAAAATGTTTAATTTAGTTCAAAATTTATTTTAGAAAATTTAACGAAGCAATTTCATACATGTTAAAATTTAGAGTTCCCTTTATTCTTTTAGGAAGTCTAAAAAATTGTAAAGAATATATTACAACTGAAAAGGTTAAAAATTTAGTCGTGTTTCATGTGTAAATGTCCAATTTAAATTTAAAATTCGAGTAGGAATTAGTTTTTATGAAAACACAAAGCCTTATCCATAGTTTTTCCTTTTAGCATTTAAACCTAAGCAAGGCCTGAAAGCCAATAAGAAATATGAATGTTATTGACTGGAGATAAATATGAGAAAAAGTTTAAATTTTTTCATAGTCAGTATTGAATAAAAAGCATGAAGCCGGAGGAGAGTTGCAGAAACAAGAAGTGCTAAAATGAAACTGTTAACAATCTTACGATTCGATCTATCAATTTCAACTGTAGAATAAGGTGAAAAACTTGTATTGTTTTTAAATTAGTAAAGTCTACATACCAAAGTGCAAATGTCATTAGAAAAGTTGTATGGAAATATAAATGGAAAAAGCACAGAGGATCAACGTTACTACGGTTGGAAAGTAACCGAAGCCTAGATCTCAGGTTAGGACCGATAACTTAGCAGAATCGTTTTAGCTTTTATAAAATGTTTATAAATATATATCAGAAACAACACATCAGATGTTTCAATAATATTCAGACACTTAAAAATTGTAGAGGGATAAATAGTTAAGAGAGATTCTAGCGAGGAAAATTGTTTGTCAGACACAGTAAACCAAATTTCCGAGCAGCAGCCGAAGGAATTGATTGAAATAATTGTGCAACTATGAATTAATAGTAATTAATAAAATCAGCAATTAATTGGTTTCCTACCATAATAAAAAATACAACGCCTGTAAAAGCATGGATAACGAGTTGACAACAGAAAGAAAAATAATATTTATTCACGTTGTTTAGTTAGTGCTTACGAAAGATATGTAGACTTAAGAAGGAAATAGATAATTAACAGACTAAAAAAAATTCGATGTTATTCCGAAAAATGAACATTAATATTCCTGTCTTTAACAAAAAATAAATATTGACATTTGAGGAAAAGCGGCATTTTTCAGACAAAGTACTCAAGCTAAATTATATTTTATCATCATAATCATCAACTATGTCTTCATGTAAGCATCGTCCATATATTTATACTATATTTTCTGTTTTATTTGCAGTATTTACTGACGCAATTTCTTATGGATACGAACATGAATCGACGACAAGGTATCAAATAAGAATGTCCATATTTTAACAACGCTATATTGTTTTTCAATGAAAATTCTCGTTTGGAATTACTGTTCAAAATCATGGTGGTATTTTAATAAAAATTAAACGCGTTTATGATCGGACAATAAGTTTAATAATCTATTTATATTTCTCTAATATCCGATATATATATATATATATATATATATATATATATATATATGTGTGTGTGTGTGTGTGTGTGTGTGTATGTGTGTGTGTGCACATAAATATTATGTATATATCATTATCATTACACCACCATTACTAATCACTACTACCGCTTTACAATAATCATTTGCTAATTATTTCATCAGCATTCGATCTGATAATTCTATGCACAGTAATAGGTTATTATTATTTTTGGGGCCTAATAAATAAAACATAACTCATCAGTAGTAGTATTGATCAAGATACTGTCTAATTTTATAAGATTTGCTTAAAAATCTTAGATATAATTTCAATTTTTTTAATAATATTGGTAAATTTTAAGAGTAAAACAGTTTATACAATCAGCCTTTATAAAAACGAAAGGTCTTTAATTTTCATTCAATTGGAAATGAAGAAAAACTAATATAAATTTCATAAAAACTTATTTTTATATTTGAATTGCAGAAATATTTTTGGGTTAGTTATAATTTCGTGGGGAAATTCACTTATCAAATATAATTTCCCGAGTATCATAATGAAAATAATTAGATTATTACCAACACAGCAATTCATAACTGTAAACCCACTAGCACATCAATTCCGACCTCGTTAAAACAGCTAAGTAGCGTTAGCATTAAGCGAATTATTTAATCATTGGCACAAACCACATGTTTTAATACATTTCCTGAAAAGAGTGACATTTTAATTTTTCAGGTGTCTGCTTCTGGCGTTACTGCTATAATTCTATCAGATTCTAAAGAGGAAATGACCAACTTAAATATGATTCGTCGGTGTCAATAGGTTTTGTCGAAAGTACGAATTATCGGCTGCTGTTGTGTAAAGAAATGAGTTTTGGAAAAGTGACAGTTTTTTTTCTGAACTTGATTATCGTAATTGCATTTTAATTAAAGAATTTATTGAAATCCACTTCAATGAAAAAGCCTATACAAAATCGATAATATACGTTGATGATTTATAATATCTTCCTCTTAAAATATTTATTTAGGAAAGCAGATTTTTCAATTTCATTAACATTTATAGTTTTCCATTATTAGTAGTGATTCAATTTGTAATCTTTTGTTTTAACTCGTGCGTAATATCAAGTTCTTGATTATATCATTTTTCGTCGTGTTGTATTTCCTAAACGTTTTAGTTGATGCTCCTGTTGGTTGTCCTCAAGTAGTATGGTTTCTGTTATTTGGTACTTCATATTCAAGCGATGTGTTTTCTGTCAATTTAAAATTCTGTAGCTCCTGTTTAAAATGCTCTAGGAAAGATTACTTTTTCCAAGACACTCAGGTTTATTTGCACAAATCCTTTTCACCATTGAACTTGGGAAGCGATTGTAAACAGCTGGCAGTTTAAATACTTATAACCGGGCTTGCCGCCAATTTTTTTTTTTTTTTTAAGCGTTTCACCCCGAGCAAGGCATGTCACTGCCACTACTGTGCAGGGGGCTACGTAGAGTGGAGAAAGGCTGATTAAATATAGGAAATAACAGAGGGTGGGTGATAGGCGGGTGAGGATACCGAGAATGAGTGTTTGGTAGATGAGAGTGTTGTGAGAATAGTTGGGAGTTAGTGTGATAGGAGGTGTCTATTAACCCTACATTTAAACACCTGGAGATTGTAACTGTCGGGAAAGCAGACTTGTGGAAGGGAGTTCCACAGGCGGGAAGCGCGAAAGAAGAAGCTGTTGGAGTAGAATTTACGGTTACATCTTATTTGTTTAACTGTAAAAGGATGGGACCTAGTTGCTAATCTAGTATCTCGTGTAAATTCGTGCTTAGGCGGCACCAGTGATCTAAGCTCATCGGAGCAGAAGGCATGAAAGTACTTGTAGAAGAGGCACAGGGAATTATGACACCTTTATGAAATGCACAATTGGTTCAGGTTATTTAAGAACATGCCTCCAGTTTACAAGTCGAAGTTTTTGTTTCGTAGTAGTTTGCATAAAAACGACAGAGACTTATCTATTTTCATTTGTTTCTTTTCTAACTGATCAATATTTGAATTATTTAGTATTCCACAATTCCTAGTTTCCTAATTTCGTTTTTATGATGATTTCATAACATGTGCCATCACAACATTTTTTCACATTTCATATCATTGGGTCTGTTTTGGAAATTATGTTCTTGAGTCTTATTACATGGTAAACCTTGGAGCAGACTCGACTTTTCTATTCCAATACAAGAATCATGAAGTGAAAGCCTCAAAAATGGGGCATGAGGACTTCGAAAATTTCAGTTGTAGTTTGAGCTCTCGGATTTATTGACGAAGATCTTTATATACACATTGAAGAAACCCCTGGTAGTTAATAGCTTTAAGAAATGCAAAAAGTTGCAATCACACATAACCGTATTAAATTGCAAAGAGCTTTATCTAAGAAAGGAGAGAGTGAGATTAAGCTTTTCTATTACAAAAGTGGTCAACGGAAAATGTTATGAAACCATTTTTGACCTGACTGAAACCCGGAAAATATGAACATATGATAGAAATAAAAAATAATAATAATATTAATAATGACATGTAACACTATATTTAGCATGACCAGAACGGAATAAAATTATATTAGTCTGTATTATTAAGTATTACATATGAAACGGAAAAAATTGTATTGAAGTGCATTAATTATTTTATAGATCAAAAAGAACCAACGAAAAAGAAATATATATTTATTCTGTTTCAATATGAACAGAGGGAAAAAATGAAGATTGCAAATAAGCTGAAAATAAACATGATTTAAAAGATTGAAGGTCTGCAGTTGCGATTGTTTTGCACAGAATCTAACGAGTCGGGTCAGACGAGGTCATCGCATCAGTCGTCTATTATTGACAAACGGAAAAAAATCATTACTAAGAAAGCTTCAATCGTTCTTCCCAATGACAAAACTGATAAAACTGAAAATTATATTGTTTTTATTTTTCTAACAAATTCATGCAGAATATAACAAAACACCGCTGTGGTATGTCAAAAAAGTTGTCACAAACTCAGAAAAAAAGGAATTTTGCGTATTCAGGGGTCTTTGACAAGTGTAAATGCTAGATTTGTTTATTATGAGAAATAACTGAATTGAAATTTCCATGAGAAAGGAATTTGAGGCCTTAAGGTTCCGCTCAAAACGGGTAAAGAAAAAATGGTCTAATTGTTTAAATAAAGGGAAATAAGACAGAAAGACGAGACTGCATAAAAATATCATTACTCAATTGGCTGCGCCAACAGGAAAGAAGACAGAAAAATGTAACCCCGCCCTTAAGCTGGGGGCGAGAATGATTTTATTGGCTGCAAGCGCCAGAAACTAGACACCCAGTGTCCTTCGTCCACCGCACTAGTAAAGCAGGTAAAAGCATAAATACAGAGCTCCAAGGGGATTACAAAAAGTATAGTCGGCTCTCGGTCCAGAGATATAACGACGAAGATAAACGCCAAGACATTGGGTGCCCACCGTAGAGCTGGCCGCCTCACATAGTGTTCCTGCCTGAAGATGTATAGAAACCGAGATAATTGTCACGCCGATCAGTACAGTAGAGAAGCGACCAAAAAGAGTTAAAGACAAACAAGAAGTGATTTTACAGATGAAGTCTCGAAACGGCCAATCAAAGTTAAAGGCAGACAAGAAGTGATTTTGCAGATAGAGTTGAGACCCAGCTCGGATCAAAGAGCCAGGCCGAAGTACTGAACCGAAGACGTCTTACTGCCGTCGCCAGCTTTACCAACCACACTCAGACAATCTTTCGGCAGTTTCCATAAAGCTTCGGTTTGAAACGAAACAAAGAAATTTTGAATCGTCACAAAAATAAAACTCCGATTGAAGTGAAGTGATATCACCAACCAGAGACTTGAATTAATGATAATAAAAACGCTTTGCAAATTACTACTTAAAGAAATTGGTCGAAACTTCCGTTCCGTAGCCAGCTTGATAGGAACGGGCTTTCGGAAGAAGACGATTGATGATTGTTTTACTCTATTTTCTCTTTACATATAAAGAATTTTCCATAGCTGATACAGGCGTCATTCTAATTATTTTTGATGCCATTCATTTGCCCATTGTGTGCGCACTTCCAACTTTGTTAGACTTGACGGAGAGACATCAAGCGAGAATTCCACGGGACTTCCTTCAGATCAAACTTCACAACGTGGGAAATAGAGATCACCGTTGGAAGAATCAACTTGAAGACCAGCTACTGAATTGAAACAATCAACGACCAGCCGCAGGAGGCGTCAAAGACAACAAACACAACAACAACAACAACAATAATAATAATAATAATAATAATAATAATAATAATAATAATGACGGTTTTGGTAATGCAAAAGCAAGCATTCATATCTTCTGTTTTTAATTTATTGGAAGTGTTTACGTGTTTTTTTTTTTGTGAATGAAGTTGAGCTCAAGTAAATATATACTCCACGTCAACTATTTTATTGTCACTTGACTGATGTTAACTAGTTGAATACAGTATCACCCACGGGCATGTACCCAGTGTAAATCGGTGGATGAGCAGGGATAATTGCGGGACATTATGGCTGACTGTTAACATTGTGGAATGATAATTGTTGTTTGTTTTTGTTTAGTGGCATATCAAACAATATAAGTTATTTAAAGCTAAAATCTAAATAGTTTCTACGCATTCTTTTAAATATAATAAAATTTTGAATGATACATGTCATACTAAGGAACCCACAGCACAGAGAGAATAGGGGATAATAACATATTAGTTGCAGCGGGAAAACGTAGTAATTTATACGAACTAAGACCCCTAAAAACAACAAATTACTCGAGGACAACATAACTAAAACGTACAAAAAGCAGCAAAAACAAGAATACGATATCAAAATGGTAGTGAAATAATTTGCGCCACTAATACACAAGCATTTATCCCACTAAATGGCCTCAAGGACAATTTTTGAATAAATTTCAACATGCAGACTCATATAGCAGAACCTATGATAGATAACGCCATCACCTTAAACAAATAAAATTAAACACAAATTAGATAGAATATTTAAATACACCTGAAAATCACTTCTATTTGAAAATAAATACGCATAAAGAGAGACATTTGACACTACAAAGGAATAGATTTGCCAGATGTCACTTCAATCTAAGAAAAGGTACATACAAATGATACAGAAAACCCAAAGATAAACAACTGTACATACACATATCTTCAAACTACCAGCCATTAATAATCAAGCAAATACAACAATCAATTAACAACAGGCTCTCCGAAAATTCTTCCAGTGGCACTGCATACTACTAACCTACCAAAATCTATGAAACCTTCATAAAAAATGCATCTCAGCAACACTTACGTAAATATCACACAACACAAAAAAGTCAACAGCAAACAAAACAACACATGATTAAACACACCGTACAACAAAACCTTAAAATAAACGGCAGTAAATTATTCATTAACCTAACAAAATCCCATCAAGCAGTTTCAACAACATATTCAACAAAAATACATTACAGCTACAGTAGCACCGAGAACATGACACAAGTAATAAAAAACACAATAGGATAACAATCAACAAAACACCTGAACCAACTAAACACGCGTGTAACTTCAGAATAGAGAACGAATGTGTCTTCAACAGAAACTGATTGAAGAACAATGTAATATACCAAGCTTCTGTAAAATTACCAGTTAACGAAGAAAAATATACATAAGAGTAACTGAAGAAGATTAGAATAAAAGTAACTACGCACGAAAACATCATTTTCAAATAACAAATACGTGAAAAGCACAATTCTTTCTAAAAATATATGACAGATTACAAACTAAAATACAACTAACCCCGAAAGTATTACTGAGAACAATGGAAATGAACAGCGGCCTCCAGTAATAAATTTCCAAAGTGTTAAACACTCTTGGAGAAACCATATCTATGATTACCTTCCCAGACCAGAAAAAACTAATAATAAGCGATCAGAACTCGTGTCAAAATGCAGGCAAAAGAGCAATTTTTTGCTTCTTCTTCTTCATCATGATCGCCTATGTTCTTTCAGAACATAGGCGATCATGGCTTTCAACGTTTCCCTATCCCTGGTGGCTCTTAGCATCCTTTCTTCTATTACACCACACAACCTTTGTTAGGTCATTCATCTGCTCAAGTCCCACAAATATGTTATACAATGTTTTACTCTGTCTCTTTTTCCATCTATCTGGTCTGTTAGTATCAGGTTCTCCAAGCCCTGCTTCCTCATTGCATGGACCAGGAAATTTAGGTGTCCCTTTTTAATGCTCAATATTAGTCTCATTTCGTTTCCATCCTTTTCAAAACTTCATCATTGCTCACATGCTCGGTCCATAATATCCGCATCATCCTTCTGTAGAACCACATTTTAGTTGCTTCAAGTTTTTTATTCATCTTTGATGATATTGTCCAGCATTCACTGCCATATTGAAGAACTCACATCACATAGCAATCTAGTACAAGCTTCTTTGTTTCTAGTGAAAGTTTCCTGTGTTTTAATACTTTACTCAGCTTCTGGAACGTTTTCCTTTGTCATGTCATTTCAGATCCCAATGTTGCACTTTCCAGCTCCTGTTAGAACATTTCCCAGTTATTGATTCTAGTGTCCCCCACCTGTGTTTGTCAATTTGGGTTGCTCTTTTTGCTGATTTCCATGCTTTCAGTTTTCTTGCAATTTATCTTTATCCTTTTTTGTCAATCACTTCAGCTACCTTCCGTATGAGGGCTTGTAGTTTCCTTTCCGTGTCTGCAGTCAGTACTGTATCATCTGCATATCTTATGTTGTTCAAATTGCAGCATCCGCTGACAAATCCTGGCGTAATATCAAGGGTCCTCAAAATATTCCTGCTGTTTCCAGTGAAAAACGCCCCTTTCTATCTTTGTACATCTGCTGAATCCGTTACTTGTCCGTATGCAGACAGTTTGCTGCCAGTAGATATTCTTGATTACTTTAAAGTATTTCCTCACAATGTCGAGGTTGCTGAGCATCTCCATCAATTTTTTTGTAGCTTAAATTTCTCAAACGTATAATCGATAAAACAGAGGAACAAGCCTGATTCTGTTTCTTGCTCTATTCACGAGTATGTGTCCCATCAGTTTTGTAATATGACTCATTAAGTTGATAGTTCGGTGCAGCTCGCACTCGTTTGCACCTGGCTTCTTAGGCAGTGCTATGAATATCGACTTGCATAGGTCGTCTGGTATTATAAATTTCATTTATTATTTCTGTAATTTTCTCTATGTCGAATTCATCCATGGCTATCAGCAGTTCTATTACAATGCTACCTGGACCAGCAGCTTTGTTTCCATTGCAGTTTCCACTTCGGACTATATGTCCGGTCCGTCCTCATCTTTGCGTATTATCAATTGCTCTCGTTTATGGAAAATATCTTTTATATATTCTTCCCATCGCTATTTCTCCAATATTATCGTTCCATCTTTGAATGTATGTCTGCGTTATTGGTCTTGCTCAATCTTTCTACCTCTGCGGATTTGTCATTGAGCCATTCCTCTTTAGTCTGTCGGCATTTGTTCTTTATGTTCTTGTGTGCTTTCCTGTATTACTTTCCAAGACTTAGCATCATTTGATGTCTCCTTTGAATCATGTCGAGAATCTCTTCAGTCATTCACATGCTTTTACTTCTGCGTCTGATTTTCTTTGGGGCAACATTATTTGCTGATGTCACTATCGCTTTTTTAGTGAGTGACATTTTGAATGTCCTTTGCCAATTTTTTCTTACTTGTTTTTTATGCTGTTAGTGTATTCTTTCGGCAGTTTGAGGTCATTTACGAGCGTGTTGTATTTCAGTCTTGGTGCTGTTCTAGGCTTTTCATTCTTCGGAGTTTTATCCTTAGTTTGCAGATGACCGGGATGTGGTCGTTTTCGCTGTCGGCGCCTGTATAGGTTTTGCATTAAAACCATTGCGTTTCTGAATCTCCTGTTTATGGTTATGTAATCTATATTTGGTTTTCGTTTCGTCTTCTGGGTTTCTTTATGTCCATAGACGTCGCGGGTGTTCTTGACACCAGGTGTGCTACGTTACTTTTAAAGTCCAAAACCGATAGCGAACAGAAATAGATTAAAAGGAATAAATAAAACAAACAAATCAAGTAAAATATATAAAAATGCAACAAATGAATAAGTACATAACAACAAATTAGCAAACCCCGCCGACCAAATAACAGTTAGAATAATACAACAGATTCCTTACTATGCAACATAGTACTCAAAATGAATCACTGATGAGTATTTATAATATTTGCGTAGAAACAAAACATTGACTGACGATTGCGTTCAACATGAAACAAAGTAATGATTCTGGTTGTTAACGCCATTGAACACTTGATGTCTATCAATTAATCCCTTATATTAAACATTGTAGATAGATAGATAGATAGATAGATAGATAGATAGATAGATAGATAGATAGATAGATAGATAGATAGATAGATCTGTGATGTGAGGATAATATTTTTTGTACACCACAAAATATTTCAGTGTCACTGAACCAGTTTAATTAACAATTTTTTGCTGTTAGTATTAGATAAGAATTTCGCTGTCACTTCTTTCATTAATATATATATATATATATATATATATATATATATATATATATATATAGATGGATAGATAGATAGATAGATAGATAGATAGATAGATAGATAGATAGAGTGGAAGTATTTACCATAGACGCTAAAATGGCTTTCACCGAAGAATTATCCTCGGGCGTTTGTAAAACCTCTTATTTTAAGTGGTTAATTCTCCAATTTATGAAAATATATAACTGCTCAACATGTAGGTTTTTTTTAAATTGTTCATTTTATAGTTGTGTTTGCTAGCCTAATTTAAACAATATCTGTTTTATTATATATATATATATATATATATATATATATAAGTGAATAATTAACGAGAAAAATTTACAACGTCCAAAACATTAATTTAAAACAGTGCCCGATATATAATATAGAACTGTTAATATTTATTATAAATGATGAGAAATTCTAGGAGGATTTCAAACATTAAGTAAGTAATTCATCGAGTTTATTCAACCTTAACAGAACGTGGAAAGCACTGCACGGCCGTTGCGACCTTTATTTGGGACTCATCAGCAGTGCGCAAACACGCCCAGAATTGAAACCCAGACAGTTACGTTATTAAGCGAATGTCATATCAATTGTACCACAGGCCACGTCTGTATATCGTTGCTTGAGCCGGCTTCTAATGCTCCAGTGTGAGCGGATTTGTGATAGTAGTTGTGGCGCTGGGAAGCACAATTCTATGGGTAAAAGGAGCTAGGCAGATTTCCACCACGGAATATGTGAATGAGCGGCGCTATATTGAGTTTAATTCATTACCTCTTTGTAACCAGGGCCTGTGGTACAGTTGGTATGACATTCACTTAACACAATTGTCTGGGTTTAAATTCCTGGTATGGGATGCGCACTGCTGAATAGTCCCAAATATAGGACAAAACGGCCGTCCAGTACTTTCTGCATTCTGTTGAGTTTGAATAAAACTCGGTGAATTACTTACTTAATTGTAAATTATACCTTACAATCATGCTAAAAATACTGCAAAAGCCAAAACAAGGATCCCCTAAAGACTATAAACCTTTATAGTATCAACAACATTCTTACATCAAATTTTACCTATTACACACACCACAAACTATAATCTAATTCAAAGTTCCATAGAAAAAAGTGATTTCCTAAATTCAAAATTAATGTTAAATATACAAAATTAGATTAATTATAAAATCTATGCCGAAAAATAAGAATCTTTTATAGTTGTACAAATAAACATTAAGGATAGGTTCAATCTCATGCGTTCCCAACCTTTACACCTCCTTACTCTCCACCTCTAATAAACCCAAAACATAAAGGCTAGCCAGGCGGCCATAAAACATATACACCATTTTCAAATGTTAAATCTGTCTACAAAATTCCCAACACTTGCATTAATCATCTATATCCCCCTACTCATTTCACTTTCTTCAAAATTCTAACGGACAATTTACAAGACTTATTCCATTATCGCTAAGGGCCACCAACATTTTACACACAACTTGCCAAATATAAAAAAGAGGGCTTCCATTCCTTTCCACACCACCTGATGAGACATTGTAAGTCCAATGTCTAAAAAAAATGTACAATTTGTAGTGTATATTTATAAAAAAAATTGTACATGTTCTAAAATATATATATATATATATAATAAAACAGTTTTTGTTCAAAATTAATTTAGACCAACCAATAATTTTATATATCTATCTATCTATCTATCTATCTATATATATATATATATATATATATATATATATATATATATATGGTATATCTGGTAATTGCTAAGGTTGATTCTACAGGGGATCGTAAACCGAGGAGTACTCACTGTTAATATTTAACGGAGTATTGTAATGGAAATTACTGGACGAATTTACAAATCCTTTGATGATAATTCTTTTCGTAGTAATTTTCTAAATATCCATCTCTTCAGAAAAAAAAATATTCCCAAAAATGAATGGGTAAGATTTATCCCGGCAAGAGGAAACTTGGGGAAAGAATAGACACCTAGAATGCTGCATTTCTACCCCAGGCCATAAGATGATCATAGAGCGATCTTTTAACTAGCCATTCTCAAATTCCTTCTTTTCACTAAAAGATTTGAATTGTTAATTTTTTATATTTAATTTTATGCTAATAGCAACATCTTCATCTTATAAATAATTATTATTTTAATTTTATGACAATAATATTACTATCAATTATGATAACGATCGTAAACGGATAAAAAAGAAAACCTAAATCATTACCATTCTTAATAATAACAACAAGAACAATACTTCATAAAGATATTAATAATTATCGATAATAATAATAATTTTTCCGAAAGAAAAGCCAAACAGAAAAGATACATACATAGGGATATCTGCATAAATTTGGAAACAAAGATTCAAAATCACCGATATTCCTTTTCAAACACTTGCTTGAAACATCAAAACACTATTGGAAAGTAGAAGACGAAGGACTCACCCCGCAAATTAAATAGAGGATTATCGGACATAAACAGAATTCTAACAACTTCAGGGAGAACTGCTCTGAGGACAAATTTGTAATAATCAAATATAAAAATCCCAGTAAACTATTCAATCAGAGGAATGAACTTATTTTCAAATGCAGAAAAATAGATTTAAAATTCCATAAGAAATGGAATTTTTACTTGAAAGTCTTATTCGGTTAAAAATTTACATATGAATTTACTAAAATTCGTAATAATCTAAAACCTACAATTGTTATTATTAATTGAGGTGAAGTTGTACTAAATTTATTATGTTTATAGATATATGTATGTGTATGTGCATGTGTTTATATATATATATATATATATATATATATATATATATATATATATATATATATATATAGGTGATACCTACTTTGTCCGTCCTCAACACATGTCAGTACTGATTAGTTGAAATTAAAACTTCAGAAACGTTTATTGGAAGTGTATAAAGAAAATCAAAAACACTTACAATAGGATTAGGTTCCCAAATACCAAGACTGTATTATTTGCCTAAAATTCACAAAAGTAGTGTGTCTTTACGTTTCTGATGTTAGCAATAAAAGGAATATAGTTCAGCTTTGAAAATTTAATGTATGTGCAGGTAAATGAGGTTTTTATGGGCGGCCTCTTGGGTCCCTTCTTACCCAACATTTTTGTTTGTTACCATGGGAGTCTTTTGTTTGAGAAGTATCAGAAATCATATATATATATATTTTTTTTTTTTTTTTATAAGCGTTTCACCCCGAGCAAGGCATGTCACTGCCACTACTGTGCAGGGGGCTACGTAGAGAGGAGAAAGGCTGGTTAAATATAGGACATAAGAGAGGGTGGGTGATAGGCGGGTGAGGATACCGAGAATGAGGGTTGGGTAGATGAGAGTGTTGTGAGAATAGTTGGGAGTTAGTGTGATAGAAGGTGTCTATTGACCCTACATTTAAACACCTGGAGATTGTAACTGTCGGGAAAGCAGACTTGTGGAAGGGAGTTCCACAGGCGGGAAGCGCGAGAAAAGAAGCTGTTGGAGTAGAATTTACGGTTACATCTTATTTGTTTAACTGTAAAAGGGTGGGACCTAGTTGCTAATCTAGTATCTCGTGTAAATTCGTGCTTGGGCGGCACCAGTGATCTAAGCTCATCGGAGCAGAAGCCATGAAAGTACTTGTAGAAGAGGCACAGGGAAGCTACATCACGCCGGTGTGAGAGCGGCTGCAGCCGGTCTGCCAAGTTAGTATCAACCACGTTACAGATCCTCCTTTGTATTTTGTCAAGAAGCCCAAGGAGAGCAGCAGGGGCACCCGACCAGATATGGCAGCAATATTCAATACACGGGCGGATGGTAGATTTGTATATGTGCAGAATAGTTTCAGGTGGGAAAAATTTCCGGGCCCTGCACAGAGAGCCGACTTTCATAGCAGCAGATTTGGCAATGGATTCAATATAGTCATTCCATTTGAGGTCCGCCGAGAGTGTAAGGCCAAGGAGGCGTAGTATTTTACTCTCTGGGAGGCTAGCCTGTCCCATGCTAATGGGAGGTAGATGCGATAGTCTATGGTGGTTAGTTGATAACAGCTTTGTTTTGGAGGCATTGAAATTTACCAACCATTTCCTACCCCAGGTCACTACGGATTGGAGGTCCCTTTCCAGTGCGGCAGCGAGGTTCACTTTGTCGTTCAGACCTGGTTTCTGATCGATGCGGGAGTAGATTGTTGTGTCGTCGGCATACATGCCAACTTGGGATCTAATGGTGTCGGGGAGATCATTAATGTAGATCAGAAATAGCGTGGGACCTAGGATAGAACCTTGAGGGACGCCCGCGTTCGTCTGGTAGTTTTGGGAGGCATGCCCATTTAATACCACCTTTAATGTGCGGTTAGAGAGGAAGGACTGGATGAGGTCAGACAGATGTCCAGTTATCCCATTGCTCCGCAGTTTGCACAAGAGGCCAGCATACCAGACCCTGTCGAATGCTTTGGAGATATCCAAGGCAACGGTTCGAGCTTCACCATTCTTGTCGAGTGCCTGGTATATGTACTCGGTAATGGTCGTTAGCATATCAGCAGTAGACCTGGTGAAGCGAAACCCATACTGTTTGTCAGAGAGAAGCCCGTTGGCCATAAGATGCTGAATCACCTCGGCGTTGATAATGGCTTCGAAAACTTTGCCAAAGATTGGAAGGAGACTAATAGGGCGGTAATTGGCGGTGTCTGAGGGTTCGCCAGAATTCTTAAATATAGGTACTACGCAGTCACCGCCGCTCGCTTTGTGTGGGTCAAGTTGCGCAATTATCTTGGCGACCAGCGAGGGCGAGATGAGGACGTTATTTAGTTGAGCCTTAGTTCTGGGTGGGAAGTCTGGTGTAGGTATTCCTAACGAGTCCAGTGTCGAATTGGTTGAGAATTTACGGGCAAAGCACTCAGCCTTGTCGGCTGGGGAGGTGAGAACTTCAAATTCATTGATTAGTGGGGGTATTGAAGTCTTGTTCCTGCTGAGCACGCTTTTGCAGAGACGCCAGTAATCTTTGGAGCCAAACTTAGAGGATGCTATGCGTTGCCTAATTCTGGTAGCAAACGCCCTCTTGGCTTCGTTCAGTACTTTTTTACACTTGTTCCGTGCTGAGGTGAAAAGGCGCCTGTTTTGGTTCGACGAGCAGCTTCGATAGCGCCGGAAGAAATGGTTCCGGTGGGCAATAGCGGCCGAGAAAGCGGGTGAGAACCAGGGGGATTGATGATACTTTCTCTGTGTTTACCAACATAGATGAGGCAACTCTTTTTTGTGAAGCTTTAAATTTGTTACACCCATTTTTAGTTTTCACAATGGAGGAAAAAGAGAACAATTCTATCCTTTTTTGATGTTCATATTGGAGCAGAATAATGGTATTATTATTACCAGTGTTTTCAGTAAAGATACCTTTTCAGGACTTTACATCAGTTGGGACACTTATGTCCGTTGTACCAGAAAAATAAATTTGATTAATACTTTAGTACATCCAGCCGTTTTTATTTGTTCTTTATATACACTTCAACAGGATTTGGACAGCATATGTTTCCGACTAATATTGTTGAGCGAACAATTGAACAAACGCTGGATACCTTTAACATGGCCCCAATATTTGGCCCTAGTCTGTGTCCCATTTATATGAAGTTACCTTACTTAGCAGAAAATGTAATCTTTTAAGTAACAGAGTTTCCTGTGTTATCGCTGCCGCTTTCTTTTCAGCCATATCACGTCTTATGTTTGGCACTCATTAGATTTCTCCATCATTTCCTAAAGACCGTCTACCCAATCGTAATAAATATTTTTTCATTTCCATGTTTAGATGTCAGTGCAAAGATGAATAGATAGGGCGAACGCGACTTAGGTTAGAATCGAGAATAAACCAACCCGTTTCCAAATATGTTATATTACATTTACGTAATCACACTCGTGTGTTGCAATCAGTGGACGAGTCAGAGACTGGAAAACACCTATTATAAAATGGGGCAAGCAAAAGGACAACGTTTTGAGATTACTACATTTTTGGATATATTTGAGCTTCATTTTTTCTGTTTTACGCTGGATCATTTAACCATTTCTTTATTTACGCATTTATTTTAATCGTAAATATCTCTATTATCTTAACTTTACGTATTTGTAATAATCGTAATATTAAACTTGTTCCAGCATTATCTCTTGGAGTCATTTGCTATTCAGTCAAATAATTGTAATTGTGCCAACGATTGTCTCCCTGAAGAAGCGTTAAAGAATGTTATAGAAAAACAATTGAACATAAAACTATGTCTATTCACGGTTATATTGCGTGGTATCAAGTCATTATTATGATATATATATATATATATATATATATATATATATATATATATATATATATATATTATTCAATTTTTATATATCTGCATGTGGGTCTATATAAATATATGTATTTACGTAGTTATAAACAAAAAGGTGAGCAATTAAAGATTTATATGAAAATGTGTTTATAATATAAGCCCTTTATAAAGGGCCCTTAAATGTGTTGCTATAATACCCATATAATACCCCTTTAAAGACGATATATTTAATAAATTAATTTTATTGGTTATTTATTATTATTATTAATTAATGAAGTATCAATATTTTTATTATTATCAATAATAATAACGTTTAATCTTATCATCTTTAACATTGTTGTCATACTAGATAGTAATATTATCATCGTACAACCAAAAAGATTATTATGTATAAGATGAAGATATTATTCTCGTAAGAATTAACATAAAAATCTAACAATTCAATTCTTGTAGTGAAAATACGGCCAATGAATTTACTGATGTGTATTTGAGAATGGCTAAATTAATGTTCAATCCATAGTTATCTTATCGACTGGGGAAGAAATTCAAGGAGTTCTCCACTTTAACCACCCTACGATTCCTCTCGTCTGGATAAATCTAAAACATTCAATTTTGTTAAAAAAATGCTTTGAAATTTAGATATTTATAAAGTAGCTAAAAGATTAAACTACCATCAATAGATTTGGAAATTCGCTCAATTTATTTTCATTGTCGTAAATGTCTCGTAGGATATATATATATATATATATATATATATATATATATATATATAAATATATATATGTGTGTCTGTGTGTGTGTGTATGTGTGTGTGTGTGTAAATAAATATATACTTATATAAATGAATAAGAAATGAACAAAATAAGTACAACGTTAAAAAACATTTAAGCCGTGCTCAATATAAAAATAGATCAAATGATCTCATGTAATAATTGATCTTTCTCTCTCTCTCTCTCTCTCTCTCTCTCTATATATATATATATATATATATATATATATATATAGATAGATAGATAGATAGATAGATAGATAGATAGATAGATGCAATAATACAGTTATTGTTTAAGTTATACCAGCAAACAATACTATAAAATTAGCAATCAAAAGATCCTACGTGTTGAGCAATTAAATAATTTTAATACATCGGAAAATTAACCACTTAACCTATGCTGCAAATATCATGGATCGAGCATGTGAGCAATGAAAATGTCTTAGAAATGATGGAAACAAAAAGAAAATTAATACTGAGCATCAGGAAGAAACAGCTGAAGTTTCTTGGAGAATCTGATACTAACAGGCCAGATAGAGGGAAGGAGAGACATGGGAAATCAACGGATAACACATTTGAAGCACCTAATCAAATGGATGACGGAACCAGGGTAGCGTGTTGTAACAAGAGAAGGTGCGCTCAGAGCCACCAGGTATAGGGAAACGTGGAAAGCCATGATCAAATACGTCCTGAGTGGACAAGGTACATAGAAAAAAAAGGAAGCTAAGGGGATTTATTTACGCCCGAAGATACGTTTTCGGTTAAAAGTGTTTTATCGTATGCCGTTAATTATCCCATAATATATATATATATATATATATATATATATATATATATATATGACATCCGCAGACAGATCTGTTCCGCTGTATCACAGCTCATCAGTACGGTTAGACTCCGACTGATTTTTAACCCAGGATTGAAACCCGACCGAATTGGCGTCAGTCGGCGATTCTACCTTTGGGCTATGGGCCTTCGATAGAAGAAGGCAAAATTTTTTAGCGCATATATTATCATTATACGCGCCTATATATATATATATATATATATATATATATATATATATATATATATATATATTAATAAATGAAGTGTCTACTCAATTTTTATCTGATCTTTTTCTTTTTCTTCTTCTTCTTCTATGTACCTTATCCTTTCAGAACGTAAGCGATCATGACCTTCCACGTCTCCCTATCCCTGGTGGCTTTTAGCACGGTTTATCATGTTAACGTCTTTCAGCCACTGTTTTGTCATCCACCTGCTCAGGCCCTCCAAATATGTTATTTGCTGCTTTCCACTGTCTCTTTTTTTCCTCTATCTGGCCTGTTTGTATCAGGTTCTCCAAGCCCTCTTTCCTCATTGCATGTTCCAGGAACTGTAGTTGTCTCTTCCTGATGCTCAATATTAGTTTCCTTTTCGTTTCCATTCTTTCCAGCACTTCGTCATTGCTCACATGCTCAGTCCACGATATCCGAAATCTAGTACTCTCTTCTTTGATTCTAGTGAAAGTATCGTGTGTCTTAATACTTTACTTAGCTTCTAGAACGCGTCTTTCACCATGCCAATTCTCCTTTGGATCTGTGTGTCGCACTTTCCGTCTTCAGTTAGAACACTTCCCATATATTTAAATTTTCGTACTTGCTGGATTTTAATATTCCCCCACCTGTATTTAGCACTTTCAGCTGCTCTTTGTGCTGATGACCATGCATTACTTTCCGTAAAACATTTGGTGATTTTCATATAGAGCCTTTTTGTGCCTATGGATCTATAGAGCTTTTTGTGATTTACAAAAACATTATTCCTCCCCACAGATATATATATATATATATATATATATATATTAATAATTGTTGGTAAATTAGTGAGGAATGAGCCCTTCCGTGAACAAATGATATGAATTTGTTTTACATAATCAGATTATTTCTTATTAAGTTAAGTAGATCAGGATTTTTTCTATGTCAAATGTACAAATACTCTTTTGATGTTTTAAATAGAATGACTTTTAAATTAAAAAAAAATATTTGTCTTATAAATGAGTTAATGTAATATATATTTGCCTTCAAATATTTTCCTTACATTACAAAAAATATTTCTGATTTCAAATAACCCACACACGATTGATAAGGAGTATCACAATTAATCAATCAATCAGTTTTATATCAAATATATTAGATAATATAAAAGTAAAATTTCAGATACGATTATAGATAACTATTTATAAATGTACAATCATTTCGGTTTTTGGTGGCTGGTAAACTTGTGATATTTTGTCTTTATTCTGCTAGTTAAATTTTGCAAATGTATTTTTTATTTTTACTTCACATTATTTTTTATTGCATATAGCGGTGGTTGCATTTGAAAAATTATTCTTGCCCTTTAAGATTTGAGGTAGCACTTCTTGGGGCAGCAAAAGCTAATTTATTTATTTTCTCTTTTCTTTGAAATTGTAAGGGAAGTTACTTGAAAATCATTGCATTGGCTTTGAAGAGTTCTCCTGACTTATACTAAATTAAAATTTAGTATTTTTTTAATTAGAATAGATTGACCCTACTATCGCCCGCTTCACGTTCTTCCTTCTTCTTCTGAACAGGAATAAAGGTGCATGCCTTGTTTCTTGTTTGGGAAGAGGTTCCGATTTCTTTCCTCTCCTCTGTCTGTAGTGGTAGTGATGTTGCAAGCTTTTTGTTGTATGGTAGCAACGTCTATGTCTTCTGCGGGTACCGGGTTGGCAGTTTTTTTATTGCTGTTTCCTACTGGTATTTATCTCTTGCATAGGGTCATGATGGTCTGCTCTAATCAACAGTTGAATATATCGTGTTTTCTTGTAGTCCCATGTCCTGAATGGATGGGTGTTCCTGCAAGAGCCTCCGGTAGTCAGCCTGATGCAGTCTGCGCTGGTTTCCTTCCTACACATGTTGCATACAGCCACCGACTGGTTCTACTCTAGGACTGTCTCTTAATAAAATTCTCTAACCATGAATACATACAATCAAAATAGCAAAATTAAACCAACTAAACAAAATTACGTAAACCAATCAACACCTTCTTCGCGAACATACGAGGTATACTCACCTGGTTTTGCAATGTTGAATCTTTGCTCCAAGTAATCTCACCTTACATCTTAGCCCTAGTTCTTCCCTGTTTGTTCAGCCACTATCACCCTCCGGAATCACTTCTTCCAGCTTTATCAGGGCCACGCGTCGGACCATAACTGGCGAATTTTTGCCTATACTTGCAATGAGTAAATGAAAATACTTAATCCAGCTAAGTTGCTGTTGGCTGTCAGAATGACACATCCCATTAGTTTGGCTTCAAAACTATTGGCGGCTCTGTAAAAGTGTACTAAATAATAGAATTTGAGATCTTCACTTCTTTAGGGGACAAGACTTGGTGCTTTGCTCACAGATTCTTCATCAACTCGACATTAGACTAGTTTGGAGTATCTGTACCCGACTTCCCACCTAGAAGTGAGGCCCACCAGAACGACGTCCACATTACCTCCTAGCTGGTCCCTAACATTTCAAGGATTGACCCCATAAAGAGAGCGAAGGTGACAGAATCCCAGTCATTGTCCTGAAGAAATGTTCCTTTAAACTCTGTCCTCTCTAAAGTCTTTAACTATTGCTTCTCTGCTTCTTGTTTCCCTACCTGATGGAAGTCCTCCTTTGTGGCTCCTATATGTAAGAATACTAGAGAACACTCGGATCCCTTCTAATTATCGACCTACCAACCTCCTACCGATATTTGGCAAAATGTTCAAGCCATTATCAACGCCAAGTTTATTCAGCATCTCACAGCCCACATTCTTTTCTCTGACAAAAAGTCTAGTTTCAGCTTCACCAGGTCTACTGATGATATGCTAACGACCATCACTGAGTATATATACCAGGGTCTCGATAAGAACGGCGAACCTCGAGCAATTGCCTTCGATATCTTCAAAGTGTTTGATAGAGTTTGGCATGCTGCCCTTCTAAGCAAGGGATGGACTATGGTATAACTGGACGACTGTCAGATCAAATCCAGTCATTTCTTTAAAATCGTCTAATGAAAGTAGTATTGAACAGATATTATCATACGAACTCGGGTGTCCATTAAGGCTCTACTCTAAGTCTTTCTACGCTGATGACACCACCGTTTACTCTCGCCTCGATCAAAAATACGCTGAAGCAGACAAAGCGAACCTCGCTGCTGAACTTGAAAATTGACCTCCACTTTATGGTGAATTGTTGTAAAAAATTTCTAGTGAATTTTAATGCTTCCAAAACGAAGCTGCAATCTGATAAACATTACAGAAAATCGTTCCTATCCATATTAGCATCGATTAGGTTAGTCTCCATGAAACCAAATCACGACGTTTCCTTGGGCTAATTCTCTCCAAAGACCTCAAGTATAATGACTACATGGAATCCAGCGCTAAATCTACTGCTAGGAAGGTCGGTTCACTGTTTATGGCCAGGAAGCTTTTCCAATCTAAATCCGTTTTGCACATATATAAATCTACCATTCGCCGTGTATTGAACACTGCTGCCACATCTTGTCGGATGCCCCTGCTCATGGCCTCGGAATTATTGACAAAATCAAACGGAAAATCTGTAATGTGGTCGATCCCGATTTGGTAGCTCAGCTCCAGTCAATTTATCACCGACGTAATGAGGCTTCCCTCTGTCTGCAAATACTTTCACGACTTCTGTATCGACGAGCTTAGCTCACTAGTGCCCCCTCTGTATGCCTTTACTTGAGCTACTAGGTTAGCAACTAGGTCTAACCCTTTTACAGTGAAACTAATAAAGTGTAACCGCAACTTCTACTCCTTCAACTTCTTTTCTCCCCGACAGCTACAATCTCCAAGAATTTAAATGAAAGGACAATTATCTTCTCATATCTCTCTGACTCGCATCTTTTTTATCATGTTCTTTTCTCCGTCCACTCTACTCTAATCACAGCAGTATTCTTATCCTCCTTTTACCCATTCCCTGACACCCACTATAACTTCTAACTCTTTCTCCTCACTTTCCTTCCTATGCAATCCCTTGCACACAAGTGGTTGTAAGACTGAATTCTTTGGGGTAGAATGATTAAAGAAAAATTTATATCAAAGCATAGCAAAATCACCTAGGCACAGGAATCAATTTGGAATAATGAATAGCTCTGTAGATTGCACGGAAACATGAGTGTTGCATGTACAATGATCTTAACATATATATTATTCTATGTATTTAAACGTTATATAGTTTCTTTACTTGTAAAATATTACCTTTGAAATTTTACGTTATTTTTGTTTAACTATTTAGGGTTAATGTGGTGGTAGTTAGCGTATTATACATTTGATTAAGTCATGCATTTTTAAATTCAGGTTCTGATATCTATCTATCTATCTATCTATCTATCTATCTATCTATCTATCTATCTATCTATCTATCTATACAAATCAACTATCCGTTCGTGCATGGAATAGTGATGGCTTATCTGGTCAGACGGCCCTGCTGTTTGTCTCAGTGTTGTCCACAGGCTCCAAAGGAGAATGGGTAATGTGACTGATCCCAACCAGGCAGCTCGATTCCAGCCACTTTTTCACCGGCGGAATAGGGCTTCCCTTTGTCTCTTATACAAATATTCTCATGGCTTCTGCTCTGAGGTATTTAAGTCACTGGTTCCGCCTCCTCAAAACTTTACTCGTGCATTTAGACTGGCAACAAGGTCCCACCCTTTTACAGTTAAAATCAACTAAATGTAGGCGACACTTCTACTCCATCGGCTTCCTTTCTAGCACTTCCTACCTGTGGAACTCCTTTCTATATACTTGCTTTCCTGACGGCTACAACCTCCATGAAATTGAATACAATGTCAATTCCCATTTCTTATCCACCTGACTCCAGTCGTTTTTACATCACCCCGTGTATCTTGTTTTTTCCTTTCTCTCTACCTTCGAAAATGTTTTCACTCCTGTGTCACATCCATCTCCTGGCCTTTCTCTGTCACACCCTGTAGCTGCTTTGTCTTCCCCTTCAATCTCCTCCGGTCTAAAATCTTAACTCTCTTATGTAGCCCCCTTTGCATCAGTGGCAGTACGCCTTTCTTGGAGTGAAATTTTAAAAAAAACTAATAGCAGATAATCACAAACTCCGAAGAGTGAAGACCTTGCAGTAATGTCTAATATCGGCATAGCTAAAATAACATTGCTGAATTAGATGAAATGCCTTTTTTCATTCTATGCACACACACACACACACACACACCACACACACACACACACACACACACACACACACACATATATATATATATATATATATATATATATATGTGATTGTATATATACATATATATATTGGTGGACAAAAAATGCAAAACATATTAAAACGTTCTTTCAGTTGACGTAAAATTATTGAGTGTAGCTCTCAAATCTTACCGAAACATAAATGCTTGTCTCGGAGAGTGAACAAACTCAATATAAACCATTTTACATACGCATAACTTTCAAAGATCCGCTAGTATTAATATGGCATATACAAAAATCAGTTAACCACAGATTATCTGACAATTCTTCCAAAGAAACAGTCTTCAAATTTGACTAAAAAGATCACGAAATAGACTTGAAAGGTAGTGAATTTTTTGCAACACTGATATATACACCACACAGTGAAAAAGCCAAAAGGGAAAGAAACATTCTATGTTTTAACCCATCATAAACAAAAAACTACCAATAGATAAATATTCATTAGACTCTTACAAAAATGATTTACCAACATCTAACCCGCGTCTCAAGATATTCAGCAGAAACACAATAATAATCAGTAAGATTTGCAAGAAAAACGTAGCGTAAATTATTAAAGATTCCAATAGATAAATAATCAACAAATTACACTCACGGACAATAACCACCTATGACTGCAAATACAAAAGCAATGCCCGTTATATAATGGTAGTTGCTGGCTAAACATCATAATATAAATAATATCTAACATCAGCAGATAAGTAAGATAAAATATACATAGCAGTAACTAAAGGACCCTGAAAACATTGGTGTTACCAGAGACTATAAACACCTTTACGGCAATTTTACAAGTAAACTAAAAATATAAGATAATCACACAAAGAAAAAAAAACTTTTACGATCAAATGAGAGATTATTGCATAGAATATATAATTATAGATGCTAATAATGATTATTTTCTTAATTTACAATTTATACATATATATATATATATATATATATATATATATATATATATATATATATATTCTATATGTATACCATATTGCTCGATATAATATCACATCAATCATTAATATATCATATTAAATATATATTTTTGGATTATCCTCTCAGGTCAATGACGTGGCATTACTATCTATCTATCTATCTATCTATCTACATATATATATATATATATATATATATATATATATATATGTGTGTGTGTGTGTATATAGATTGATAGATAGATAGTAAAGCCACGTCATTGACCTGAGAGGATAATCCAAAAATATATATTTAATATGATATATTAATGATTGATGTGATATTATACCGAGCAATATGATATACATATAGAATAACTCAACACATCATCTAAAGTGGTTGTAAATCATAATTTATTTCTAAAAAATAATGAGCGCATCTCATCAGACAACGATCGATTGTAGTTGGTACAATTAGAAATTTAAACCAATTTGTTACCGAATAATATTTATAACAAACAAAATTGTAGTTCGTTGCAATGATCTCATTAACATTTCGAAATAGATTATAATTTATAACCACATTATATGATGTAAATATAAACATAAAGTGTAGGCTGATGTCAAGAGCAACCCGCTAGAGTCTCTTTCATGCTCGAACACAATGTGAATTATTTCTTTTCTCTATATCTGTTTTTTTTATTTCTGTATTTTTCCAATCATTCCCGACAGTTTCATTACTTTATCCTTTTTTTGCTGACATCATACTGAATATTTTTCCTTTCAACCGGATATTAAAGATTTGAACGAAAAACTTCAACGCTTTTTGCCCTGAAAGTTAATAAGAAAAAAGTATTTAGGAAGCACAAGTCACAGAAGATTCAGGAAGTGGTAAAGCACTGGCCCACGCCTGGTGACTGCCATGAGAAACCTTAAATGACCTGTCAGCAGTCTTGAATGTATCTTATTAGATTTTTAGTGATTACTTTAAAAAAAGATTTCGTCATTTTAACTTTAGCAAATGTGCTAACGCATCTTAGAGTTCTATAATTTCACGATTTATAAGACGCTTGTCACTAGCTATGCCAAAAACGACAATCTTTCTATTTTCATAAAAATGATTTTACCAAATAACCTACTAGATATTACTTCTGTAGATTATTAGTTGTATAATTGATAATCATTTTATTTATCAATGGTCTTATATCTTCCAAAATGGAAAGATTTTATAAGTAAAAACGTACGAATAAAATATAATTTCATGTCTCATAATCAATCTCAAATTTAGACTAACAATTTCGATTTGATGACATAATGACTAACTTTATATATACCATACAATACCTATTCAGTTCATACAACCATGAATAAAAACGTTATAATTTTTTCTAATTTTCCAAATTGCACGTTCAAAAATTCCCCGTTATATGAGTGTTCAAAAGTATCACCGATCACCGTTACTTGAGCATTCTTTAAAAAACAGTAAAATCAGTTAATGCAAATCATTTGAATACACGAGATTGTAGAATGCTAGCTCACGTAATAACTCGTTTACAATTATATATATATATATATATATATATATATATATATATATATATATATATAATGTGTTATTAGAATATAGAGTCCGAACAAAATTGAAAAAAACAATTTGAGCGCGCTGGTAGTTCAGTGTTCAAGATTTGAACTTCGAATTAATAAATGCACGCCAGAGCAGGTAAGACAATATATTGAGACGAAATACGCTGATTGTGTGCTGTGCACAGATTTAGACTAATAACCTACGACTAGACCCATAGACCCTATTTGCGATAAATGGAAAAGCAATAATGGAAAGATGCGGTATGCGAGCTGGTGGGGAAAGTAACGGGAATCTTTCGAAGTGGGCTAGTCTCAATTTTCAACAAAGATTTATAGTTTTAATGGAAATAAATAAAAACTACACACAAATTTATTCGTTCTTTTCTAAAAGAAAACGGCTACCTAGCAAACGGTCAATACAATTTTTAATAACAAAAAATCAAACACACGAATTTGTTTTTCATTCTGACCTGAAAACATCAACCAAAGCGAAAAATATTGTTAATAAAAATGTTTCATATTTCTCGTATTTCTTTACATATATAGCTGAATAAACGTGTTTCATTTTGATAAGTTTATAAATATTAATAGAGATATTTTAAAGTCAATTTATGAGAGTGAAAATGATAGATGCATAGAAGTGCCGGTGGTGTAATGGTTCGTGCTTCGATTAGCGGCGAAACCAGTTCGAATTTCTGCCGAATTTGTTATCTTTACTTTTGAACAAATAATATAGATCGATCTTTTCTCCTTTTGTTTGCGTTAAAGGGAAGGCAGAGTGGGATATCTAATCTTGTTCTTACTTAATCTAGAGGTGGTGAACATCTATCTCTCAGAAGTTTGTATATTTCATTGATTGATATGCTTAAACCATGATATTTTACAATCTGCAGTAGACAAAGATATGTGCTAGCTGTATATGAGTTAGTTACGTGCTATAAGTGATACACGCTTTGGGCGATCATATCTCGAAAGAGACATGACTGACTGGGCAGAAGGTTGCCATTAGTTTCTGCGATACAATGGTTGCCAGCCAAGGCTATAGAACCCAATCTGTCCTATTTTTAACCCATAATTGGGGGAAGAGGTATTTGTGCGTAAGTGAATGCGAGAAGTTCAACTGGAACTCGAACTCGGCACCCCGATTTGTCGTTCCGTATCGATGCCCCAATACTTAATTTAAAAATTACAAAAATGATAATACATTCAACAATTGTATCTCTAATGGATTTTTATGATTATCTTTGTCTATATAAGTTTTCAGCGAAAATGAACAACTTTCACACTAAATTTGTATTACAGAAGTAAATATATTACTAGTTGTACAGGCCATTATTTCAGAATTAATCCATTATGGTGCTATCTCATTTGAATTCATAATTTTTCTAAGGAAAATTACATATTTAAACTCATGGTTAATCTTATATAATGCAATAGTAAGATTCACTAATGCTGGTGAATCATTGGTCTTAGATCTTCATACCTTTTTTCGGTTCGCAGAGTGCTGAAAAGTTATAATGGAGAATCGTATGAAAGAATGGCATGCTGGAAGTTTACAATCATATCTCGTTTCTACAAGGGAAATTAGTGTTGTAAGTTAAGGGATGCTGTTATAGATTCTATAAGAATATACCAGAGATGGAATATAAAAATTGCCTAGCAGAAACTAGGAATGTGTTTGTTGACAGTCACAACAACGAAATTCTTGTTTCATGCAAAATCACAAAGAAAGTGTTTTCAACATTTATGAAGACTATAGAAATAAAAATAGATTTTATTTCATTGTCATCAGAATTTTTCTGGAACACACCTGTGAAAATACAAATATACCCATTTATCTTTAACTTAAATATCACTGTTATTATTATTATAACTTCACTGAAAATAACTCTTGCTCATATCTTTAAAAAATCTGAACTGGCTGGGAAACTCAATGTACTGCACGTTCAATTAAATAAACATTTATCTCTGTAGTGGAAATGCGTTATTTTTTTTTGTTTATTTTTGCTTACTGTAATAGGCCATGTTGAAAACCTCACTCTACAAAGGTTCAAGATGTTTCAATGTATTTTGCAATTAAGTTTTTTGTCAGTACCGATTATTATCAATTGACAATGGTTAAAACGTAATTCTATATTCCAACGCATCGTTTAATTATTAAACAATGTTCTGACTTACTGGGAATCGACAGTGAATGTTTCTTGTCACTGGCTTTTGTTAGAATATATCGATGATTATATATAAATATTTTATTAAATACATTTTCATATTAGAAATTTTGCATTTTTTACCTACCCCAAAAAGTAAAATATGAAACAAAATATCAAATCTCTCAAGAATACGTTCTGATGAATCGTATGATTGGCTTTTAAGAAGAATACTCAGTAGCCAGGCATTTGTGTACATCAAATGAGTGAATTAGCTCTTGTTTCATGTTATTGCAATGAGGAGTTCCAAATTTCAGTGGTTATCACATTTCAATATGTTGATTTTATTGTGTACTTTCCACCTCCTGAGATGGTTTCTGGAGCAAACATTATATTCACGTTCCTTTTCCTTTAGTATTGAAAGTATTTGTATATATTCGCAATAGATGAACATACAAACTTGAACATACAAAAATTGAAAATATTCCTCACGGCTTGTGAGATGTATTAGTTAATACTGACACAAGAAAAGGTTTTTATTTTAACATGGCTTACGATGTTTAGGCGCTAAAGTAGCCGGATATTATTTAAAGCGTGGAATTGCTTATAAAGTTTACAGTGACATACATAATCCCATTGCTATGCTAAAGATATTACGCACCGTTTTCGACGATAAAATATTGAATATTTAGATATATTTCTCGTAACCAAGGAAGTTTTAGAGCTGAATTAACTGTGCCTTGCAATTTTTATTCTCTGATTGCCTTAAATTATATATCAAACAGAAATAATATAGTAAACATTCTTTTTGCTATCTTCATTATCACACACAAATCACTCTCATTTCAAAGCTAGAATAAGCAGACTCAATACAAACAATGTTTTCTGGTCATATTTGCTCGTGGTTGCAATAAAAATAACCGAAATTACCATTTCTGTGTTTACAAGTTCTATTTTTTTTAAATAATAAACATCGCATTTTCTATTCCGTTAGAATTTAACTGAGGTTTTTTATTATTTAATTTATTTCTTAAATATAGTTTTGTTTGCTAAATTTACGTGCCTCCTGACGCCCGCAGAAATGTGCACTGCAGATTGACTCAGATTTTCTTCAAATCTCTCTCATTTTACTCTGACAAGTTGAAATGTTTACTGAAGACAATATCATAAAGCAAAGATTTATCACTTTAATAAAAACTATTAATTCGTTGCTTTAATAGATTATCGATTGAACCAAATCCAATATTCCGATTTTTTACTGCCTACGAAAAGATTTTAACTCGCCATGAAGTATATACTATTACAAGACTCCTTCAGTTGCAAGTCATAAACGACAGCCAAAGGTGATGCAGATTGGGCGTGAGATACACAAATTGAGGTGAATTTAACACTATATTGGAATACGTTAGGTTTAAAAAAGAGTGCGGATATGATGATGCTAAAACTGGGTCTGCATTGTGAGAGGCGCATCACCTATAATTTATAATATACTAGGTTTGAGCAAAGGTTAATGTGCTTAAAACAATCGTTTTCTACTATGAAATAAGTTTAAAATTTTTAATTAGATGACGTTAAATATTGCTCTGTAAATGATGTGAGAAAATGCAGTAATAATGTCCAAAATCGAACGTGTACTACGTGTGATTATGTATATATATATATATATACATACATATATATATATATATATATATATATACATACATACATATATATATATATATATATATATATATATATATATATATATAAGAAATTGTTATTAAACGAAATATCTATTTAATTATTTTTGTTTGAAGATTGCATTTTAATAGATAATCGTATTATAGGGTTAAAACAAACAATTTATATAAATATGACTATGCATTAAAGATAATATTCAAGCAAATAAATTTAAAGTTATTGCATACCGAATTTTTATTTTATTTTTTTATATAATTTCCTTAACTTTTTTCTTTTACAATAAAAAACGTATTGATCTTATATATATATATATATATATATATATATGTATACATACATAGTCATCCATATCTTAATTTCTAAGCTATGACAAAGGAAAACTGATTTCAAAATAATGTTAAATAATGTAACTTCACTTATGCGCAAATATCATTTGTAACTATATTAATGCATTTCTCATACCTCAAGATAAGCGTTTCATAACAGAAAGATTGGGTTCTATTGCCATGCTTGACAACCAGCATACCGCAGAAAGATATGACAACCTACTGCGGGAAAATCTTCTGTTTTTTCTGTCATTGATCGAAAGAGGCATGATTACCTATGCGTATATTACGTATGGCAATTACCAGACTGACTTATAACTAAGATTATATTGTTAATAAAATGAAATTGCATATACTTGCTGTCTCCAATTTTTTTTCTTATTAGTCAGTTTTCATTATTTTTTTCGTCAGTTTTTATTATTGAGTGAATTTCATTTAAAGCCCGGGTTTCTTATCATCGTTATATAATTTCCTATATTTTTTCTTTATTTTTTGTTTTATTTTATTCCACCATTCTTCACTTTCTTTCTGTTTTATTTTCTTTCTCGATTTTTCTTTGCTTATTAATTATTTATTTCTTTTTTGTTTTCATTTCTATTTGTCACTTCGCTCCTTAGTTTCCAGTAATATTCCTGAACAGATTGTCTTTACTTTTAATTCATTCGTTTTCTTCAAACGCCTTCATTTTACTTTTATTAGCAATTCTTTTATATTTACTCGTTCCTTTTTTTTACTTTTGCATTTCTTTAATTCTATTTTATTTATCTTTCTCTTGTACTTCTCTCTTTCTTTCCGATTTCGTCAATTTAATCACTAACGCATTACCTGTTTCTTTTTCGTGGGCTCGAATTCAAATGATTTGTAAGTGAAAGTGTCATTCGTACATTTTCAGTTCACTCAGTCTATTTTTTATTCTGTGCAATCTATTTCTATTGTGATTGGTTACTTTGTTTGACCAATGGACAAGATTATTACTCACCACCTTTCATAGACACGAGATATTCAAGAATAATAAATTAACGAAGAGTTGTATTAGATTCAATGCGAAAACAACCCTTGAGGTTTGAAAAGAAAAAGTGTAAAGAAGTGCAAAACAAATAAACTATATCGTTTTCTTTTTAGTTATATTAAAATTAAAAGTGTACAATGAAAGATTTTATGAACAAATATGCACCAAAGACTAGCAAGGAAGGAAAAAATACACAGAAGAGATATAAAAAAAGAACGACCTCCTGTATGTTAAAGTTTCTAAATATATACAAGGTATCACTACTTGTCATCAATTTCATCAAACAAGCTATGTCGACATGAAAAACAACACTTAACCTTAAATATATAAACAGAATGTATTAACTTGTGTCTCCGGCTATTTTGTATGTCGTAATATGATTTACCAGCGAACATATCAGGACGAAATATGGCTATAAGATTTTCCAAAAGAAAATAATCCATCTATTTTACCTGAATGTCATAAAGTCTAATGCTATGAATAACAGTGAGCTACACTGAAAACAATAAAATTTTTCATGTTGATATTGAAATGGAACTCGGTTTGGATAAATGTGTAATTTTACAAACATCACTGCATCAAAACTTTTCTATTCGCTTAGACCCTGTGTTAGCAATCACAGATTTACAGCAAGAATAAGTTTATAAGTATCTTGGCGTAGAGGAGAGTGAAGGAAATTCCCAAATATAATTCGAAATATTAGTAGTAGATGCGACTGATGTTAAAAATTGAAGTGAATTTAAAAACAGGATTATGTCCATTACTTTTCTTGCCATACCAGTGGTTCAATATAGTTTCAACTTCTTGAACTGATCTTTAAATTACACCAGAAAAATAGATTCTAAGACAAAAAAGGTTCATGCATACCGTCTCTACATACACTGTAAAAAAGCTGGAAAAAATTTACTCAGCTAGAATTGTTATACAAGAAAACAACTTTTGGCATACTAACAGACATGGAAAATAAGACCTAGCGCTAATTATAGAAATTATAGAATAAATTCCAATTCAATTGTATTACGCAATTTTAAAAGACAGGAAGATTCAAGCAAATAAACCGAACGCAAATATTACAAAAACGAAACTGCAAATAGTTGGCATGAACACCCCCCCCCATACCAGGTTACAAAGACTAACCCTTTAACAAGTTTAGGTGATTTTACAACACACAGAAAGAACAATGAAAACTAATCACCCAGACATCTTGATCAGAGATCGCAAAACCAGAGAAATGCCTTCTTATTGACAAGACAGTCAATGTAGAGTCTAATGTATCTTTGAAGATCTTAAAAAAATCTGTGAAAATAAAAGAACTTTGAAATCGAAATCTTAAAGTTGTTTCATACAAGGATATCAACAATTGATGTTGTAGTTGGAGCCCTAGGGTTGATGGGTAAAGCTTCCGGTAGACTCATTGAAGGAATTTCTCGTATCCCAAGCCTTCAAAAGATACAAATCATTGTCCTCACAGGCAGAGTTTACATCTCACTAAGGATTGTATCTATGTAAAGCACGTGTGATCATAGGTTTGTTTGTATTCTTTTTTTTCACAACATAATGCTCAAAGAAAAATATCATGATGCCATTTCTGACCTTAATTCTCTAGCTGGAACCTGGAAAGAAATTGATATACACCAGATATCAAAGGAAATAAAATATTGTTATTAATTAATAATAATAATAATAATAATAATAATAATAATAATTACAAAATAACAAAGAATAATGAATCAATTGTAACAAGCATGATTTTGTGATTGTTCTAACAAAATCCCGCGAATAGGAATCCCCAGCAAATGATTCGTTACATAACTTTTGATACTATCACATATCATCTATCCATAAATATCTTGCGCAAATTTTATCAATAATAATTAATAATCCAAAACAAATTACTGAACTGATCACTGATGATATGAAATATATCCTAACAAAATTGAATAAAAGATAGTCAAATAAAGATTTGAACAATAACGTACCTGTCCAATATATATAAATTGATAATGTATAACCTGAAATGTACTTACACTTTTTCCCGATGGAAACAGCATTCTTCCCCTGGAACAAGAAGGGATGTCAGGAAGGTACATATGGTTTAAAAAATTAATTATTAATAAATAAAATGATTCGGGAAAATTGCAAAAAAAGGAAAAATATCAGCACAGCTTGAATAGATTTTAGTTTTAAAGCCTTTGGTAGTGTGCCACACTCTTTGATCCTAAAAGTTTTAGAAATTTAGAAAGTATTTTAGGCGAGGGCAAATTTACATGGAAGCGTAGGAAAACTTATGGTACCTAGATTACACTCAATATCTTGCCACTACCTATCGCTAGAACTTCCACTGTGCATTACTTAAAGTAGTCTCCGAGTCGTACTTTCTAATCCGTTTTTCTGTCATTAATTCTCTTTTGCATGAATAAATCGGTAATAACTATGGATACAATGTAAAATAGTTTTTAATCACTTATTCTACATTGTTATTATCAAACTTTTCGCATAAGTTGAAAGGTATCATTAATACCATGAATTTTTTTTAAGGATTTGGAATTAGATAAATGAGCGAAAGTAGCATTCAAAAATAGGCGAGATACACTGAATTGATCAACATTTTTTAAAGAGTTCTGTTAGCTAAAACAGGAAGAAACTTATAAATACCTAGAAATCAGAAAGAAAGGGATGAAATGCACTATACACAAAAGTAGACGAAAATAGGAGAAAATTACTCATCTCAGAAATAGATATTATTTCCAAGCAATATTTCTGGCGGATCAAATTGCGTTACTGTGCTCTTTCTTATCACACATGGTACCCAATTGCAGCTGATATAATCTGCAGATGACATGATGTAAAAACGAATGTACAAAATGAAAATATAAAATGTCGGCAATTTATCAATCGCAACTTGTTTTCATGCACTTGACTTAAAATCTTTCTCGCCAATACACACACAGAGAGAAACTCCCCACCACATATATATATTGAAAGAGATTATCTCGATGATTTGGGGCTCAGTACAACAAAATATTCGAATAAATCAAGCCATACTTCTGTTCATATTTCAAAGTTGATTCATGGCATCATTGAAACCTGAAATCTATGAAAAGATATGTCCTGATACTTTTTTATTTTGCATTTTTTGTTGATTTGTAGCAATCTAAGTACGTTTTTTACGTATTGTTAGAAAACAATTTCTTCGCAGAGCCCATGACTATCTATTCAAGTCACTTTTCATCTACTACAGAGAAAATATTATAATCATGTATCAGTGAAAAATGAAACATTTCTGAAGAAGTAGAAAATGAAAATGAAATTAAGCGCCATCTTTATCTTAAATGCAAAAGTGTAAATGGTATACCGGAGTTTTATTTGGACTAATCAATAAAACTCAATAGCGAGCAATAATGGAACGCTATAGCGGCTATACAATATAACCGTTGAAATACTTTCAACAAACGATGAAAAATATAATGTGCAAAATAGTCAATGAAGAAAAGAGTTGCCTGTAGCAAGGCGCTTAATATTTTATGAAGTATAAGTGCTTTGTAGTAAATAAAAGTTTATTTGATGCAATTTATTCATCTTTATCGAAATAGATTCTAAATCAATTGGCTGCAGCTTCGACTACTAATAAAAGACTATGTCGACCAACTTCAATGAAATAAATCAAGCTGTCCGTGAGAATTGAGTTATATAGATGCGTCAGAAACATGAAAGTAATAGTCTATATGCATTATATATGTTCGAGCCAGTATTCGTATTTTTTATCGCTGATGCTAGAATTTATTATTCACTTTTTAACGTATTCTGTTTCAGTCAAGAGAACTGGAGTTCGTTTTCATCATCTAATAGAGTGTGTTTTCGTATATATATATATATATATATATATATATATATATATATATATATATATATACAGAAAACTTGTTTATAAGAATACAACTGAGGTAAAGGGTAGTAAGGTATCTACATACGTATGTGTATATCTATATACATATATATGCGTGTGCGCATGCATGTGCGCGATTTTAAGATTAAAAATAGTCGCCTCCAGCGATTTGCTTCTTCCACATTTCTGTGTTGAATAACACATCACTCAATAAGTCTCTAGCTTAAATAATAAAACATGTTGGCAAAATTCGACTTTATTCATCAACATAGTTTCCTTCAAGTGTAATACACTGGTTCCAAAGCTTCTGTAACATTTCGATGCATTTTTGGTAGAAAGATTTGTCTTTGGCCTCAAAATACGCCTCAGATTCAATTATTCGTTCGAGCCAATTCCCTTTTCTGGATCATTCTACTAAGGTCTTCAAACAGCCAATAGTCGCTGGGAACATATCTAGAGAATAGGGTTTATGTGCAAGCAATTCTAAGTGAAATTCATGTAATTTTCCTATCGTTGCGATCGACTTCTGATACGATGAGTTGCCTTGGTGAAAGATCAATTTTTCTTCTTCATTTTTGGCCGTTTTTGGCAATTTCTTGCTTCAAACGCAACAATACTGCGATACAATATTAACTATTGATTTTTTTTTATTCTCAAGTTAATCGATGAGGAAAATACTTTGCGCCCTCCAAAATATGTAGGTCAAAATCCTGCTTGCTGATGTTTGCATGTTTGCTCGCTTTGGACGGGTTTCACATGCTACTGTCCACTCAGCTGACTTCCAGTGTGACTCCGGAATGAAGTGGTGGATTCATGTTCTT
The DNA here is from genome assembly GCA_037127315.1 of Ascarosepion bandense. NCBI lineage: Eukaryota > Metazoa > Mollusca > Cephalopoda > Sepiida > Sepiidae > Ascarosepion > Ascarosepion bandense. Next base: position 3,904,673 of record JBBBDQ010000663.1, read on the forward strand.
TCCATTGTCATATATTTAAAGGAACCTTCTTCTTGCTGCGTTGAAACATATGCAAACAACGTTGTGTTGTTGTTTTTGATCGACAGTGAGCAAACGTGACACCCACTTTGAACACAGGTTTCTCATTGACAAATGATCATGCAAAATGATAAATACACTGCCTTCTGATCTGTTTGAACTCTGCTATCTCACGCAACTCTAATTTAAAATCGGCCAAACCGATTTTGTGGATTGTTTTGTGTTGTTTTCATGGACAACTGCCGATTTCGGTTGCCCAGAGCGTTCAGCATTATATTCGTCTGTACAACCGTTTATAGTCAGCGTAACACCACTTAACCGTTTTTCTGACTAAGACGAGTCCAAATGACACTTATTAAGCCATTGCTTTGCTTGAACAGCATTTTTCCATCAGAACCAATGCTTTATCAACACAAAATACAAATGTTTTAATTGTTTTGAAAATTTGCAACAGTAGCTTAAATAACTGTCATTTGTAAACTAATATACAGATGGGGCCTACATTTTTCCACGTGACATCTGAAGGTTAGTACTTCGTAAATATTATATGAATTATTTTATTTTTGTACTGCAATCTATATGTTAGGCCCGGGACTTATTGAGTGGCATGTTACATTGACAATCAGATTTATAAATTGTAACGTGTGTGTGTGTGTTTGTGTGTGTGTGTGTGTGTGTGTGTGTGTAAGAGAGAGAGAGAGAGAGAGAGAGAGGTTAAATATATTGCAAACATTGTGTCTGCTGATGTTTAATATACTCCGTTTTTACGCACAGATAATCTTTCGCGTATTGTAATTGGAATATTTAACAAATGAGATGTAACTTAATTTATTTTATTATTCATTACTAGATGGTTTCAAGTACTTTCATTCTTTTTTCAGATATTATTTTCCGGGGATGTGAGTTTTGGTAACACAAAATAACCGAAAATATGTGTTGCTAAATATTACTGTAATTTTTTTTTTTGCTTCATGTAACGGTTGACAAATTGTTAAGGGTTCATTAGAAGGGGAAAATATTATTTATGAGTACAACTCATACGTAGATTTGCAATCAACTATTGAGCATAGATAACAACGTTTACTGGCTGTGTTTCATAATGGAAAAACAAAGTCAAATTCTAAGACAAAACTTTCTTTCCAAACTACAACCGTAAAGGAATTATCAGAAAATAAGAGGTAGCCGAGAAAATCGACAATTTTCACCAATTAACATATATTCTTTTAAAAAAAATCACATGTTCAGCCAATATGTTTATTGAAAAGCAAACAAGTTAGAGAATTATAGATTATACATAAAACACTTTTTACGAAGAGTTTATTTTTATGCATATGGAATTTTATTCCATCCATACGTACGCCATTCTTATATATATATATATATATATATATATATGTGTGTGTGTGTGTGTGTGTGTGTTTGTGTGTGTGTGTCATCTCTGTTTCTTTCTTTCCATCTCTCTTTCTCTATATATACATATATTTATATATATTTATTTATACATGTGCGTATTTCTGTGTGTGCGTGTGTGTTAATGTTCACGAGTAACTGAAGATATTGAGGAACAGTTAAATATCTGCAAATTGTTTTGAACAGAAGGCAGTAACCGTGCGACCAAAAAGTGAAATATGTAATCGATAAATTAATGAAAGTATTAAGAATCATGAAAACTATTTTAGAAACAAAAACAATCATATTAAACTGTTGTATAATATCAATAATCTGATATGACATTGAATGATGTAAAATTAAATACAAATAAGAGAACTTAATCCAAATAAATATGGTTCTACAGAATGATCATGAGAATACAGTAACTTCAAAATGTGAGTTACAAGGACAGTTTAAGCGAAAGTGAAACGAAAAGGACACTTATACATATAACCATTCAGCAACCGCAACTTCTACTCCATAGTTTCATTTCTCGTGCTTCCCGACTGTGGAATTCCCTTCCACAGGACTGCTTCCCCGACGGCTACATCCTCCAGGAGTTTAAATGTAAGGTCAATAGACACCTCCTAACACAATAACTCGCTTCCATTCTTTCAAACACTCTTCCCTTCCTCCCAACTACCTATCACCCCCTTTCTGACATTTCCTATATCTAAACACTCTTTCTATTTACCTTCTCCTATGTAGCCCCAAGCGCTATAGTTGTAGTGGAATGCCTTGCTTGGGGTGAAACGATTAAAAAAAAAGAGTCAGTTCAAACGTCAAGAATACGTAGCGTGGAAAGTTAAGCTGGAAAATTTGACACTCACGGGCAAACTATAAGCAAGAAGAACAGATTGATACAGCGAGTAATCTTTCCAACAATCTGATATAATAAAATAACAGTGTCTCAGAGTGATAGTTGAAACGGATTTTTATGCTGGAATGTGTCATATAATTTTGCTGACGCCTTAGAGTAATCTATCTCGATTTATTTTTTCTAAGAATAGTGTCTGGGAGTGATAGTGAAAAATGAAAACTTACTATGAGCTATAATAGGAGATAAGACATCGGGAGGGTTAAGCTCGATCAATTCTAGAAGGGAAACAGTAATTGAATAAAAAGAATAAACGCTTTAAATTTATAGTTGATATGCAGGTGTATACGACAAATTTCTTCTGTTTGTATATATAAGATTGAACAATTGGAGTAGATAGATTGAACTATCGCCCGGTTCACATCCCACCCACTTTTTTTAACAGGTGTAGAGGCTCACCCCTTGTTCCCTGTTTAGCATGTTGTTTCCGGCTTTCTCTTTTCCAATCTTTTCACTTTCTTTTTTGTTTATTTTTTTTTCAATTGGAGTAGATAGACTGAACTATCGCCCGGTTCACACTCCAAAAACGTCTATTGAGCAGGTGTAGAGGCTCATCCCTTGTTCCCTGTTTAGGACGTGGTTTCCGGCTATCTCTTTTCCAATCTATTCACTCCCACGTAGCCCCCTGCACACCAGTGGCCTTACCGCCTTGCTTGGGGTGATGTGATTAAAAATATATATATATATATTTCACTTACGCAACATTAAATTATATATGTAAATTTTCATCGGAAATTGTAATATTTACTTGATAATTGAATAGTAGTGATATGTAAATTACTTTCCATTTTCAAGTTGCTGATTAATTTTGAAAATGCTGTAACTTTATCGATTGCGTTTTACTCCTTGTTGAAAGATCCGTTAATTTATTTAGAAACACATTCGCGAATAATTTAAGTAGTAATTGAGCAGTCAAAATATATTGCTTCAAGATTTATCAGTCTAATAAAATAACTTAATTTCTTCTATTCCTTTGAATAAATAGGTGTTTATTTCCATGAGCAGCTAAGTAAGAATAAAATGGCTTCTTTAATAATTTATCTGTTAAGATATGACTGAAGTGAGAAGTAAGGAAAACAGAAAAAATAAGATGACCATACATATCATTCGTTGAAGCTGAAAATACTAGTTAATTTTCACCGGTGGCAGCCGTCGCTTTGTTATTCTCCTAAATACGTCAAAATTTTAAATGCTGTTTTGCTTAATAAGTATATTACTTGTAAGATTGTATAACACCATCTGGTGACTCTATTTTATACCTTTACTTCTTTAAAACCTGACTACATCTAAAGAAGAGTTTACCATTTCTACAAAAAATAATGAAATATTTAAGTAATTTTACAACTAAATTTAATGCATGCGCTATCAAAGATGCAGGAAAAATAATCTGTTTGCTGTAGCATACCATATATTTTTGCTATCATCTAACTTTCCAAATACCAGATCAGTCATAAAATAGTGTACTGCCGTCATATTTAGGTGAAAGTTGCTTAGTCAACATTTTCCAGTTTTGATAGAGTCCAAAGGTGTATCCACGTCATTGTGGCACATTATTTCACATTGTGCCAATTTTCTCTCACAGAAGGAATGACACAGGACTCTTGCTGCTCTGCCACTAATTCCATGGAAACTGTACGGATGACCTGCAATTCTCGTTTCAGCCAAAGCTAACCTTCAACTAATTAAATTACTTTCGTATTCCATTGCTGAAATGGAACCGAATCCCAAGAGCAAGAGTTTTTTTCGCTGTTCACTACAATTTTAACTTGTTCTCCTCTAGTTTTGACTGTTATCTTCCCAACATAAACGCGTAATCTCTGCATGCTACTCTGTAAACTTGTACCCTGTTTGACATCGTGTTTTGTACATCATGTACAAAATACGGTGTCAAACAGGGTACAGGTGTTTTTGTTCATGATGAATCTCACTGTACGACAATAATGGTATGGGATTTTCGATGCAATTTTTTATTAATTATATTCACATGACATTTTCCCGATCAAAATTATGATCCCGAAGGTTCGGAGCATAATTGTGCTTTTAATATATATGAAAATTTTAAGTCCCATTTATCTTAGTATATTCCTTTGTTTGAAATATATTTTTATAAATTATTTATTAACTATAACTTTTATTGAAATGGACATGAGAGGAAAGAGCTCAGCCTGAGTTTCGACTTAAAATTCGAGATGGACACCAGATTTTGCTACCATTCTTTAGAGCAAACTAAAATTCGCGTCAACTGGTTACACTAGAAATCCCTATGGTATGAAAATCATTACTTCTTGTCTTTGTCCTTTAAGTTCTTCAAACGTTTTGGCTTGATACAATAAACTGACCTTTTTTACAACTGCGAAAATATAAAGTAACTGGGTGTTAAGCCAAGACTCTTCGCTTGCCACTCATACATAAAATATAGAGTTACTTTTCAATCACCCTGTACAAACTTAAATTCAATTCTACAGAATAAAATAAATGATCAAAACTACTATTCACTGTTTCTGTTTTATTATACAATTGCGATAATGGTTCACATCTAAAGATTATTGTAAATTTAGGAAGTATAACATACACGGAGTTGTTTAAATACATGCGTCGAAACGCCATTTTAAGGTCAGAGAAGCAGGCACGGAAGATTGAAAAAAAAAAGAAAGTTAACATTGGCAAAGCGTATAGTTTAGAAGAAAAGCTAAAAAGTAAAGCAGAAAAGTAGACAAAAAACCTCTCTGCTTGTGACCTTCGACAATTTGTGAATACGATGTTAATGATCCGCACCTATTGACGGGAAAAGTTTAATTTTTTCACCAAGAGAGATATAGTTTATTGGTAATGTTCAGAGTTTATGCACTCACAAGCACAACTCAAAACAACAGGAACCCAAAGAAAATAACCAATCCAAATTTTGAATGCGTAATGTTCGCATAAATATAAACAACAATAATTGTGATGTGGGGTTATATAATCTTCATGAAGCTTGGAAACTGGAAATAACTGTATAAATAATTACACTCTAACACGAATCATATTGTGATTATTGTGCGTATAATCACTGGTGCGGATATGCGTCTTTCCAAATATTTTTAAAGGAGTTTTGAAGAGATTTCACAAAACAGTTCTTTCTATTATTATTCATTGACTTAACTATTATAGGTAAATTTATTATTGTTCGGCAAATGTTTCTATTATATAAAATAAGCACCCGCGAGCGAGGATACACATGCTGCTTCATAGTTTAATCATTTAAATTTTAATTAACTTTTGTTGATTCGATTAAACAATCGGTAAATTTCAAAATGAATCCTTACTTTATATCTAGGGGTAGATTTTTCTCAATCCAATGTTGAAGCATATGTCTATTTATTTGTCTAGTAGCCAATATACATCATGCCATTTACAAGACAAGATTGACAGTCATCTACTCTATATTGATTTTTCAAATAAACAACACGAAATTACAATATATTTAGAAGAAATAATTCTCAATCGGTACCGACCAATCAGATCGGAGCATTATAATTATGTTTCATCATATTATTGGACCACACAGTGTGTATTGTGTGTTCGATATGAAGTTACTCGTTTGGGGAGTATGCGTGCTAATATATTTATCAGGATATCAAACCGGTCAGTGAGCATTATATGTTCTTTATCGAGGTCCCGTCTCCATAAGTATGTATTTTTAATCATTTAACCCCGTGGAAGGTAATAAAACTGTTTGACACAAGATGTAAATGTGTGTGAAAGGATATGAGAAAAACTACTATTAAGAACAGAGGACAATAAAAAAACTAAGAATTAAGAACACCGAAGATAACGATTCACATTGCATTCAGATTTTTTAATATCGAAGTTGACTGGGAAGCAAGCAGTCAGACGAGAGTTCCTCAAGCCAAATAAGTGATAGAAGAAGAAATTGTTAGAATTGTACTCACGGTCACACCTAGACATTTTAACTGCATAATGATGATAACGCCAATCTAAAATGGCACTTAAATTCATAAATGTCTCGGTATCATAGAGGAAAGTGCATTAGAACAATTCACATAAAAGTAGATATAGAAAAACACGTTAAGGCGGTAGAAAAAGTACTGAAGTCAAAATGCCAGGTTATGACTAATAACAATGCAGAAACTTCTTTAGATTTTTTAAATATATAGTAGGAAAACCAAGACCAGTTATAGCAGCGATATTCAAAGTATAGACGAATGGCAGACATTAATATGTGAGATAGTTCTCACGAAAAGAATTGTCTAATACAACAGATAGAACTAAATTTCTTTGCTAAAGACTTAGCAATTGATTCAGTATGTTCTTTCATTTTATATCAGATGAGAACGTTAGTCTAAGAAGGCTTAGTAAGTCACTCTCTTGAAGGTTAGTAACAGCCATTCTGAGCGATGGTAAAAAGATTTTCTCAGATAATTAAAAGAGAGCATTTTTATTTTCGAGTCGTTAAAACTAGCAATCTAATTCTTCTCCCATTCAGTCTGTTTTTTAAAGCAGCTGTCAATTTCATTTTATTGAGTTGATCTGACTTACTATTAGAACATGACTAAGTAGTTGTGTCATCAGCATAAGTGTGATGGTGCCATAAGGAAGAATATTAATGTATATTAAGACACGTAGGTCCAAGAATAGAGTACTTCGGCACACGGGAATTTCTGCAAAAGGATCTAGAGAAATAATCATTTCATTTTCATATTTAATAAAGCAGACTGGATCAGTTAAAGGATTCACCAAGAAATACTCTAACCATTCAACCAGTAAAGAAGACAAACTGTCAATGCATTCGAGATATTCGAAGCAACACCTCGAGTTTCACAAGTTTTATCTCAAGCTTGATACACTCTTTTGGTTATGATCTTTTACACATTATTAGTTGAATTAGAAAAGCAAGATCTATATAGTTTATCCGAATGAAGAACCAGCAATATGAGATGTTTAACCAATTTAGACTTAATTAGATTCACCAGTAATTTGCCAGATAGAGGTAGATGGCTGATAAGCTAATAGTTACAAGATCAAATGGTTGGCATAACTTCTTAAAACCAGAAACTACAGATGGAAATGTATAAAGGTAGGAAAGCAAGAAACAGCAAGACATTTATTGTAGAGTTTAGAGCAAAAGAGAGAGTTCAGAAGCAGATTTCTTAAAGACGACTGCATCGATATAATCAAAACTAAATGCATTGTGAGGATCCAGTTTAGAAATAATAACAGAAACAATTATCGGATTAATATGCATATCAATCAACCTTGAATCAGTTATAAGTGAAAAGTCAAAGATCCTCTAGATGAATCAGGTGTAGAATGTAAAGAGAATTTGCAAGCAAACCATTCTGCTTTTTCAACAGATGTTAACACATTGAAGAGGAGAGTTAGAAGATTACTCTTATTTAACACACTGTTGTAGAGCTGCAAGTATTAACATGAAGCAAACACGCTAGAGACTATATGGGTCATCACTAAATTTCCCATAGGTTATTCTGATCTGCATTTACCTGATTAAGGCCAGAGGGAACCATAGCTAAAATGTTGCTACCACAACAATTAACATGAAGTTGATATGAAAATATGACAATTAACATAGTTGATATGAAAATACTGTTGTGTTTATTTCATGCATTGTTTCGATATGTGAGTAATTAAAGGTTATCATAGGTTCTCCAGTGTTTGTAGGCGCTAGTTAGCGAGAAAATTTTAAAGTCTCGAACGGGAAAACAGGGTATCACCCCAATATACTTTCCAAGATATTTGATATTTTAAATTTTATTTCACATTATAATTTCTATATAGATTTTCACTGAAATTCAAGCTAGCTTCTATAGAATGAAGTTTGATATCAACTCAAATAAAACCACAAATACTATTATGAAAATGTTCAAATATCCACAACTAAAAAGGAAACATTAAGCAAAAGAAGCGAAAATAACTCTCAAAGAATCCATATTCTAAATGAGACTTATTTAAGCGTAAAATCGTCTATATATAAACTATTAAATCCAGACATTTTAATTTTCAAATACTTATTTTGTAAACATGGTTAGGGAGAAATATTTCGAAAATACTCTGAAATAAAAACAACAAAAAACATAACTGAGATATTGAAAACAATTGAAAACATTTTTAAATTTATATCTTTCTGACTCGCTGATATATTCTTCAGTCGTTTCTCTTAAATTTAACCGCACATGAATTCAAGGAAAACCTAATTATTCTAGAATAGATTATGTTAACGTTTTGTTTATCGTGATTTTCTAAGTGTAGCTTAGATACAGCATAATGCCGACCGTATGAGCAACCCAATGAGGATTGAACTCACTATTTATTCGTAACTGATTCAGCGAGACAAGATTGCTAATAATTACACCCCGCCAAAGTGTCCATGCGTTTTGTCGATTGTCTTCTTACTCTCACAATAAATCTGTGATTTACTAATTGTAATCCAAACAGTAATTAGTTCTCAAGACAAACTGATGATATATTTGCTTGATATGACGTCACTGAAAAAACTACCGGTTTCGAATAATTAAATTTTTTGCCTTCAGAGTAAAGAACAATGTGTATACATTTAGGAAAACTAAGAAATAACCTCAAAAACCCGTAAAAGAATAACATCATTAATGTTATTTTACTTTTGCAATTTGTTTTAAGAAAGCTATATCGTACCTATGTATACAGTGTTCATTTAATAATTTTCGTGTCTGCTTTGCTAATTCTTAATTAAACTAATTATTTTATTATAGTTCCAAATATCCTTATAAGTTTCACGGCAACTGCTATGATAAATTGTATTACAATATAGGAATAATTATAAAGAGTATTTTCATTCATTTTCCATAATGACATTTATTTTCTTCATAATTTATTGATCCTGCACGATAGTATAAAACCGCAGAATGTTGAATAAATATTGTGGAAATCGGCTAATAACATTAGTGAATAGCTTTTTTCCTGTGACTAATTACCACATTGTTTGCACCAAAGTCAGATTGAGTTCAAGTTTAGATCATTTGTTAGATTTCATTATTCAGAAAGCCGACTATATACAATGACTTGTAATTTATTTCTTGGGTTGGTTTTCATTCTTCCAATAAACTATCATCTAAAGAAATCGGCGAACATCCATCTATCTATCTATCTATCTATCTATCTATCTATCTATCTATCTATCTATCTATCTATCTATCTAAAGTAAGATTTTATAAAAAATTCGAAGTCAGCTTTGAATCAAATTTTCTTTAATAAAATATTTTACCCTTCTTATCTTTTATATACATACTATTTGAATGTTTTCCATAAATTGTAATTCTTATTCTATTTCTCAGTTTTCATTCTAATATCAGGAATTTTGCATGCTTTCATTGATATGCTGTGACAGCGGATGGGAATGAGAAATCGGGTGTAGAATTCGAATTCCAGGTGTGTTAATTACATTCAGTCGGTTAAATAACATACGTGGTACACACTTGGGCGATTATATTTCGAAAGGAACATGAAAAACTGGGTATACTATTTTCCCTCAGTAGGTTGACATTACTTTGGCGGTCGACTGGTTGGCAACCAAGGATATTAAAAAAAACTTCCCTACAATTTAACCCATAGCAGAAAAAATAAGTGACAGATTGATGCCTTCTCCAATGGTATATGTGCGTAAGTGAATGCAACTTATAAAACTGGGATTCGAATTTGGTTCTCCGGTTTCTCGTTTGGAGCAGAAATCCACTGCAACACAGATTTTGATTCAATTGATGAAAAATCCAATTGAGAAATGTATGAATCCATTATAAAATTCTATTTTTAATAATTTCAAAAAAATGATTTAGGACAAAAAATCTACAATGTGTTGATAAGCCGTGAAATAAATCGACCCACATACTTCTTCCAAAATAAGAAAACATCCCTTCTTCGGACTGAGAACTATTCAGCACTCTCTCGTGTTTGCTTTCTTTTTCTTTACTAATTTTGTCAACCAATAGAAACCACGTGGCATGATGAGTCTTAATGGCAAAATCTATACTAGTCGGATTTACGAATGCCTTTTTTCATTGTATTTGGCATGGAATTAATAGGTTTTGCCCTTCATAAAATGTTGTTACGTAAAAGAAAAATCATTAACCACAAGGTCATGTTGACGTTTTTAGAGACTAAACTGAACTGTAAAGTAAATGTTGGTTAGTCCCAGCTCAGATCTGCTCCATTTCTTTTCGGATCTTAATCTTTTTCGTGTATAGCATTGAAGATAGAATAATATAATCTCTGAAACGATAAAGAAACCGACCCATTTACTAACAATTTCAGTGTTGTATTACATTTTAACTGAGTTTTTGTTAAGTTCTGCAGTGAAATCAAGTCCCAATAAACGTTCAAAACAGGGCAATTCATCAGATAAAATTGATATATATATATATATATAAGAAAATCCTCTTTGATCACTCCTTGACAGGGTGGAGAGGATTGCGTATTTCAAATTAAAAATTATTTCTATCGCAAATACAAATATTGTCATCAATTTTTACAAGTGCACACGAATATTATGGACCCCTTATATATATATATGGTTGGGGAGTCACCCTTTTCACATATTCTATGAACTCTTCCATGGTATACAAATAATCCTTCCCACATAGAACGGTTTGTTGTCAGAATAGTTGGTGTTTGTTAAAGCAATTGAACCGCCGCTCGTTGGTCAGCAAGAATAGGGACTATTACCTGGACTCACTTCTTGTATATATTTGACTCCTACTAACAAGTATTCCTGAATCTGCTAACCGTGTACACATTTATATCTTTTATTCAATATATTTATATTTTTCCTCTCATATCTGTTTTTCTTATTATTATATTGTGTGGTTTTCTAAACAAGAATCCACAACAATTTGGCGACTAATATTCGAAGAGTTTCACGCGGAGAGAAAAAAATCAAAACAGTCGCCAAACAAAGATTTGACGACGAAGGATTCGTACAAGTTCACGCGGAGGCAAATACGTGCACAGAAGCGTATGAATTTATTAACACGACAAAGAAATACATTCATGACAAAGACGCCAAATTGGCAGATATTTTCTCAATTTGTGACAATGTACTACTGTATAATGAAAGGGTCGTGATACCGAATTCACTTCAAAAGATAATCTTAAAAGACTTTCATGTTAGACATCCCGGGAGAAATCGCATGAAAGCACCAATAAGAATCTATGTGTACTGGCCAAGAATGGATGGGGATATCGCACAGATGGTTGAAAAGTGTAAGGTCTGTGCGGAGGCAGCAAAATCACCAACGATTATACAAAAACCTTGGGCGAAGGCGGACAAACCTTGGTCAAGTATACACGCAGACTACGCAGGACCTATAAATAGTTACTACCATTTTATAGTAGTAGACAGCTTTAGTAAATGACCGGAAGTTTTTAGATATAAACACCCAACAAGCGACAAAAGTATAAGCTGTTAGCATGAACTATTTGCGAGGTTCTGCGTCGTTCAAGTTTTAGTTATAGATAATTGTACACAATTCACATAAGGTAATTTTAAAGATCTTTGTGAAATGTAGTTAATTATACATATGAAAACAGCTCTATATCACCCACGATCAAATGGGCTTGCCGAAATATTTGTTGATACGCTTAAGAGAGCGTTAAAAAAGCGATAGACACAGCACCAGAAAAAGCATTACAGCAATTCCTATAAGTCCACCGTGTTACGCCAAACCAGAACACAACATCAGCACTGCCACCGGCCGAGGTGATATTCGCGCGAAAATTCCGATCGGTTTTCGAGAAATTGTTAACAGGCAAAAGCAATAATCGGAATACACCTACAATAGTAAAAAGATCGTTCTAGCCCGGCGAAAATGTATATGTCAAAGTTTTAATAATTGTATGGCGTATTGGGAGCCAGGAATGATTATAAGCAGAATTGGAAACGTAATGTATATTATCAAAGGAAATATTCACGCATAAAAGACACGTGAATCAAATAAAAAAAGAAGAGGTGAAGAACCAAGCTCCTCACATTCAGAATGTGAAGATTATATGGAGTAAAACTTCTGACACGGAAATCAGAAGAACTAACAGGAAGCAGAAGTTTAAAGAGCCTTTGATTATAGATCCAAAATGAAAAAAATATTAACCCTTCCTAAAAAGAAGCTAGAGAGGTAGTGTTGGGGAGTCACTCCTTTTCACACACTCTGTGGACCCTTCCATGGTATACAAATAATCATTCCTACACAGAATTGGTTGTTGTTGTTGTTAAAGTTGGTCTTTGTCAGAACAATTTAACCGCCTCTCGTTGGTCAGCAAGAATATAGACTATTACCCGGACTTACTTCTTGTATATATTTGACTTCTACTAACAAGTATTCCTCAATCTACTAATCGTGTACAGGTTGTATATATTTTATTCAATATACTTATATTTTTCCTATGTATATATGTATATTAGGACCTTGAAAACGTTCTCGCTATTTACCAACGGATGGTGTTTCTGGAACTGCATACATATATTTTTATATGGTACCTCATCTATAAGGAAGTTCTATTAGCATGCTTGAAATTCTGTGTATGTCATTTCGCCGAAGTGTAACAACTTTGTTTTTTATTGACGTAAGCATGTCAAAATTTGATATATCCCGTGAGGGGATAATCAGGGAAAATGAATCGTGCAAGAATAATACTTAACACTGAAATATATTAATAGGGATTTATTATACCACAGTACAATTTCTTCATGGAATTTCGCTCAATACTTCTTTCTTTTTGGGTCAGGGCATAGGTGTTGTTTTTCTTTTTCTCTTGCTTCTTCTCCTAGACTCCTCGATTTCATGGGAATCCTAAGTTACCTCCATTGGTACGTCCATGTTCGCGGATAGTTTAATCTTGAATGTATCGGAGAGAACTTCCATTGGCATCTCAAATTCCTTATTTATGGTTTCTACGAATCTGGGCCTTAGCTGGTTAAGTGTCTTTTACAGACAAATTTTGGTCCTTTCACTATATAGATCACCTTACCAATCCTCCGGGTTATTATACCATCTTCCAACAAACATTTTCCTGCGCCATCATTTTTGAAGAAGACTTTTTCTCCTTCTTTGTAAAATTTTGTCTCCGAGTTTTGTTTTCATTGAGGTCTTTTTGCTTTCCTTAGGTAATAGTCTATCGAAGATTGACCTAATCCTCCTAGCGAACATTACATCTGCAGGCGATAGATTACCATTGATATTATGATTAGGTATAATCCTATACACCATCAAAAAGGTTTGTATGTTTTTTTCATCCGTGTCGATTGTATCTGCTTTCCCCATGCCCTCTTAAATGTATCGACGATTCTCTACGCCTGAATATCTGACCTTGGATTATATGCGGGTGTCGTAACATGTTCTATAGCTAACGCCTCGCAATAATTCTCGAACTCAGGATTCAGTGAACATCGTCCGGTTATCGCTTACGATTGTTTTCGGTACTCCCAGAAGCTAAAAATTTCATTTAGAGCCTTAATCATATTTGCCGCTGTTTGTCACTTAAATTTATATACTTCAGGCCATTTTAATAAACTATCTACTATAATTAGATAGTATTCAACTTTTATCGGTCCTGCATTATCTATATGAATTCTTGACAACAGCACATCAGTTTTAGACCTCGGCTGCGTTCTTATGGGCGGTGATTTAGCTGCTAGCTGACAGCCTTTACATTGTTTCACTGATTTTTCTATATCTTTGTCTATTCCAGGCCAGTACACGTAACTCCTCATCAAGGACTTCATGCGCGACATGCCTGGATGACCTTGATGGGATTCTTTGAAAATTCTTTTTCTCAGGACCCTTGGTATTACCACTCTATGAGCATACAACAATGTTTCGTTGCAAATGGAAAATAGTTAAATTTTTTTCTTCTTTATTTTCTTTGACTTGCTTAATCATTTTAGAAATATATTTGTCAGTTTTCGCCATTTTTTCTATTTCTTCCAGTGTTACTGGTAATACGCTAACGGTGTTTACTAGTACATCCTTTAGTTCCTTTCCTTCTTTCAGCGCCGCTGTTACCGTTCCTTCTAGTAATTCAGGCTTTTTCGGAATCAGTCTTGATAGCCAATCCGCATGCGCTATTTCTTTCGATGGTACAAACTTTATTTTGAAGTTATAATTCAATAGAATTACAGACCATCTTTGAAGCCTGTTCGTTGACTGGGTTGGAATACATTTTTGGACCCAAGTATTGCTAATAACGGTTTATGGTCAGTTTGCAACACAAACTTTCTACTATAAATAAATCTGTGGAACTTTTTTACCGCATAAATTATGACCACTGCTTCTTTTTCTATTTGACTATGTTTTTTTTTTCAGCGGGTAGCAACGCTCTCGAAGCATGACCGATAGGTTTTGCTGTGCCATCTTCGAGTTTATGTAATAATACAACTCCAGTGCCGTATTCGCTTGCGCCCATTGCCACGATTAATTCCTTCTTCGGATCGAAATGGACCAACGCCAAATCTGAGAGCAAACATTGTTTTTTTCAAAAGCCTTAACGCATTCCTTCGACCAACACTACTTTTTATTCTTTTCCAGTAATTTATTTAAGGGTGCTCTAAGTTCGTGCATTTTAGGAATGTAGGTGTTATAGTATTTTGCGAACCCCAGAAATGACTGAAGGTTAATTACATTAACTGGAATTGGCATATTCTTAATGGCTTCTGTTCAATTTGGATTTGGTTTTCTACCTTTATGACCTATAATCTTTCCTAAATACCTTATCCTGTCCAAACAAAACTCGCATTTTTCAGGTCCTACCTTGAACCAGTAGTTCCTAAGTCGCTTAAACACATCGCGGACGTGGGATTTATGCTCTTTAATGCTTTCGCTTTTAATTAAGATATCATCAACGTACGCTATGCATGGTCCAGATCTGTTAACATAGTGTCCATTATTTGCTGGAATGGAATAGGTGCAATTTTTAAAACACACGGTAGATTTTGCAGTCTGTATAATCCTTTGTGTGTATTTAATATCAAATACTTTGAACATTCTTCCGCTACTTTTACTTGTAAATATGCTTCTGATAGATCTATCTTAGAGAAAATCTTTCCTCCGTTTAATTTTGAAAAAATCTCCTCTGGTGTGGGAAGGCTATATTTCTGATCTTTCAAGCATTCATTTACTCTAGTTGAAAAGTCAGCATACATCCTGATCTTTTTATTTTTCTTCTTTACATAGACAGTAGGCGATTCCCAATCTGAATAATCCACTTTTTCAATGACTCCATTATTCTCTAATCTTTTTAATTCTTTATCTATGGCCTCCAATGATGCGAATAGAACTTTCCTTTTCTCCTTGAATACTGGTTTAATATTTTCCTTCATTTCAAATTTTACTTCTGTTTGAGTACAGCAACCCATTTCCTCCGAAAATACATTCGAGAATTCGTTTTGTAAGTCCTTTATGAATTTCTTGGTCTGCTTCGACTTTGTTTCATTTGTCACCTTAATCTTTGTGCAGAACATATTCATGGGTTTTCCCACAAATTAAATAGCCCGATTAAATCTATACCGAATAGATTTGTATTCCTACCTAACATCACGTACATCTTAGACTTATGTACTTTTCCGTCAAAAGTTACTTTAGCCACAAATTCTCCTTTAAATTTTAATTTATTTCCTGAAACACCTCTTGCAATAGTTTTCGTTTTCTTTCCATTTTTTTCTACACATCACTGCCTTGTGTACTTTCTTTGATCATTCGAAATATATTTTGTTTCTAAAATAACATTTCCTTGTGACGCGGTTATTTTTGCCACATGCTTCGCAGTACGGTTTTCCCGTTTCGTAGGCCTGTTGTTTCACTTTATGCATTCGAAAAACGCTTTTTTCTTCAATGCAAACATTATCTTTCTTAATGTTTAACAATTTCTGGCATTCTTCTGTCACTTTCTGTAGCGTTATTACTGCATCTTGATCCAAGATTGTGCGAATCTTCAAACGTACATCTTTACCTTTCTGTGCTGTTAATCCTTGTACGAGGATTAAACATTTGAACATGTTCTCTTTGATGTCTTTGATTTTAAAACGTTCGCATTGTGAATTAACCTTTCCGGCGTACGTAACAAAATCTTCCTGTTCGTCTTTTACGATATTTAATCACTTATATCGTATGTAAAACAAACTTTCTCTTTCTCCAAACACTTTCGTCAAAATCTCTAACATTTCCGCGAATGATATGACCTCATGGTTTTTTTTTTTTTTTTTTTTTTGGTAAAATAACAATTTGTGAATTTCATATTTTTCTGCGTTCCTATCTTTTGTAATACTTACTTTTTCCTCATCGGATCATACATTGCACAGTCTTGAAGAAATAGTTTCGTATCTTTTATAATACGAATGAAAAGTAATACCTTCCTCAGGATTATATACAAATTCTGTGAGCGAGTTTGTAATACCTTCTGCAGAGAAGAATTTAGAGGCTTCCTTCGGTTTGCCCTGCTTTATTACCAATTTTTTCCAAAACCTCTTGTTTCAGTATCATTTGTGTTTGGAGATCCTTTTGAAATTTTGTTGCCTTTCTTGTTGTTTTAATATTTGCTGTTGACGATCCAATTGTGCTTTTTGTTGGTTTTTCTGTTGTTGCATTAACAGTTTGACCGCTCCTCCTAGCGTCTTTGTTAACTCGGCTAATTGTTCATTTTTTATACACGTATAGATGACGAATAAGTTGTATTCACCGGTAAGAACAATAAACGTAGTTCTTTTTTATGTGAGCGGGTAAAAAATGCTACCTACACATCAACTTATGTTTCTTTTTGCGTCAACCTTCCAAATTTTGTTCACCAAACTAATATTTGGCGAGCTTCACGTAAATTCCGAATCTTATTTTCAATCTGGTCTTTTAGTGAGTCCAAAGTAATTGCCAAAACTTTGTTGTCAATCTGCTGTATTGGCGGATCCCACATTAGTGCAAAATCTTTGTTGCCAATCTGATTTATTGACGTACCCCACGTAAGTGCTAATTCTCCGTCGCTAATCTGATTTATTGGCGTACCCCACTTAAGTGCAAATTCTCTGTCGCCAATCTGATATATCCCGTGAGGGGATAATCAGGGAAAAAGAATAGTGCAAGAATAATACTTAAAACTGAAATATATTAATAGCGATTTATTATACCACAGTACAATAAACCAATAGACAATACACGAACACCAACGAATAATAACAGGTATAACAATCAAGTAGACAATGTCTTTGTTTAGCACGTATGCGTCCGTCTAGTGAAGAATGCTTACATCTAGCGACGATGACTCTCGTCTAGTAACGGTGACTCTGTAGTTTGCTCTAGTCTCAGTCTTTTATAAACCGGACCATATCCATTCCGGGATAGGACAGGATATTCCTCTACAACAGAATCTGACCCCAACAAATGTATTTGCCAGCGATTTTACTGCACTACTTTCTCCAAAAATAGTCTGCAGCTGAAACACACAGAATTTCTATTGAGACTTTTGGTGAACATACTTTGTCGAAAACAAATTATGGCAGAGATTGTTTTAGACGATTCAAATATAATGATTTTGATAATGAATACAAAGAAAGTTTGGCCAACCGAAAAGTTTGAAGATAAAGTATTGGAGACATTACTGATAATAATGTCAGGCACAGTTTAAATTTGCAGAAATGTTATAAGTTGATCACACAATTGCTTTAAAACGTTTGAGACCATTACGAATGATGTAAAAGGAAGGACATTCGATGCCGTATAAGTTGAAGCCAAGAGGCGTCGAACAGCGTCTTGTAACATGTGAATAGGTGCTTCAATAGCAGGAAAGGAATGTTTTTCTTGTCATCGTATTGTCACCGGCAATTAAAAGTGGATACGATAAACGGAAGTGTGGAAGATTGGGTTATTATCCCGGCCATTCCTGAGATCATTAGATCCAAATTCGTTTCCCACTATGATAACTGATTTATCTGGAAAATGGTTTCTTGATGTTATCGCCCGGGGCAGGATGATCACTGTATCTTGTAGAGTTGGAAAGACTTGTAAATGCAGTTAGGTCGGCGGAATCGTTCGTAGACTGCTTCGCTAACACGACGTCAAAATATAGTGACCGAGGATTTAAGCGTACTTGCATTTTATTAACTGTTATTCACACTAGACTCTCAAGCAGAAACTGTAAGTAAAATCTTATATTGGGTCAATGGGTTTTCAATAAACACAAATCTGCCTGAAGCGCAGGTGTCTGCGAAAGATATTTGTTAGCAGCAGTAGCAGACTTAATTTTATACGAATTTTAATATATTGTATATGCAAGGAACTAGTAGAAATATCGTGAAATTGTGGAATAACCAAAGGATTTAGGGTACATGATATCCATGAATAGATGAAAATAGTTGCATAGCCACTAGAGTCTAATATTCATCGGCTAAACCCGTTTTTATGTTGACTAAATGACGCAATCCATGTCAATGTGAACACAATTAGGTAGTTGATAGTCACCCTGCATGATGCACAGTTGATAGTCATTTCCCAAGTTGAAATGCATCATTGGATACAAGCATATACTGCTAATATTCAGTAACCAATTTCTGAAATTATCTTCACTCCAGTCATTCTTATTGTGCCTATTGCACTGTAAAACGTTTCATCGGAGGTATTTAAAGGCATCTTGCTATGAACAGTTTATTCCTATTTCATATATTTGAATATCTGATACAGGCTTGGGCATGTCAATGATATGGTAAATGATGATTACCGAACATTATCATTTAATAATGGTTGCTATGACTTTTGGCCACTTAGTATATTATAAAAGCTGCGACTTTATTATGTTATATGTTTATGGCATAACAATAAAATTTGTAGTAGTCATAGATATTCGCTTTGAAGTTTATCTGATAATAAATGATTTCTATGCATTGTACGTTGCTAAAACGTCAACGAATTATTGATGTACATAATTTTCATCAGTTGTAATAGCTGTTAAAACAAGTAAGTTTATTTTTGGTCGTTCGTAATATGGATCTAAGGTATTATCAGCTATTCAAATTGTGCTTTTAAACATCTGTTCCTTGGTTTCGATTATTTGTTTTCATGAATTTATAAGTAAACAAGAATGCATCATATCTGATTATTTTACTTTTAATTCGTTGTTTCATGAATCTTTTCTCCCTAATGATATCAGCAAATTCTTTGATTACATAATCAACAATTTCTTTTAAAACTTCAACAGGAACAACGCATTGATAACTATTACGAATTCCGTCCTGCTAAATTCACAGCGGACTTTTTTAACCGAAGAATCAGCGAGGCACTAGATAATAAATTCCTCACGCGAATCATTTCTCTGAAGATATCCTAGGCCTTTGACAATGTGTGACATCGGGAATGCTACGAAAACTCTCAAACTATAGAGTCTCTGGAAGGCTTCGCTCAATTACCAAGCTCTTGTTAATTGGTAGAGCCCTGAAGGTGATTGTTAATGGCCAGTCATCGTAAGCTCTTTCGATCAATGTCAGCCTTCCACAGGGTTTTTCCTATCCTACATTTGATTCGATCATGGCATAGAAAGTAAACATTTAATAAAGAGATATTAATGATCCATCTAAGACCTTCCTACTATCATTAGTCGGTAATTATGCTGCTTATATAACAACTATTGTTGTTTCCTCTCAAGTCTGGAAGACTAGGAATTAGGAGCTCATCTCTCCTTTGAAATGATCCGGATTACTCAGCGGAGAATGTAGAGAATGTACTAAACAAGCAGGCCTCAAACGTTCACCCATTATGAGGGATGGGTACTTTCTCAAAGAGGTTTCTGGTTTGAACATCTATTGTAACCCATACTCTCTCCAGGTTTCAAGTGGAACATATATTCCATGTATTGCTAAAAGCCAAATATGCTGGAAATATGGTTGATTTCTTCTACGGCTTCAGTATATAACTTCCCCAATGTACTTTAAAACAATAGCCATAGGACATCAAAGATGCTGGATTTTCCAAATCACCACTATGTTGACTTTTTCAAGTCTAGGATTACCCTTTATCTTTTCCTCATACAAGAACATGTAGTAACACTATTGCTTTAGTGGTTCTTGGTCTCTGTACTGGGTGATTATATAAAAAAAAGAAAACTGCCGGCTACAACTATGTTAAATCTTGTATTTGACAGATGAAAACATTTCATGACATTAATGTTAAAATTACCTGCTAAAAGGTATACTAAATAAAAAGCGTTGTCTAAAACACCCCTGTTGATTCCTTGAACTTTTTAAAGTTCATTTTAGACAAGAAAATAGGGAATGTAGAAGAGAACATTATTACTGTGTGAATCCCTAATCTCAGTTAAATGTAACGAAATTAACTGAGATATAACGGAGACATAATGGAACACAATATTGCTATAGACACGAACAAGAAAATCATTCGTCATATTTCAACTGTAAGGAACGCCAATGATTAAAAATCTGCTTCCGCATTCCTGATATGTTACCATTTAACTTATTTAGCCATATACACTACTTAGTTACATCTAACAAATACCGCATAACACTCGAATCCAAATTTCTGGAAATAACGATCCAAAATACGTTGCTAATGAAATAAACTTGATGTCAAACGAGGTTAACTTTGTGTACGTGTACGCCGATCCCATATATGTGGTCTCTCAAACAATAATTATGTTACTTCTACGCATTTATAGTACATTTGCTTCAATCATGGTATAGAAAGTAAACATTTAATAAAATAAAATGTAGCCTCGTCTAAAAATGTTCTTGAAGATGTCTATTCAAGGTTTACTGCCATCAGTTAAGTGCTATTTGTGGTACACGCCTTGGCGATCGTATCTCGAAAGAATGACCACAGTAGTTTGAAATTAATTTCTGCGGTACGCTGGTTGTCATTCACTAATATATAACCCTGTCTGTTCTGTTATTTAACTCATAGTTGGATGAAGAAGTGATGGATTAGAATATTTCGCGAGGTTATTTGTGCATAAGTGAATACATTTGACTGAAATTTGAACTGGGATGTCTAGTTCCTCGTTCCGAGCCGTGATCCACTGCACGACTACATATATCACGCCATATCTTGTTGTAATATCAGTTCTCGTACGGTGAGAGATTTTGAGGAATTTTTTATTTTGATCACTACGTAAATTGGTAACCTCTTGGGTATATCTGATGTTGTAATACTAGATGTTTAGGTGGTGTAATGGTTAATGGCTCAAGATTGTAAATAAAAGAGCCGATTTCAGATTCCAATGGGGTAAGTTATATTTTTCCGCGCCAATTTCCTTGTGAAATGTATGAAAGCATCTCTCCTCTCTACCAGAGTTAATTAATATAAATTTCATTAGTAATCATTATCTAATTCAAATTCTTCCAATCTAAAAAATTATTATCTGGCTTTAAATAACCTGCAAAAATTTGATAGGCTGTAAAATGCAATAAATAAAATGTACTTAATCCTCAGATTGTTTAAAGCAGAACTGTAACACTTTCAGAGGGCAACGATTCCATAGAAGAAAGTTTAAGAAGGCTAATTATGAAACCTTTTTAATCATTGTTATTATTTAGTTCATGTTGTGCACAAAAATTCCATCATCGTTTTAAACACTATACCTATCACAAAATGATGGTATCTTCTATTATCCTTTGGCCATTTATCTCATTTATCTCAGCTTACCTTAAATCTAGACAGATTTATATCACTATGTATATAATTATATTGAAAGGATGCTATCCTATTATTAAATGATCAGAAAACATTGCTCAAGAACCTGAATTATTTAGATTGTTGCATATATATAAGAGGGGAGATAAGTGCAATTTACGTGTATATTTATGATAGATACATGGGATTGCCAACGACACATTCCAAAAGCTAAGCAGAGTGTTAGAAAGACAGAAAAGTTTCGTTGAAATATGTCCTACTATATGACAGCAAATGCTGGGCAATTTTCTCAAAGATGAAGGTGAGCCGAAGTAGCAAATATGTGGTTTTTAGAGAAGGCTGCTGAGGATGCCACAGACTGTACATGTGAAAACCGAATGGGTTTTGGAGATAATGGAAGCAAATTGGAAATTTATACTTACCATAAGTGGCAGTTTAATTTTATGGGACATGTAATGAGGAAGGAGGTTTTGGAAAGTATGATACTCACAAGGCGAATAAAAGGAAAAAGAGACAGGGAAGAAACAGCGTGTGACATATTGGACCGGCAAATGAATGTCAGAGAAAATGTGAGAGAAATAATAGTTGTATGAATGCATTTAGAGAGAAAGAAAACAATACGATAGATAGAAACAAACAGCTATATACATAAAATGTGAGATAGCCTGGTATGGTTAGTAGAATTAAGCTTTGTGATTAGCGTGAACACTGAGAAATACATCTTTTTCTATTATCATAAATTGCAGTGTACATTTCGAGTTTCAAGTCCAAATTTTTTTCCAAAACTAGAGGTCGTCTTATATGGCGGCTATAACATGCAAAGCATTACCACCGAGTTGTAAACAAGTGGGACAGCACTCCTAACGATTACTCCAACAAGCTGCCACACATATCTCCCACTCTAAATTGTATTTAGTAGAGTTAACTTATTTAGCATATTAACACAGAAAGTAATGTAAAATAAAAAAATAGTGACACTAATTCTTTATTCTATTTACACTACAGCACACATGGCGTTCAAGAATTGATACTATAAGTGTAAGCAGTAACCGATTAGCAGTTTAACAAGCGGCTATTTAGACAGCATTGTGTGGTATAGTGTCATCGGTGCAGTTTCATTAAAATAATTAAAGTTTAAAAACACATACTGGCAGTTTATTAAATATACGTAAAAGCATTGTTACTGTGTAATTTTTGCACAACAGTATTTCGAAGTTTACTTGAAACTCGCAGTATAGCTTTGATGATTAAACCCATAAGATATTTTTAATTTTAAATAGATTACGGCAACTGATATATAAGATAGTTTATTAATTTTGAGATAATCCTATACCAGTGTCTTACTTCATTTACTAGTATGATTATGTTTGGGTTACTGGTAACCTAAAGTATGTGTGAGTATTAACCTGTATGGTACGTCTATATTTAACTCAGAAGTTAGAGCTAACTTCTGTAGGCCAGATCTAGTTGTTCACTACAATTTACGATATTATGGACTCATTTATCGAGTAGAGATTTCTTATCCTAATTATAAACAGTTCGACGATGGGACCAGAGAAGAAAATATTACTACATTATACTGCACCATTCTTTAAATATTTATTCTTCTACTCACCTAGAAAAATGATATTCAAACTATTTTGTTAAAGCTGGAGGCTGTTTGCAAATAGTAGTTCAATTAATACTCATGGGGCCATATTTTGTTATCAAAGACGCTGCAAAGACACACACACATGCGCACGGAAGAACTCAAACTAGTGTATGGACCTTGAAATAATGTATAGGAGTGAGCATTAGATTCCAGGTATTGCAACCGTAGAGCCTTATTTGACATAGCAAAACATAAGCGCAGTTCCTATCCGTGTGATCTGGAGAAAGAAGTGAAAAAGAGTCATGATATCGAGTGGTGCATGGATGGAGAAGGGCTCTCGAATTTTGTTTGAGAAATGTGCAAGTTGTAGTCAAAAGAAGATAGCGATCGTGTGATGTTCCGGTCAAAGTGGTTTGCTGGAGTGATCGAGGGTGCTGAAGGTGAGCTTGAAGGTTCCAAGCTGGCAAAATGCGAATCAACTTAGAAAGGTTTAAGAAAGATTACTCTTTGGCCATCCACCTCCCCATCTCAGCAGCAGAAACAAGTTAAAACGCGTGTTGTTCAACTGAGGTAAGAAAGAAGGACTATGTTACTAACAGAAACACGGTAGCCGTGATGTTTAGTCTTCCTACGTAATTGTTTTTTTTGTTTATATATATATATATATATATATATATATATGTAATTTTGTATTGTTATTAAATTTGGTTGTAAAACTGGGATTTTCTCAGCAGATAAAAACGAAATAACCCTGAAGGGTGAAGATATAACAATAATACTGTCACAAAATTTTGATGTCGGCATAAAATAACACTGCTAAGCTAAGTGATAATTTTCTCGACATTAATTTACTTTTTTTCTCTCTCACTCACCGACTGTGTGTATGTTTCTTTCTAGCTCTCTCTGCATATATATATAGATAGATAGATAGATAGATAGATAGATAGATAGATAGATAGATAGATAGATAGATAGATATGTATGTATGCATCAAAAGAATGAGGGGATTGATATCGTATACTTTATTTACCAGTGTCAAAGAAAACGTCGAGATTCACGATTGGTACTTATATCCAAACAATTAAATATCTTCCTTCAACTAATACATCACACTGGATAGCTATATTTATCATGTACATTTTTCTATGGGTGTGCATGTGTTCATGGTCGTGTATGTACGTGTATCTGCTTGCGTGAGACTTTAAATCATACTTATATGGAATTCTTACTATTACTATACAACAACACACTGAACACAAACACAAAAGTATACAAACAACGAAATCACTTTAAACTGACAAATGAATTCGAGGGCATATTTTACAATAATTAGGGAGAGTTTCTAAACATTCTTAATTCTCATAAAAGATAAAACGTAAAATTTCAAGAAAAATTAAATGAAAAATAATATACTTGCATATCACTGCGAATGAATAATGCACAAAATGAACTATAATATATATATATATATATATATATATATATATATATTGTAAGAAATTTATAGAACATGTAGATTATAAACCCACTGTTCATGCATTTACTTTTATAAAGAGTGCTCGATACGCCGTAGAGATTTATATTGTAATGGTTGTTACAATGATTTATAAAATCAAAGTATCACTAAACAAAATCTTCGTGTTTCGGAGCAACATGATCACTTTATCTGGGGATGAGTGGAAATGAAAAATAACTGGTGAAAATGATTTATTTTTGGTAATATGATATGTAAGTGAATGTTGTAGGAGTTTATTACGATTTGGCCGGCAGTTTGTAGCCATAGTGATACAGTCTTTGGTTGGGAGAGGGATGCGGGGTAGCCTAGTTTTGGATAGGTCACTTTTTAGTTTTGTCTAGATAATTCTTATATTGGGATGTAAGGTTTTTTAAGAAAGGGTAAGGTAGACACTTTTTGTTTTACTACTATCTATGAGTGGATGGAATAGTGTGACTTTTAACGTTGTGTGAGTTTATTTTCTTTTATTAATACGATATTCGTTTTTTTTTATTTTGAGGATTAAACATGGATATTAATTACCTTAATTACATTTTGGAGAGGATTATTTTATGTGAATGAGGTATTTATTGATTAATTAAATTTTAACAAAAATATTTTTGATGTTTATATAACACTGCTAATTCATTTCTACTGTTCAGTAGTTCGCCATTGTTGGGGTACTTTAGAATGTGCAGCTTTTTTCTTAAGCATAAAGGGGAGATATCGTTAAGCGAGTTGCAGGTCCTATTTTATTCTAGATTTTATATTTTACTTTGGGTTTCTGTTTTGTGTCCTTTAATTGCCAAAATATGCAGAAAGAGATGGTTGGTTTCGATAAAGTTGTATTTAAATGAAGTTAAGTGCATGTACCAGCGCTGCTCAAAGGTGTTCTTTGTAGATCCGATATAGACTTTATATATCCGACTGACGCCATTTCGGTCAGGTTTCAATCCTGGGTATAAAAGCAATCGGAGTCTACCCGTACTGATGAGCTGTGACACGGCGAAACAGATCTGTCTGCGGATGACAATAAACACTATATATATATATATATATATATATATATATATATATATCAGGTATTAACAACGACAGTATATGTCTAAAAAAACGAAAAACAAAATGGATATAACAGAAAGAAAAAAGAAAAAAGGAAGAAAAATTAAATAATGATTGTAAAGCAAAAAAAGGAAAAAGCGATGAAAAATTTGCACCGATAAAAATTACGTATAAACACATAGGTAAGTATGTTGATAGCAGCTGACATGTAGACGGAGTGATCCTGATGACTCATTACGAATCTCTTAAGTCAGGATTCTGAAGTTAAATCAATCTGCTAAGTAGCTAACCATTTAAGTGTATGTTATATATATATATATATATATATATATATATATATATATATATATATATAGGTGTGTATGTTTGTGTGTGTCTGTGTGTGTGTACTTGTGTGTGTGTGTGTCTGTGTCATTTGAAATGTATATTTTGGGATTTCTACTGAACCTTAGAAAAAAAGATTATATATTCATAAATATTTCATCTCTAAGAATCCCAGACCGTTCTCTCAAAATATTTTTGAAAATTAATAGACAGAGGACTTTTGATTGAATTGAATGTTATAGGAATATCACACACTCTTATTAGCTTTAGAAATAGATGTAACGTATATTTAATTAAATTTAGTGGTTATAAACATCTGTTGAACCAATGTAATGGAGTTATTTTAAATACCTTCACAAAAATAAATTTAAATTATTTGTTTAATAGGATTGAACTGTTTGCTTACTAATAAATTTCTAACAAATTCCGCTGTTTTTCGATATTGTGAATCAGTTCTCTTATTTCTATTTCATTATTTTTACATTTTTTATTTATATTTAAACACATACGTTCTTTAATTCATTTTTTGATTTCATTTTTTATTTTACTATACAGGTTCTTTTTCTTTAATACTTGTGATTTATTACTTTTTCTACTTTCTCTTATTTATATATGCTTGTTTTGCAATTGAATTTTGAGTATCTTTTTCCTTGAGAATCACTTTTGTTCTTATTTTTGTGACATTTTTTGTGAATCTTTAATTAAATTTTAAATATTTTGTGATAGCTAATTATTTGTGACTGTATTTATGTTGTATAATATAGGCCTTCTTTCTTTGTTTAATTTTACGTTTTCACCCCGAGCAAGGCGGAAACGCCACTGATGTTCAGGGGGCTACATAAATGTAAAAAGATTAATTAGAAAAGAGTCAGGAGTAGAAACTAGTTAGAAAGGAACAATAGAAAGCTGAGAAAGCAGATGCGATGACAGATACATAGGTGGAGAGAAAGGGAAGGTTATACAGGGGTGGGGAGAGAGCTAGAGTCCAGTGGTTAGTAGATGAGTATTGACTTTGCATTTAAATTTCTGGAGGTTGTAGCCGTCAGGAAAGCAAGAATACGGGAGTGAGTTCCACAGGCGGGAAGTGCGAGAAAGGAAGCTGCAGGAGTAGAATTGTCGTCTGCACTTGGCTAACCTGACTGTGAATGGCTGGGACCCAGTTGCCAGTCTGGTTGCACGAGTAAACACCTGTTGAGGAGGCATCAGTGACTTAAGTTCGTCTGAGCAGAAGCCATGAAAATATTTATATAACAGACAAAGGGAGGCCACATTTCGACGATGGGGAAGTGGCTGCAGTCGAGCCGCCAGATCAGTACCTATCACATTACAGACTCTCCTTTGGAGCCTGTCAAGAACACTGAGGAGAAAGGCAGGGGCACCTGACCATAAATGGCAACAGTACTCCATGCACGGACGGATGGTTGACTTGTATATATGCAGGATGGATTCAGGTGGTAAAAACATCCTGGATCGACATTGTGACCCAACCTTCTTAGCAGTAGATTTTGCTATGGATTCAATATAGTGGTTCCATTTGAGGTCTGAGGACAGGGTAAGTCCGAGGAGGCGTAGTGTATTACTCTCCGGGAGAATCGCTTGTCCATGCTTATGGGAGGCAGGAGAGGTTGCCTGTAATGGTTGACAGACAACAGCTTGGTCTTAGATGAATTGAAGTTGACAAGCCACTTCTTGCCACAGTTCATCACAGAGTGTAGATCCCGCTCAAGGTCAGCAGCGAGATTATGTCTGTCCGCCACGACAGGTTTCTTACTGGTGCGGGAGTATATTGTAGTTTCATCTGCGTAGATGCCTACTTGGGACTTGATCTCATCTGGGAGGTCGTTGATGAAAATAAGGAAGACCGTCGGGCCCAGGATAGAGCCCTGTGGGACACCAGCATTCGTGCTGTAGGACGAAGAGGCACGACCATTAAGAACGACCTTCATTTTGCGGTTAGTTAAGAATGGTTGGATTAGGTCAAGCAGGCGACCGGTAATACCATAACCGCGTACTTTGCAGAGGAGGCCAGAGTGCCAAACCCTGTCGAAAGCCTTGGAGATGTCCAGAGCAACCGCCCGAGCCTCGTCAGACTCATCAAGGGACTGTAGCATGTACTCCGTTTGGCTATTATAAGTTTTGTGTATGTTGTGTGCATTTTATTGGGTGTATATACGATATTTTATAGTTGTATGTTTTTGTGTGTTTATTTTGTGTGTGGTTATGTCTGTTCTTTTAATGGCTTTTGTATTTTATTTTCTATTTAAGATTTTTTTTTAAATGTGTGATTTGGTGTATGTATTTGATATTTTTGTGAGATTTAAATGTATGCACTTCTATCTTACAACTTAACTTAATTCCAAACAAAATTATATATATATATATATATATATATATATATTAAGTTAAATGAAACTATTTGATATTTTGGGTTGAAGAAGGAGTTCATAATTTTAAAAACTGCCTAATTAAATTTTGTATTTATAACTGTTTCATTATTAACTATTTTATCCCTTATAATTAATATTACTATCGATAATATCCATTGAACTCTCTATTTTTATCTATTTAATATTTTATATTTATTAGATTTTGGGTTTTATCCTCTGTGTGTTTACTGATTTGTAATTTTTCTTCTTATATATATATATATATATATATATATATATATATATATATATACGTATGTATGTATGTATATATAAAGTCGAAAGGAAAAGAATTCTTTACCAACTCGTTTTATGCTCCTAGATTGATACATTTTCATAAAATATACTTTTCATTTTATTTTATTCGTAATATCTTATTACAGATATATGTCATCATTTAAATATATATTTTACATTTATATGTATGTATGTACGTATATGTATGTGTGTGTGTGATGGTTTAGTCAAATATACATATATATTGAAAGGAAATGTGGAGAGCATTTCTTCATATGATACATTTATTTTTCTGTGTGTGTGCATATATGTCTAACTGGGTTTTTCTGTATGTATGTGCAAAACTTTTAGCGATACATTGTTTTGCATTTCTGATTCTTTCAATGCATCTGTGTTTTGTAAACAAACTATTAAAGCCAAAAGATATGAAAGCACCCGTGCAGAAAGATATATTTGTCTTATTCTTTGATTACAGGTATTTTAACAAAACCAAATCTAATCAGAATGCCCTTTTTTAAATTATTTTGCTGGTCCAATATGAGAGTTATACATGGAAAGCAAGAAGGAACTGCGTACAAGAGAAAAAATCAGTAGAAACTTAGTCAAAATCTTGTCTCTAATCGCATTATTCTCGATCTTTCTTTGAGTTGTAACCACATATTACATTGAATCTCATGGCCTCCAGTTTAATTTGTTTTCTTCTTTTGTCTTAACTTAGAAGCCTCAGAATTTGTTATGAAGTATGGGAAAAGTTTTATTAGAAACCGGCTTACAATGTGGGTTTCTAAATTGTTTAAGCATAATTAAATGGCCTTGAACGACAGAAAGAGCAGATTTATTGGATAATTTGATATAAGGAAATTTACCAGACGCGCTCGAACAAAGAGCAGAAGGCTGTCGAGTTAAAGCCGCAAAATAGAATCAATGTCTATAAAATCATTATATTGATATACAGGTTGGTGTTCAGATTTCGGAGATTTGTGGCAAATGACGAATTGGAAGCTATGCAAGACATGAAATCATTGGTAATGAGCTGATGTTTTATTGTCCTACTTAATGTACACATCGATTCCTTTCGTTGTCAATCATCTCCCACCAAACAATAGAATCACTAAAGCGTAAGAGGTTACTAAGTTTAAAAGAATATGAAAAAAAGAAAATATTAAATACAGACAATGATGAAAGTACATGAGACAGAGAAAATATTAGAGAAAATGATGAAAGTATATGAAACAAAGAAATATCAAACAGAGACAATGATGAAAGTATAACAGACAAAAAATATTAAATAGAGACAATGATGAGTTTTATCAAAACTCTCTAAATACGTAGCAGAGGCATAGGCCCGATGTAACAGTATTATTCAATGCAGTAATAAATGGTAAACTTACATTTGTTTAATACTGATTCCACCAATCAAAATTGTCTAGCAAATCACACTGAACTAACTTTCCTACCAGCATACATAGCAATTAATTCACTATAATCTTTCCAATTTATGTCAGCGAAAATGTTAGCTTGAAGAGGTTTACCATTAGTAAATAATTGTAATCAGCATAAACACCGAGTTGAGAAATGGTGACATCAAGAAATTAGTAAAAATGTAGTTGTTGGAATATAGCCCTAGGGACAACAAAATAATTGCAAAATGACCTAAAAGTGTGGTCGTTCAAACAACATTTATTTTGCAATTTCATAATAAAGATTAAATCAGATGGAAGTTTAATCTAGAAATAAATTATTTTAACATGTGAAAAATCCCAGTATACCAAACACTGGTAAACTCATTCCAGTTAGCCAAAGAAAGAGCCCATGCATCTCCGTTTTTATCTTAATCTTGACAGACTCTTCCAGCAATAACCATTATAACATCAACAATTGTCTTAGAGAAGCGAAAATATTACTTGAAATAAAACCCT
Source organism: Ascarosepion bandense (assembly GCA_037127315.1). NCBI lineage: Eukaryota > Metazoa > Mollusca > Cephalopoda > Sepiida > Sepiidae > Ascarosepion > Ascarosepion bandense. The sequence goes on from JBBBDQ010000663.1 coordinate 3,935,711, forward strand.
GCAACCTGAAAGAAATCAGAATTTATCAGAGTATTTAATAATCAGGTTGACGTTTAATAGAACGATAGTTAGTTGATCAGCTGTTTCAGCTGAGTATACGTGTTTTTTGAGAATCCAGTTTGGAGATAATAGCATCTACGGATACATGAAAGGAATTAAAGTCTATCACACAGTAGAGACTCAGTTCTGACTGGAATGTTAGGCAAATTAACTCCACATGAGCCAAGAGGAGAATTGGAAAATAATCTAACAGCAAAACATTCTGCTTTATCAACAGAAGATAATGATCTCACAAACTGAGTGAAGTGATGGGGGATATGAGACACTATTGCAGAACCGCCAGTAATCATGAAAAGGAAATATTTTAGAGGCTATACGCTGCTATATTCTGTCAGTGAACAAAGACTTATTGAGGACAGTATACAATTTTTACATGTGCACACAAAGAGACGTCTCTCCCGAATTTGACGTTCATGTCTAATAAATGACACAAATAAATATCAAAAGTTACAACAACGAACTGTGATGCTTGACACGATCCAGAAGATGAAGTAAGGAATAAATCAAGTAAAGAAGCATGTTGATCAGAATTATTAAGCAAACTATTTGACTGTGTAATGGAAAATTGAATGTCTAAATAGCTGAAATACCAGAAGTATTATAATATTTTAGCCACTTCACATGATGAGCATGAACAATTGGCAATAAAACAGACTATGTTGAAAGCTCAATTTTGAAACAAAAGTCTATAATAATTATAACAAAATATTAGGCTGTAAAAGTTTATATATCATAATCAGTGAAAAACATAAAAGAAATATTTTCTCTATTTTCAATAGCCCCTTACCGAGTTAAGAATTTTTAATCTTTGGAAATAAATATCATCTTAATTCTTCATTTTCAAGAGTTTCACGAAAAACAATACGTTCTTTTCTCTCCGAGCATTTTAAAAGCGAATCCGGTAATTAACAGTCTGTTGAGTCCTGGAATAGAAATTTCCATCCGAAGATGAAAAGAGATTACCTTCAATGAAAATTTGTAGAATCGCATATGTTAGTGGCACAGGCTGACAAGCCAAAAATAGTCGGAGCCAAGTGAATGCCAATTAATATGAAAATTGAAGTTGAGCAAAGACGTTTTTTGAATTAGCTGTGAGGCACAAAATAATGTTGATTTGTGAATAGACGTAAAAATTGGAAAATGAGAGAGAAAATGCAAACTAAGAACAAAAGAATAAACAGTCGAGTATAAGAACGAAAGTGAAAGGATAAAATAAGGCTAAGGATAAAAGCAGAAATTTGAATAGGAAGGAGAGTATGAAGAAAAGATAACAAACAGAAAAAAAACAAAGGGAAAAGAAGATAATGAAATAAAGAAATATAAAAAGAATGAGAAAGAAAGTTAGAAAGAGATGGAATTAATTGAACAAAAAATAAAACGGAAGAAATATAAATGCATGGAAAATAAAACGCAAAAGAGGAATTATCAGAAAGAAAGAAAAAAGAAAGAAACCATGAACGGAAACAGTGGGAAAAAATTATAAAGAAAGAAAAATAATGAACGGAAAAAAAGCAATAAAGAGATTACAAAAAAGGAAACAAAACAAAAGAAAGAAAAGGCATGAAGCAAAACGATCAGCGGAAATTAAGAAGAGTAAGAAAGAAAGAAACAAAGAAACAAAGAATGAATGAATGAAAGAAAGAAAGAACTATGAACGGTAAATGTAGGTAACTGAAAAGTAGGAAAGAAAGAAAGAAAGAAAGAAAGAAAGAAAGTTAAACAAATAACGGAAAAATAGTCACTTGATTATAAAGAAAGGGAAACTACGCGTATGAAAGCATTAAATATTAAATATATTTCCTCCATTTCCTCTTAACGATTATATTCTAGAGTTCGGCGTATGTTTCGGATAATAGAAATATGAAGCTATACCCAGGAATTATTTTAAAAAATCTGTTAGTAACTCAGATTCGAATAGTAGCATCATGAAGATTAAAAGAGAGTTTTAAATAGCTTAATATAAACTGTCTCTTCTTTATTCTGAATATAAATGTGCTTTTGTTACCATTCTCCTTGTTCTTTGTTTCTTTCGGCTCCGTCCATGGTATTCTCAGTATTCTACTCTCGGACAATATTTATGCTGCTTCCTCTTTCCTCAAACATCTCAGATCAAATGACGTTTAGGTATTTAGCTTTGTTTGTTATGATAAAATTATCAACGTGTTATACAAATATTATACTAAAATTTATTTGTTATTTCCTTAATTGAATACATTCGTTTCTTACTTCATCTTTCAGGATGAGATGATCATAGCATTCCACGGTTTTCTCTTATTTGTTTCTCTAATTATTTTTTATTTATAATCTTCGTCATATTCTACCGTTCACCTTCAGTTAGGTAGTCGATTTTATTTTTCCTTCAATGTGTTTATAAATGTAAAATTCTAAAGATACATTATCTTCAGTCTCAGAAATGTCAACTGTCTGTTGAGTAAATATACGTGTTCATATATTTACTAATTTTCATATTGTTCAAATGATATATCCGAGCTCTTCTAAGAATTAATTCGTAGAACACGTCCATTTGAGATTTTGGTAGAGACCGATGTAACATTTGACTTATACCGAATTAACTTGGCGAATGTCGAAATTCTACAGGCTGAATACCGAAAGATTAAAGCACAAATGAAATACTAGTCAGCATAAATCTAGCGACCATATAACGGGGAAATTCTTGTTCTCAAAGCAAACACCGAATTTAAGCAAGGATGCAAACGTTCAATAACTAGATGCTTTCTAGTTTACAAATTCCATGAGCTGCAATGCTTATATATACGAGTGTTTTGATAGTTAAACGCTCGGATTGAGAAATCCGAGGGAAGGGTTAATGTTCCTGCTGTGTGCATTACATTCTCGTATGCACTCATACACTCAAGAAACACATAAAACATCCTCTTTTACCTCCAGCTCTGATTACATTGTAGTACTTGTATCTGAAAATTATTTTATCCCTAAAATATTAATATTATTTTATTCCCAAAATGCAATATACAACTGGGAAAAAGGAATTGTTCTAACAATAGAAATATATTTCTGGTTTTAGATAACTTACAAAAGATTGATAAATCATAATAAAAAATACATCGAGCAAAAACTAATTTGATCGATATATATCTACCGGCATTTGTAGGTTATTTAAAGCCAAACTATTCATGGGTAAATTATGGTTCTTTTGGTATAGTGAAGGACTCTTAATTTTTGGAGGAAAATAATTTTCTTTGTTTTTTAATTCTTTCGTGGTTTTCACTTGGTTATTCGCATATTCACATACATAACCACGTAAATAATAATGCTTAAATATGTTTTTTGAAGTTTAAAAGTTTATTGAAGGTAACTGTTCTCACATTCTAAACCATAGTCGATTTTCAGTACTAATAATGATGCGTGTAATGCATATGAAATCAGAAATGTTCATAATTTTTATTTATCAGAAGTAATATTTTTTCATTTCCTTTTTTAATGCACAAATGAACGAATTAAAACAAGTTATACGGAAGTGAGTGTGTAAATCATATATCAATAACTGACTTTATTAGAGCACGTCTTCAATGTTTTACTTTTCGAAAATCTTATAAAAAAATGAAAAGTATTGTCGCTATTTAAAAAAAAATGCTTATATGTATGATCTCCTGTAGTTAAAATGACTTAGGTGTTTTCAATGAAAACTAGCTTGAATTTTTTTAACTGTGTGACCTGCCTTATAATGAGTGATACCTCATCTATTCCACGTCATGCCCATCTTAGTTTGGTATCTGCCAAGTAAGAGTGAATGAATTTCACTGTTCGTTGATGTGTGTCAAACTAAGGACGGTTTGGCAAAGAAATATTTCTGGATGAGATAGTTTGAAAAATTTTAAAAATGCTTTAAAATCCAAACATTAAGAAAAATTTGAGGAATGATTTTTGAAGATATCAGAAAGCCTGCAGAAAAGAGTGATGTTATGAAAATAAATTGATGCAAAATAACTTTAATAAAATAAATTAAAATTAAAATTAAAGAAAGAAATAAAGCGGTATGAAAAATTGAAAGGACCGTAAAAGGAATGGAAAAAGTTAAAGAAATTGAACGAGTCTTGCAAGAAATTTTAAATCTATCAAAGGAAAGAAAGTTTATATGGGTAAGTATTGAGTTCTCCGTAATAAGTAGGTCATAGTCATATTATATCTGCGATGGATGGATTGTCGTCTAAATGAAACAAAAATTAAAATGACACTGACATCTTACTTGAACAGATATATTTACCAAACTCTTTACTAAATTTACATAAAATATCTTGATATACTAAATGCTAATTGTATTCAATAAAATTGCAATTGAACTACGTTCTAGAGACGACTTCGAAATCTCGTGCCTTTATTGTAGACGGTCTTCCTTTTAAACTTGATGAATACTGACATAATCGTTGCCTTCTGTTCATCTTTCATGTTTCGTGTTTTGTTGGGCAAATGCCTACAAAATATAATAATCCAAACGATTAAAGTCTGGAAATTTATGTGGTCAGATACAAGGAATGATTTCGCTGCAGAAACTGTCTGACAGCCATGACTCAGTTTTCATGCTTGTGTTGCATGATGCAATGTCATATTGTCAGACATCTGATTTTCCAGCAGCCATGCTCTTGTCTAAGGGCACCATTACAGCATCAAAGAATTTGATGTGCGTTTCCGTGTTGAATCTGAGAAACTGTTAGAAAATTAATGGAGGCATAGCAAGTATTATATCATATACCCTGGTATTTTTAATACCATGTACATGTTATTTAATTTGAATGAGGCGACACATTATTAACCGTTTCATTTCAAGTAAGACAATAATGATGCTAGAACGAAGGAAGTTAAAAAGAATGGAAAGACTTCAATGCGGGTGAGCAAAAGACAACAAACTGAACAGGGTTCAAGAAAACAGAAAATCGCGAATGAGTTTAATTTTTACGGAAGCAGGAAATTTCCACAAGTGGCAAATGCAAGAAAACAAACTGTGTAGAAGTGTCGGTTGCATCTTAGATAGTTTAACAGTAAAATTGTGAAACCTAGCAGTCAATCTAGTAGCGCTTTTAAAGCCATTTATTCGGTGAAACAGAGAAAAAACTCGTCTGAGTAGTTGCCATGAAAATATTTCTAGAAAGTAGTGAAGTCTTTTCATGTCGGTGAGAAAATGTTGAGATACCAGATCAAGCTAGATTACATTACAGACACTTTAATTTTATTAAGAAACTTGATATATTCAGGAGAAGCACTATAGCAAACATGGAAATAGTATTTAATGTAAGAATGATATATTTTAAAAAAATTAAACATGTTATACTAACTATTCAAATGTGGATTGACAGATTTTATGTGACTAGTTTTAAATAACAGTCATAAAAAATGATTATTTCATTTAATAACCTCAGAGTAAGGCAATAAAGTATTGCCACTACATCTTGTCTGGTGCTAATCCTTATTCACTTCCCAACCGCGATAGAAATTATTTAGTTTTGAGAGGTTTAATTATTGTCCACTCTGTAACGTCTTTCGCTCAGCTACAAATCTTTCCTTACTTTTAAATTAAAAGTTAATATTGCTAACATTTTAGGTCTCTTTACTGCTAGAACAAGTCACGCTACCTAGACACAGGAAAATCCTTACCTTTTACTCTGTGTCAGAAATTGCAAAAAAAGATGCATTTAGCTTTTGCTAGAAATTTGTGAATCATATACTAAAGTCGCTGTTTCTGAAAATACTTCTTTTCTGACGTATATAGTTCTTCCCTCTCTATTATTAGAATTTTCACTTACTACCGCCTTTCCTTTTAAGGAAGGGACAACTCAACCCTACCAAGACAATACTGCCGAGTGAGTGAACGGATAACTCAACACCGGGACAACTCAACACCAGAAAAATGTCAGTTTTTCATATCTTAATAAAAGTGATTTTTGCGAAATTAAAACCTTAAGTAGTGAATACTTCTTCTTCAAACAATGCATTTCCAAATATATTACGTAAAATATCAATCAGATTTTGGGTTTATATTACTTTTTATAAAGGAAATCTTAAATTATTCAACTACTTTTTTAAAAATATTTTAGAATATCGGTTTACTTCATTAAATAATTTGCAGAAAAATTAAATTTATTGAATTAATCAAAAACAAAACAATTGTTCATGCCGTTTCAAATGCCTTATTTAAAAACATATTTACTAATTTAGGTTTTAATTCTTTTTCTTTTATTCGGTTTTAAAATTTAAAGTTTCTGGTTATGAGTTATCACTGCGCTTAATCCCCGGTGTTGACATAGCAGTGTTGAGTTGTCTGGACCGTTTTTCCATTCCTATCGCATATCTATTCCATCATTTATTCATGATTTCGTATCATTCGTCGGTAAAACCAAATTCCTGTTACTTGAAGACTTTCAACAGCATCAGCAACAAAAGTGGATAGCATATGTAAATTAAACAAGAAATAAGGGAATTATCAAATGTTGACATTCTATACATGCATAAATAAAATATTAGCACAGAAACACCAACAGCATTTGAAAGATCGATAAGCGTTAATGGACATAATAAAAACAGTAACTCTAACTATTCAGTCAATGGCTATTCTCACCATTACTTTTACATTTCATCGCGTGGAAATTATGAATATCTTGAATGTATTGGGTGAAAAACAATTGACAAAGCATTAGAGATTCATCGAAGAGAATTTCAGAAGATAACTGTGAAATTATCGATAAACTATTTGCATGAGAACAGAACATAAAGGAAATTATTTTCTATTGACGAAAACCACAACCGGATGAAGCCGGTAGCGGGATTTTCAAATAATAACAAAGCATAGGCAAAATATTTGCTAAACAATATAGAAATAATAGATTCTGAAAAGAGATGAGAAAATTGGTGTTTTTCAAAAGAATAAATATAGAACATCATAACAGAATAGAAAGAGGAATAATTACAAACTTGAAACTTGGAATAAGAAATAAAATGAAGATTGCAACAGACGCGGAGATGAGTGGTGTGTTTCAAAAAGAGAAGTGAAGATGGTGTAAATACGAAAGAAAGGTCGGATGAATTTAGGACTGTGAAAACTAAAGACACAATTGATTCAAAATAAAACAACACAGTGTCTATTAAAATATCAAAATGAAAAATCAAACAAATTCATTCAAAAATAGGGGAAGCAAAAAAAAAGAAACAACAAAATATTAAATGAAATTATTGAAAGAAGGATAAAAAAGTGGATTGGGAGAAGAAAATATATTGAGAACTCAGAGAAATGAAATGACGCTCAAAAATGACATGGTAAATGAAGAAAGTGAAGGAAATAACACGAAAGAAAGAAAGAAAGAAAGAAAGAAAGAAAGGAAGAAAGGAAGAAAGAAAGAACTGGTAAATAAATAGCAGAAAGCAAACAACACCCAAAATAGAAGTAAACTATATATAGAGAATAGTAAGGAAAAAACACAAAAGAATGGAGGAGAGATAAAAAGAAATAAATTTAATGTAATGAAAGGAAAAAGGAACAGTAAATTGTCATTCCCTACAAATAAAAAAGAAATTTAGAAAAAGAGAAAGAACTTTGAATAACAAACAAAATCAAATTTTACTAGAAAAGAAATAAAGAAAAATAAAAGAAGAAAAGAAACGAAAGAAAAAAGGAATAGTGAATAATTTAATAATAGAGAGGAAATTAAATAAATAGAAAGTACCAAAAATTATCTACATGATTTTATTCAATCAGAAATAAAAAAAAAACAAAGAAGCAAAGTAAAGATAAAAGAGAAAGTAAACGTGTAGTGTTATTAATATTTCAAGACCGGAAGTCAAATGTAGAATATTGTTTTTTACTAATAACTAAGTATAAAGAAAGTATATACCTAACAACTCAAGAATATTCTTACTGAGATGTAATACAGAAAAATGATAAAAAAGAAGATAGTTTTGAATTCGGCAGAGTACAAGATCAAGAATGAAATCGGAAGTGAAACAAAGAAAGAAATAACAACAGAAGAACAGAAAATAACAAGGTATAATTTACAATATAACACCGTAGATAAGAGAATCAATAAAATAAAATGTAAATTAAAATAGCTGAAATAAAGAAAGATGGTAATATTGAACAAAAGAAAAGAAAGAAATATAAGAAGTTTTAAGAAGAAACACCACGCACTAAACAAGAGCCTTAATGAAACAAAGGCTGACAAATAAATAACGGGAAAAATTTTGTTATGAAAGAAAAATAGACAACGATGATTGAGTAAGAATTGCGCACAATTTGTGACCAGACTTATGAAAGGCAGCATAAAGGCAATTGTTACTGAAAGATAAAGGAAAAATGTAAATTTATATTTCAGAAGCTTTTATTTAAGGCAGGGAAAGCAGAATAAGAAAAAAAATGTAAATGCGAGCGCACAGATGGGCATTTATTGATTTATAAGAAGTTGAATAAACAAAATCTTAACCTGTCCATCGGCCATATATTTTCTTCCTCGTTGTTACTTCTTCACGGTTTTTTTTCTTTTCCACATTTTTCTTAATTGTTTTTGTAACCTCTGACCTCTCATAATACATTTATTTCATTTCTTACCTCTCACGATTTTTCAACCTTCTCATCCTTTCTTTCCCTTCTCCCTCTTTTGATTTCATTACTTCAACAAACTTTAATTGTTTTTATACACCTGTTTCTTTTCTTGCTTCCTTCCTTTCTATGAGTTTGCACATCTATCCTAATTTCTTTCACGCACGCAACATACACATGCACAAACACTTGCATTTGTGTTTATAAATATATATATATATATATATATATATATACATATATATATATATATATATACATTATTCATCCGCATACAAGCCTGTTTCGCTGTATCACAGTTCATCAGTGCGGCTAGACACATCCACTTGTTTCTGGCCAGGGTCGAAACTCGACCGATTTGGTGTCAGTCGGAGTCGCTACTCCCTAAGCCATAGGAGCATGGAACCAGAGAAAGGAAATTTTAACGTGTTGTATATAAGCAGTGTATACACACGCCAGTCAACGAAAGAACTCAGTTCATTTCTGAAGAGTCACAGTGTGTGTGTGTGATTATATTAGTTGCCAAGATTGTTGTCTTTGCAACAATTTTTACTGATTTTTACTGATAAAAATATTTTGGCAAGTACGTTTTTGGCGTAAAGTGATCGATATCAAAACAGAAACAGTTACCATAATTAATGTGGGGAGGATTGTTACGTAACTGAGTAGTATGATGCAGACTTCGAATTCTCTTGAAGGCACCATTATGATACACTCATTCTCAGGGATTATTTTTCACTTTACTGATGTGTCTTTGTTTAATTTTTATTTACATAGAGCTTGTAGTCATTTAATATTTTGGCTTGTGAGTAGTTCTACACGTGGTTAATTAGTTTTGATTGCTTTTGTTGATTTGACTTTTCATTAATGTTTTATCTTGTCTTAGCCACTTTCTCTTTTTGTAAATATTATTCGTGGGATTTATTAAGGCTGAAATAACTGGGCATCTCATACCTCACAAAATACTCTCTGTCAAACTATATGCCTATGTTCTGTGGTATGAAAGCCTTTTTCAAATATATATATATATATATATATAACTAATGGCGGGACTAGACAGGATGTCATCTTTTGAGTTTGCAAGCAGGCCCATGATGCATTGAGCCAACTATACAGAAACAAAATATAGACAACTGTTTTTACTAATAAATAGTAATGAGAACGTTATAACCTCATCTGCCAACTGTCAATTATTCGATTTTAACAGATGACATTTTTAAAACTAAAGATCATAAAAACAATGTTAAGAAATTCTGTCTGACGAAAATTTGGAATCATTTCTGTTTTTTCCAGTGATAAAGAAATGCTCGATGAATTGAATTCAGAATCAGTCATTGCTAAATTTGCACACTTCTCCAGCAAACACAAACAATTACTGTTAATATGGTTGACTACATGGAATGTTCTATTGAAATCTCTATTAATGTGTAAGGTTTGCAGTAAAATATTTAAATATATCAAGAAATATCTAAAAAAAAATAATTAACTTATAAAATTCTTCATATACATTTGTTTTCCACTGCCAGTTATATGTACACTACATGTACACTGTAATTACGGAGATATACATTGTACTGTTTCTTATACATATTTTTCAAAAAGTATATGTTTTTCATTAGAAATTTTGGTATATTAGGGTTTTGGTTATATGTAGGAATTCTAAGACCGGCCATGTTTGTATTTTTATTTTATTGTTCTCTGGCATTCCCTTGCTAACTGGACACATGGCTTTGAGGTGATCCCCCCCCATCACACTACTGTCTGTTACTGCTTACTTAAGGTAACTTAAACTTTCCAGAACTGTATAGAAGAAACAAAATGAAGATAATTTTTGAAATTTTCTTAACTTTTTTCTGTCAGCCAGCCTGCAACTTCGTGAGTTTAGCCAGTGTGATGTTATTTTTTTAATTATTTATTTATTTATTTATTTTTATTTGTATTTTTTATTTTATTTTATTTTTTTTCGGTTCTTATCTTTTCTGCCTAATTTTTGTGTAAATTGTTCTTAATTATCAAATTTAGGTTTGACTTATACTAAGTTAAAACTTAGTTAACTTCTGTCACACATTTATTATTTGTTTTTAATTGGAGTAGATAGTACCTTCTATCGCCCGGTCTCACACTCCACCCCCTTCTTTTGGACAGGAGTAGAGGTGATCGCCTTGTTTCTTGTTTAGGAAGGGGTTCCCGGTTCATCTCTCTCTTTTTCGGTCTTTATGTCGGTTCGGCTAGAAGCTTTTTGCAGTTGGTGAGTATGGTGGCAATGTCTCTTCATTCTGAGGGTACCGGGTTGGCAGTTTCCTGGTTGCTGTTTCCGACTGGTAGTTAGGAGCCCGAACTCTTGCGTAGCGTCTCGAGAGGCTGCTCTGATCAAGAGTTGAATAATATCGGGGTTCCTGTAGTGCCATTTCGCGCATGGACGGGAGTCCCTGCATGAATTTCCGATGGGCAACCCCGAGGCCACATTATGCTGCAGGCGGCGCCATTCTCCATCCTTCACCTGCTGCAATTAACGACCATCTGACCCTACTCTAGACCTCACTCTATCCACAACTATAACCAGCATGAAATTAAACAAACAAAATAGCAAGCCTAAACCAGCTAGTCGTAAATCGCCCAAACCTATCTGCGTTGCCTTCACAAATATACGGGGCATTCGCAGTAACTTTAATAGTGTAGAGTCTTTCCTTCTAACTAACTCACCCGATATCTTAGCTATATGTGAGACTAACCTTGACCCTTCTATCCCCTCTTCAGAGCTGTTCGTTCCTGGTTACCTTCCTCTCTTCAGGAAGGACTCCAATGTCCATATGCATGGGCTTGGTGTATATGTCAGCGAACAACTCCCCCTAGCCAGGGTCACATCTCTTGAATCCCTTGATCATTCCTTCATGTGCTTCCGTCTCTCACTTCTAAGCTCGGTTAGCTATCTCTTCTTCCTCTACCGCTCCCCCTCCTCCTCTGACTGTACGTTACTTGATTGCATCTCTACTAACATCGACAGGGCCATTTCTTCTCACCCATCTGCCCATATATTTGTGTTTGGCGATTTTAACGCCCACCACACCAAGTGGCTTGAAAACTCAGCCACCGACCTTGCTGGGATCCGCACCATGCACTTTTCAATAGCCCAAGCTCTAACGCAAGTGGTGGACTTCCCCAAGCGTTTCTCTAAAAACCCTAACGGAAGGGCCTCTTTACTCGACATTTGTTTCACCTCCATCCCAGACTCCTGCACTACCAGGCAACTCTGCCCCCTCGGAAACTCTGACCACGCCGTAGTCTCCGTAAACATATCAATCCGCACTAACTCTACCCAAGAAAACCAGACCAGCAGAATATCATACTGCTACCAAAGAGCCGACTGGGATTCGTTCAGGGACTTCCTCTGCGACGTCCCCTGAAACAACGTCTTTGATCTTCCTGTCGAAGACTGTGCCTCCGAAGTCTCCTCTTAGGTTAAGGCTGGCATCGATGCTTTTATCCCTGCTAGAAAATTCCAACTAAAACCAAATTCGTCCCCCTGGTTCTCACCCGCTTGCTCGGCCGGTATTGCCCACCGGAACCATTTCTTCCGGCTCTATCGAAGCTGCTCGTCGAACCAAAACAGGCGCCTTTTCACCTCAGCACGGAACAAGTGTAAAAAAGTAGTGAACGAAGCCAAGAGGGCGTTTGCTACCAGAATTAGGCAACGCATAGCATCCTCTATGTTTGGCTCCACAGATTACTGGCGTCTCTGCAAAAGCGTGCTCAGCAGGAACAAGACTTCAATACCCCCACTAATCAATGAATTTGAAGTTCTCACCTCCCCAGCCGACAAGGCTGAATGCTTTGCCCGTAGATTCTCAACCAATTCGACACTGGACTCGTTAGGAATACCTACACCAGACTTCCCACCCAGAACTAAGGCTCAACTAAATAACGTCCACATTACACCCTCGCTGGTCGCCAAGATAATTGCGCAACTTGACCCACACAAAGCGAGCGGCGGTGACGGAATCCCAGTCATAGTACTGAAGAAATGTGCCCCAGAACTCTCCTCTGTCCTCTCTAAACTCTATAATCTCTGCCTATCTGCTTCCTGCCTGTTGGAAGTCCTCCTGCGTAGTACCTATATTTAAGAATTCTGGCGAACCCTCAGACCCCGCCAATTAACGCCCTATTAGTCTCCTTCCAATCTTTGGCAAAGTTTTCGAAGCCATTATCAACGCCGAGGTGATTCAGCATCTTATGGCCAACGGGCTTCTCTCTGACAAACAGTATGGGTTTCGCTTCACCAGGTCTACTGCTGATATGCTAACGACCATTACCGAGTACATATACCAGGCACTCGACAAGAATGGTGAAGCCCAAACCGTTCCCTTGGATATCTCCAAAGCATTCGACAGGGTCTGGCATGCTGGCCTCTTGTGCAAACTGCGGAGCTATGGGATAACTGGACATCTGTTTGACCTTATCCAGTCCTTCCTCTCTAACCGCACATTGAAGGTGGTATTAAATGGGCATGCCTCCCAAAACTACCAGACGAACGCGGGCGTCCCTCAAGGTTCATTAATGATCTCCCCGACACCATTAGATCCCAAGATGGCATGTATGCCGACGACACAACAATCTACTCCCGCATCGATCAGAAACCAGGTCTGGACGACAAAGTGAACCACGCTGCCGCACTTGAAAGGGACCTCCAATCCGTAGTGACCTGGGGTAAGGAATGGTTGGTAAATTTCAATGCCTCCAAAACAAAGCTGTTATCAACAAACCACCATAGACAATCGCATCTACCTCCCATTAGCATGGGACAGGCTAGCCTCCCAGAGAGTAAAATACTACGCCTCCTTGGCCTTACACTCTCGGCGGACCTCAAATGGAATGACTATATTGAATCCATTGCCAAATCTGCTGCTATGAAAGTGGGCTTCCTGTGCAGGGCCCGGAAATTTTTCCCACCTGAAACTATTCTGCACATATACAAATCTACCATCCGCCCGTGTATTGAATATTGCTGCCATATCTGGTCGGGTGCCCCTGCTGCTCTCCTTGGGCTTCTCGACAAAATACAAAGGAGGATCTGTAACGTGGTTGATACTGACTTGGCAGACCGGCTACAGCCGCTCTCACACCGGCGTGATGTGGCTTCTCTGTGCCTCTTCTACAAGTACTTTCATGGCTTCTGCTCCGATGAGCTTAGATCACTGGTGCCGCCTAAGCACGAATTTACACGAGATACTAGATTAGCAACTAGGTCCCACCCTTTTACAGTTAAACAAATAAGATGTAACCGTAAATTCTACTCCAACAGCTTCTTTTCTCGCGCTTCCCGCCTGTGGAACTCCCTTCCACAACTCTGCTTTCCCGACAGTTACAATCTCCAGGTGTTTAAATGTAAGGTCAATAGACACCTCCTATCACACTAACTCCCAACTATTCTCACAACACTCTCATCTACCCAACCCTCATTCTCGGTATCCTTACCCGCCTATCACCCACCCTCTGTCATTTCCTATATTTAATCAGCCTTTCTCCACTCTACGTAGCCCCCTGCACAGTAGTGGCAGTGACATGCCTTGCTCGGGGTGAAACGCTTATAAAAAAAAAAAAACAAAATGAGAGTATTGTAGTTGCGGGTTGTTTCCCTTGGTCTCCTGTCAACCGGTATCATTTAAATCAGTCCGCCATTGTATATAGTTTCAATAATGGGTGATTATTGTAAATGAAGCTCACATATTACAAAGGTAGTATTAAACAGTTACCAGCGCTATTTGATTGAAAGAATGTTCAATGATCAGATGCTTGAAATTTCTTTGTATGCTACACGAAATTTTCATACTTTTAAAATTTTATTTTTTCAAAAATTTTCAAATTTTTTGAAAAATTGAAAATAAAAACTTCCTAATATCCATATAGAACATTAATCATTATCGAACATAACTGAAAATCACTAATTGAAAACTGGCCGAGAAAAACAGATCTTCCGGTGCCTATGTGTGAGTTCATTGTGGCCAAGGAGTAGATTGTATGTTCCCGAGTGGGCGGGTTATATGAAAATACAAATATATCTCAAGGAAAAGAGAAAGAAGACAAACGAGGAATACTTGAATGTATTTTAATAAAGTAGGAACAGAAATGTAGGAACTTTCAAGGCGTATTGAATGGGAAACAAAGAAGCCAGGATTAGGAATAAAACTAAAAACTATTCTCAAATAACGTGCTCATTATTTATATATGTTTGTAAGCGATTCATTGTAATGGCGGTGTGAATAGAAATGCATGTATTGTTTTATGCAAACAATTTTTTTATTTTTGAATTTCTATTTTTGCATGTAATATCCTGTTACAATCGAAAGTGTAACTTATACAGATACGTAATTCTCTACAGATATGTACACAAATACATTCATCGATTGCACAAATACATTCCTGTTTCTGCGGAGACGTACTGAAAATTATGACCACGTTGAATTGCTCTATCTTCACTTCTCTTTAACACTTCATGGCTTTTATTAAATCGATAGTTAAAAACAACATTCTAGCAGGTCCAGTTCTATACCATTGTTTAAAAGTAAGAACATTTTAATAGGTCATATTTCGACCTCGCAGTATATAACTACGACTGCAATGGGTTCGAACTTCACTAGACGCCTTTATTATGGCTACACATTCATGCGCGTTTATAGTAAATCTAAGAAGTATGTAAGATATTTCTGTGTGTCACAAAAATATGATTGTCAGTCACTGCTAAAAGTGTGATTACGTCAAAAGCAGCTGGCTACAAGGGTAAACAGTATAAACAGAGAAAAACAAAATTTTGATGACGTCAAATGCAGCCAACTTCAAAGGCAATGACCGGCGAAAATGATTCATAGATATACCTATCCATAAAAGACGCAGTTAAGTGGAATTACCGGAAATTTCAGCTTATTTATGATCATTGTTTTTTGTTTTTTATTTTTTATTTCCTTTTTTTTATTTCCGTTTTTTTAGTGGTAGGCCCAACAGCGAGAGGGCTCAGAGAGAGCACTTATTGCTGAAAATAGAATCGGATAAATTTCCACAGATAAAGAGGTTCATTCTCCTAGTAATAAACAGCATAGGTTACACAGTTGAACATAACATTTTTTTTAAATTCTTTATCGATACTTAATAAGAAAAAGATGCAGGAAGGAGAGATTTCTTGTTTTTAACAATTTCGGAATACGGGACGGCACAAATAAACACCGCCCACTGACTGTCGTAACAACCCACGACAAAGACAACTCAGCACCAGAAAAATGTAACTTTTTTATAACCAAATATATTTATAAAGTAAATCTTAAAGAAAATTTAGTTTTGATCATGAAAAATATTTACTAATTAAAGTTTTAATACTTAATAAATTACTTTAATTTACACAAAATAATTTCTTTATAATTTTATGTTTACTATTTTTATGAAAACTTGTTTTTCTTTCATATTAGATTTAAAAGGAAAGTAAAAATTAAAAGGAATTATTCAGTTCCAGTTTATATCAACAAGAAAATGTAATTATATATTACATAAAATTTATAATGGTTAAACGAATAGCCAAAATTGCTTAGATACACAATCTATATAAAAAGGGATTGTTGCCTAAATACACAAATTTTACATAAATCGGCAGCCAAAAAGGAAAGCATATATATATATATATATATATATATATATAATGTTTATAAATTAGGATATAGAAATCCCGACAGAATTTTTCAATTTCGAGAAATGGAAAACATTCCTGAAATAGATTTTGTTGAAAATAGATTTGCTAAAGTCTTGAATAGTGAAATGCATTATGAAATCAATTTTCAATCAAATCTGTTTATTGAAACGTTAGAAAGGTAAGTTTTATTGAAAAATGTCTCAACTGACCAGTAAATAGTTCCATTATCTCTGCACAAATGTTAGCACGTTTTTCATTTTATCTTTATATTTGTTATTTATTTTTATAATCTTACGATCGATGCTTTCAACCCGCCTATATATATATATATATGTTTGTGTGTGTGTGTGTGTGTGAATGTTATATATATATATATATATATATATATATATATATATATATATATATATATGTATGTATGTATGTAGGTATGCATGTATTAGGACCTTGAATAATTTGTGGTTGATTTTTCATAAAAAGTATTGTTTTATTTACAAAAATGTTTAAAAAACACGTCACTGAAAATATTGTCCGTCGCTAAGGTCTATTTATCTATCTTTTTGTGTGAATTGGAATTCCACATCAAACAAAGAACACGACTTTTCACGTTAAGAAAAAGTTAGCCCATTTTTTGAATCTTCAATCAGCTTTCGTTAATAGATATGTCGGCTGCATTCACATACTACTTCACACTTTGAGACTTCCTACTACTCAATTAAGGCCCCCGTTGACTATTTGTCTACACAATTGCTGTTTAGTGTAATGTACGGCGTGCCTTTTCTTTCTACTCATTTACACTGGGGATGCAAAATTGGTCGAGAATGTAGATCTTATATATAAAGCAGCACCGGGGCGTTATGTTTACGAACCAGAGTTAGAAATTGCATGTTTAGAAATGATTTCCATTCTTACACGGTAATTTTTGTTTAAAAAGTCTAACCCGCATGATGTAGAATATTTCATTCAAAATAGTAAATTTGTAGACATCATCAAGGAAAAATGTATCCGAAAAACTTACAGAGTATGGCGCATTGCACGGAGAAAATTTATATGGAAATTTTTTTTCAGAGATGACGTGAGGTCGCTGGTTTTGCCAAGCGTGATGAGAATTCTTTTCGTTGATTTCTGCAGTACGTTTTCGATTCGAAACATTTCTGCGTACATCATGTCATGATCAACACAGTATCCAATTTTGGTTGAAATCGGACCAAGAGTTCCGGGGGATAGGTTTCTTTAGAATGGAGACCCACAAAGACACACACACAGACATATCTATTTATATATAGAGAGTGATTACATTGATTTGAAAAAAAAAACGTTTGTGTACATCAACGGTTCGGATGTTGATCTACAAGTTACCCGATTTTAGTTGAATTCACCTAAGGTGTCTAAGAGAATAAAATTTGTAAATTCTAAGGGCTTTGTACCCTTTAAATCGATTTGAAAAAAATCTTTGCGTACATCAAATTTCATGTTATTATCGACATATGATCCAATTTTGGCTGAAATCAAACCAAGATTAGGATTCATTAAAATAGAGACACACTAACACAGAGAGACAGACAGACAGATATATCCATTTATATATATATAGATACGTCGGGATATCTAAACAAAAAAAATATGATAAACATAATTTCTTTATGATTTGCAAAATAGAAATTGTCCTAAAAAATAGATTCGTTAACTACTTGTGGTTCTTCTATGCACGACATTGCATCTGGATTGCAAATTCTAAATATGTTTTTTGTATTCATTTCATTTCATGGCCAGATTTATCACAAAAGATCTTTGTATTTAGTTGATTTAAATTTTGTACAATTTTAATAAAAGGTAATTTTTCTCCTTTTTTTTTCTTCGTAGACTCTTACTAAAACAAAATATGTTGAACAAAACGGATTCGAAGATTTATGAATAGGGTAGTAATTTGGATGAGAAAATTGAGATTATGAGCAAAGTTGATATATATTTGTATAAAGGCGTGCATATTTCGAATAAATATATATCTATAACTATTATTCAATTGGAAAACTATCTACATCCACGCCTAAAAGCTATCAATTAACATCGATCGGAAATTCAAATGCACATCAGATTTGCTTCAGTTTGAATTTCAAATCAAGTTAACGTGAAAAATAAAACAAAATAAGGAAATGTATTTTATTTCAAATTAATAGACGCCCAGTATTTCTAACTAATAATGTTGATATAGAAAAGATAATACAAAAGAAACAAGAATGATGTGCGGAATTATATTAATTGAATAGAATACAAGAATGAATTTGGAACGACAGATTCAAGAAATAAAGAAATATTGCAAAAACGATGCTTGATTGTTCTCAATAAAAAAGCGATTAATAAATGAAATAAAATAATGAAAGTAATCAAAAAATACAATCAGTTAAAATGATTTTAAATCCAAAGCTTTTGTCTGTCTAATGTTTATTTTATTTCTGCATTGAATTTATCTTGTATACATTTTCAATTTCATATTTTTACAGAAACACTGACAAGCCAGATATGGTCAAAGTAGATTTCTAGGAAAATCGATGTTCATTTTCTATTCCTATATATATATATATATATATATATATATATATATATATATATATATATATATATCCTGGTAAAGTGAACCCAAGTTTTTATGATTTTGAATTCTCCGGTATTTACATTTTTTAAAGTGCTCAATGCAAAATATATGGTAGAGCATAATAAATTATTTAATTAGAATTGTTATACAATTAAAATTTAAAAATACATTGCTACACGTAAATTTCTGTTTGATTTTTATCTCATCATCAGGCAATGTTAGATGTTAGTTTGAAAATGATGTGGGAAGACATACAATTTATTTGTGTGTTCCATTTAACTAATAAGAATAGAGATTCATTTTAACATTTAACAACTAGTTTCTGTTTTTAGGGAATACATGCTTACTTCTTTCATCCTTAACGGTCAAAACGTCAACCTAATTTTAACCTAATTTTATTTTTATCTGTTATTTTTCTTACCCCTCTCTAGATCCTTTGATTTTGTATGTATAAATTCTTATACCAAAAATGTTCTTTCAGCTTTTCATATCTTGACCTCTTCTCATAAAAAAAAGACAGAGATGAAGAAAGAAAGAAAACATTTTATATTTTGGTTCTAACATAAAGGGCTTTTGAGTAAATCTACTATGCTTATTTCAGTTCAGTATACATTTAATTCTAAATTTTTTCCTTTAATCTATAAATAACATTATTATTTCTTATTTTCATCTACTTCTTAATATCCTCATATAAACTTTCAAATATCTATTTAATCATTACAAAAATTTTAAATATCATTAACTTTTTTTAATATATATTCAATTATTATTTTTCTTTAGCAAATTATTGGGTATATGCATGTTAATAAATATATAGTTTTTTTATTTTTATCCATGTTCTAAGATGAACATTTTTTAATGTTTACATATGACATTTATTTCATTACTTTTATTTAATAGATTTTTATTTTAAGAAATTTAATGATATATAATATATCGTTTAGGCATAAAGAGCATGGGTGGCTTAAAACTTACATATTCTAGCTTCTTTTAAAAATTTTCCTTTTAATGTGGATGTTTCATTTGTTATATATATATATATATATATATATATATATATATATATATATATATATATAAATTAGAGTCAACTGGCACCAGTTCTCCAATGAGGAACTGATGATTCACAGAGTAACAACGAATATGAATGGGTTCACTTAAATTGATATTTATAATTGATATCTAGTGAATGACGTTTTTATATATTTCTTAAGAATCTGATTGATAAATGCTAGAGATGTACACATTTATTCTCAGAAATTGTCATACGTATTATATACGAATGTGTTTATGTGCTTGAATATGTCAGCAATGTATATATAACCAGAATTGCAAGCATATATATACTTCGTTTAATTTGAATAGATTATTCAATAAATATTTGATAATAGAGATGTAATAATGGAACTTGTTCCATCACAGATAGAAATAGAAACAATTTTGGCGAATATGGTAGAAGGGTGTATGCTTCGTATATATATATATATATATATATATATATATATATATATATATATATATATATATATATATACTATCTAGTCAGTCAGAAATCGAAAGAGATCCAGTAGGTATCACATATAGCACTTAACTGATTATAAGTCAAAGGATTACTTTAAGTTTTGTGTCTTACCTTGTATGATATAATATTTTATTATACAACAGCTTGGTGTTATTTTATCATACATATTTTATGATGAAAATACTTTCGTTATTTGTCAAATCAGCAGGGATTCTGACAGTGTTAGTGTATATGAGTAAGTTTAGAATGTTGGCAAAATACACATATTTACCTTTTACGCAAGGACCAACTATTTATTCTAAGAGATGAAACCTGTAATAAAGGTGAAATTAGGTTATGGAAATACAGTGTTACTGAAAGCTATCCTAAATTTTAATGATTCAGGATATTTAACAAAGAGAGAAGAAGGCATCCCTGTATTAGAGATGAACATTTAATAGAGCATTTTGCTCCTCGACCCCTAATAATTTCTTGCAAGAAGATACATGCTGCACAAAATGCTACACATATACTTTCTGTATGTGTTTCAGATGGTCTAAGATTTATGTTTAATCTGAATTTATTTTGAGTTAGCTTTTAAACCGAGGCTCAAGCTGACGGCTGTAGAAAATTAATGTTTTCAGGTGAAAAAAGTTCGGTATGTGTAAAATAAAATAGAAGACAAACACGGTAAGAAATATGCTATTCAGTATATGAAGCTTCCACAAAACCAGTTTATTTAGAGTGTCATGTCCAAATCTGGAACAGCTGAACTCGACCTCTGGCTTCCAGGAAAAACGATGAGTCATTCTAGGCATGTCAGCCAGTCAGTCAGTGAAGTGCCATACGTGATACACGCTTGGGCGATCATGTCTCGAAAGAGACATGACTGACTGGGCAGAAAATTTTCCCGCAGTAGGTTGCTATTGCTTTCTGCGGTAGACAGGTCGACGACCAAGGCTGTAGAAACCAATCTCTCCTGTTAATTAACCCATAACTGGAAGGAATAGACGGACTAATACCTTTTCCAAGGGTATTTGCGCGTAAGTGAATGATATGAATTCGGCTGGAATACGAACTCAGCTCCCCAATTTCTCGTTCCGAGCCGATATCCAATGCACCACAACGCACATAAAACTACAAAAAAGAAACAGAAA
Source organism: Ascarosepion bandense (assembly GCA_037127315.1). Taxonomy (NCBI): domain Eukaryota; kingdom Metazoa; phylum Mollusca; class Cephalopoda; order Sepiida; family Sepiidae; genus Ascarosepion; species Ascarosepion bandense. The sequence goes on from JBBBDQ010000663.1 coordinate 3,957,254, forward strand.
CGACATAAACGACATAAACGCAATATTTGTGCATGCGCTCCATGCAACCGATCAAAGGCTGTTTAAAGTTTGTTGAGCAGGAGCAGGAGCAGGATCAAAGAGTCAACAATAGACTGGCCGTAGAACAATTAAGTCCGAACCTAATTAAAGATTAATGCGAAATAATAAAAAAGTTGTAGAAAACCAAACTTCAACAAGAGATGCCCAGCGAAATGCTATTATAGAAGTCTGGACCAAAAACATTCACTTGACTACTGTAACAACCAGATTCTCAAAATGATCCCTGCTTCCTCTAAGCAAAAGTAAAGGAAGTAAATTAATAAACGCTTAGCTATTTTGATTGAAATGAATAATAAATATCGCCATGTACGTATTGTGAGTAAAACTGAGTCAGTCTTGCACAGATTACACATGCTATTTGTGTTGTTTTTTATCTTTAAGATAGTGAAATAAAAAGATTTTCTAAAACTTTTATTCATAACTGTATATATATATTTACAAAAAAGCCTTAATTATGATAGAAGTTTTCTACGTACATACATTATGGATAATATGTAAAATAACAACGCTATTTGTAAATTGTTTTGGACTGGAATATAGCGTGAGTACGCACATTATATGTTAGGTCATTGTAGGGAGGCAGAATCGACTAATAAAAAAAAGAATGACTGGGAACTTTGGTTAAGCAGCTCACATGATTGTATAAGGATAGCCAGAGATGAAGAATTGTCATTATCTTTAAAATTCGATAAATGTATACGAAAAGTCGAGCCCAAATTCTGGCCCAGGGATCATAGGTTCAAATGTATACATGATCCTCACCGAGTAAGTTGATCATGTCAGAGATCAGTCCTTGCGACTTGTAATAAAGTTATTCGATAAAAACTTACCTAGGATATTGAACTGGAGTAAGGCGCTGCCAAGTATACCTTCCTTTATTTGACAATCGTTAAAACGTTATTGTAACTTTATAAGAAGACACGTCAACATAACTTTATGCTGCGTCTTCTCAAGGAGCTTAACATTACTAAGAATTCGACGTAATGCATCTTATTACAGAAATATGGAAATACATGTACAACAGACACCTTAAAAGTGAAAAATTAACTGTCCGAAACCGCTAAGGAGGATAATCCTTACGTAGAGATCTTGTGCTTTATTAGTACTTAAGAAAAGAAAACAAAAATAAAAAAGATTATGAAAAAAGTAATAGAAATCGAATGTTTCTTTGCCAGTTTCGTTAAATAAGTTATGTCTTGAAGAACGTTTCCGGACTATCTACACTATTCACACACACACACACACACACACACATATATATATATATATATATATATATATATATATATATATATGAAAAAGTTTTCAATATAGGAGAAACAACTCTATATAGATATGAAAAGGTGCGGGCATAAAAAGAGAATATATTCATGTCTAAAATATATAGGTATGAAAATGACCTTTTTAAATTTGTCAGCATTTTCCCAAATTCATATGAAATGGCCACATCTCAATTTATTTTGGAAGTTTTCCGCGCTTTTTTAAAAACACACACACACATACATACATACATACATACATACATACATATATACATACATATATATATAAATACACACACAAATACTCATATATATATATATATATATATATATATATATATGTGTGTGTGTGTGTGTGTGTGTGTGTGTGCGTGTGTTATATATATATTTGATGATAAAATTTTGTTTTTATTAAGTTTGTTCCCTTTTAACATAATGATATGCTGTTTCGTTGTTTTTGTTTTTTTGCTTTTTTGGCAATTCAGTGAAGGTACTTAAAATCGTAGTTTCTTTCTTCAGTCGGACTACAACCTTAAACTCATAAATGATAAAAAATAACAAATCTGATTTTCTCAACGATTCTCTTAAAAAAATTATAGATGTTGAGTCAAGGATAATAATTTTCCAAATGAGTTACTAAAAATCTGTGAGCGTCTTTAATCTGGGGGACAGAGACATTTTGGCTCCACTGAAAGCGTTAATTAAACGAATGTTTACACTGACCGGGATGATAGAATCGAGACCAAAGTGTTCAATTATGTCATTCTAGGTCTTTCTAAGTAACCTGTGAATCATTAATGGCATACATTTGGATTGTCAAAAAGAATCGGATGTCTTTTTCCATATTTGAAGAGAGAGGTTTCATTGCGAGATTTTCAATCAACCTAAGGCGAGTAAAACAATAAACTTTAATCGCCCACTTGAGTATTTAATCGACCTACATTAGGCGAATGAAATCTCAAAAGCTATAAATATATATATATATATATATATATATATATATATATATATATATATATATATATATATATATAAACAGAGAGAGAGAAAGAGAGAGACAGAGAGCCAAAAATATATTAACAAATATATGGGCGCTTCCCTTACAACAAATCTACAAAAGTTCAGATGATCATATGTTCGCAAATCAATAGGTTTTTAGTTATTACATTTAAATATACGGCAGATGTTTTATTGAAATGTAGAGTAGGTTATATTTGTCATTCATGTATATGTGTGGCTACTGTGTCATCAACGTTCAACCTGTGTAGTAGTGAGATACCTGAAAAGAGTTCCATTCACCATATTTATTTTGTGTACAGGCAGATATGATTTTTCCATAGAGTCGAGTGAATGGTAAAACAACGCAATGTGCCACTACTGTATCAGATTGAGTTTCCAAACCAAATGCAACAGATTCTTCTAACCATGACTATTATTTATTAATGCGTTGATGAGACATGACCGTTGACATCGAAAACTATGGATTGAGGAAGACATAGATTTGCTTCTGCGCCTAACCACGAAGAACACATTTTTCAGATGTGATCCAGCTATCAGCAAACGCCAAGAGGCTCTACCATATTTTATTTCTCAGAGTTCAGCATGGAGAATATTTCAAGAGCAGCTCTTGTATCTGTATCATTTGCAAAGTGTGCAAGGTCTTTTGACCTCCGATCACTCAACACGCGAAATTATAATTTACTGACTAGTAGATTCATAAGTTCTCTGAACACGAAATACAGTAAGTGTATATTTTTAATATTTTTATGACTTGTTGTGTTGAGATTCGAGGATAGACTTTTGAACACATTCTCTTGACATTTTACCTAATTTTATTGAGAGAATCCCGATCTAAATTCTTTAAAAATATTCCCCCCCACACACACCCACAAACAAGTGCTAAAGCAATAATTGCTAATAAATATTAATTGTTCTATTTTTATATTGAGCAGTTATAAATTGTTTTGAACGTTGCAATTACTTTCTTTGTTCTTTATTCATTTGTATATATATATACATATATATATATATATATATATATGAAAAGAGGGCGGAACAGAGATTAACCAAGGGATTGGCAAACTGATATGGTGCGGATAATATATTGACGGACTGTTTGCTTGGAAGCACTTTCATCAGATAGAAAGCCTACCCTATCCCTGTTTCAAAGACTATCTCCGGTAATTTGGTGTTTTTCCCTTCTACAATGTCTACCTCTCGTTTTAGACTAAAACTATCCTGAGAAATCCTTAGTTACAGTTTATGGCTGCAGCATAAATACTGCTGTAATAAAGAGTTTCAGAAGAACAATATGCATAAACCCTCGATGACAATAACTTGTAAATAAGTGATAACACATTATTGATATATTCAACGCCTTTTAAAAGTTTTGTGTATCAACGGCGGTAGACAACGGGACGACGGAATGACGCGCGTCGGTTTCAGTCTAATATGTATCACCATGACCCGTAACGGCCGACGCGGGTGCCCACGCACGAAGCGGACATGGGCGGGCCGTCCGATCGCGGTATGTGTGACATGTATTATCTCTAGAATGGCCACAGTTATCCATCGCCTCCGTGGAGGATTACGGTCTCTAGGATTAAGTCCGGTTTCTGAGTCATTCGTGGTTTCGCACGTTCCAATGCCTGGCGTGGACTTAATCTTTGAGACACGTATCAACCAAGTATCGTTGTTTTCAACTCTGCTGCGCGGCGGCGGCGGCGTAGTCGCAGTCGTTGTCAACTCGTTTCGACTGCGGCTTCGGTGGCAGCGGTGACGGCGGCGGTAGAAGCGGAAATGACAACGGCAATCGGCAAAACGGCGGAAGACGTGCAACAACTGCGAACCAGAGAAGACGGTGACGGTGCGCTAGTTCTATAGGAACGAGACCTAATGCACACGACATGCTGCCGGTTTTCAACTTCAATGACCTCGCGGTAATCTGGCGGTGGCGGCTCCCTCGCTCGAACCATTTATGTCCGTCGAAAATGGAGTAATGGACGACACGATGCCACTAGCTGTTCGCCATCCCAGTTTCCACCGCGTGAGACGGACAGAGAACGCGAGGGCACGATTATTGGTCCGGCGGGCGAGCTACTTTTCCCAACGCTTAGAAAGGTCTTCAAGTCGATAACGCCACAAAATCAATGCACATTCAAATCAACCACGATGAGATTCGAATCAGTGTTACACGTTCGGAAATCGAACTTTGTAACTTCTCTGCCTGGCATAAGGTACATAGATTACAGCTAGACATTGACATACATATTTATAGATACAGGTAATAATGTGTATATATGCATTTTGTATTTCGCTAAGTGGTCTATTCGTTTTATTGAAAATGCACTGACTATGTTTCATTATCTGTTACCATTATTTGTATCAATATTATTAGTATTAGTCTTAGTAGCTTTCAACTTAGACATAATATTAATGCTACAAGTTTATTAAACTCCCCAAGAGTAACGTTTTTATTTTATTACATATTTCTAGTGAAACATGTATTTCTATTTAAAATGCAAGTGTAGCTGAAAGCCTGCACCGTATGACATTGGGAAATTTTAAAATGGTTAACGGTAAAGAGAAAGATGATGCGGAATCCCTGATAGTAGAAAGAGGTAATAGAAAATAATAGAAAAATTGAAGGAACGAATTAAGAAAAAAACTAGTGAAAAGAAAGATGGTGAGTAAAAAAAGAACCTTGGAAAAAGATAATTGAGAGAAAGAAAAAAAGAAAAGAACGAAAGTAAAATACGAAACAAAGAAAGAATTGTTGACGACTCTATATTTATGAAATGAGTATTTGAATTCATATCAATGGCATGATTTTCGAATTTTGCTTTTTTTTAAATGTACTGTTCTTCTGTCCACCGATTTTTCCACAGTTTAATTTGAGAAATTATGGTAGGCCTTGATCTCTAGCTTAAGTAGAAGTCAATTTGAGGAAAGAAAATCTCTGAATTCGAAACTCTAGAGAAAGATAAAGAAAACCATTTTAGAATACTTAACAAGAACTGACGTAAATTTACATATATTAAAGCATTGCAAGTTGTTCTCATTTCTCCCTTGGGAACGTTGTAACTACACCGCTAGTGTTCAATCGAATGATTAGTTGCTTTTTCTCAGTTGACTGTGTTAGTAGAAACAAAGGGTGAATAGGGAATAAAGCAACTAATATCAATTCCGCATTTTTTATTTTTTATTATTTTTTTTGTATCTACACCCAACTGCAATCCTGCTAATGTATCTTTCTGAGTAGTATTTCTCAACTTTTTAAGCAACGGGACACATTGAAAAATCTAAAAATAACACGGCACATTTAACAAATTTTTAAAGGGTATATATTGAAATGTTTAGATATAAAACAATGGATTGAAAACTAAATACACACAAAAAAACTCACCCGACTTCCCTATTAGAACTGAGGCTAAACAGTACTATGTATACATTACCCCGATAGTAGTATCCCAAATTATATCAAAACTTGACCCCCATAAAGCAAGCGATGGTGATAGAATCCCTGTGATTCTCCTTAAGAAATATGCCGCTGAACTTTCCCGTTTCCTGTCTAAAATGTATAACTACTGCCTTTCTGCTGGAAGTCCTCTTCTGTTGTTCCTGTATTTAAGAACTCTGGCGAACCCTCGGACCCATCCAACTATCGCCCTATAAGCCTTGTACCAATTTTCGGGAAAGTGTTTGAAGCCATTATAAATGCTGGAGTATTTCAACATCTTACTGCCCATAAACTCTTCTATCACAGGCAGTATGGCCTCCGCTTTGCCAGGTACAGGACCGACAGCTAACGACCATTACGGAGTACATGTTCCAGGCCCTTGAGGATTCCGGCGAAACTTGTACTGTTGCTCTGGACATCTCCAAGGCTTTTGACAGGGTTTGGCACGCTGTCCTTCTATGCAAGCTACGACGTTACGGTATTACTGGACTCTTGCTTGATCTGATCCAATCTTTTCTAAATAAAGATAGTCTTGAATGGGCATGCCCCCACATCCTACTTTACAAACGCTGGTGTCCCTCAGTTATCTATGCTAGGCCCGATGCTCTTCCTTATTTTCATAAATGATCTACCAGACGAGATCAAGAGCCAAGTAGCCATCTACGCAGATAACACCACAATTTACTCCCGCATCAGTAAGAAACCCGGCGTGGCGGACAAGCATAATCTCGCTGCTAATCTTGAGAATAATCTACATTCTGTGGTGAATTGGGGTAAGATTTGGCTTGTAAATTTCAATGCGTCTAAGACCAAGCTGCTGTCTGTTAAACATCACAGACAACCTCTCCTGCCTCCAATAACCATGGGTCAAGTGAGTCTCTCTGAGAGCAATACACTGCGTCTCCTCGGCGTTACCCTCCCTTTTCATCTCAATTGGAACCACTACATTGAGTCAATAGCTAAATCCACTGCTAGGAATTTGGGTCACTGTGTCGGCCAGGATGTTTTCTTGCTTGAAACCAACCTGCATATAAACAATTCAACCATTTGCCGTGCATGGAGTGCTGCTGCCATATATGGTCAGGCGCCCCTGCTGTTTATCTTAGTGTTCTTGACAGGCTCCAAAGGAGAAACACTAATATGATAGGTACCGACTTGGCAGCTCGACTCGAGCCACTTCCCCACCGACGGGATGTGGTTTCCCTTTGTCTGTTCTATAAATACTTTTATGGCTTCTGCTCCAACGAATTTAAGTCACTGGTGACTCTACAACAGGTGTTTAATCGTGCAACCAGACTGGCAATTGGGTCTCACCCATTCACAGTTAAATCAACCAAATGCTGACGACAATTATACTGCTTCTGCTTCTACTTCTTTCTCGCTGTTCCCGCCTATGGAACTCGCTTCCATATTCTTGCTCTCCTCACGGCTAAAACCTCCAGGAATTTAAATGCAATGCCAATACTCATTTCTTAACTACTTGACTCTAGTTCTTTTTTCACCACCCTGTATATCCTTTCCTTTCTCTCCACTTTTGCAACTGTCATCAAACCTGTATTCATATCCTTCTCTTGCTCCTTTCTAACTGGTTCGTCTTTCTCTTCATTCTCTTCTACCTAATGTTTTTACTCTTTTGTAGCCCCCTGCACATCAGCGGCATTACTGCCTTGCTCGGGGTGATATGATTAAAAAAATGAACTCTATTTTCATGCTTCTATTCAACTATTTGTGCAGCTTATTTAGTGTGAAACCTGTGCCTGGTGTTTTTTCCCGATTCCTTCAATGTTTGATCAAATGTGTGATAAGCAGACCTTCTTTTTTTCTTCATTTCTGTTTAATCTTTCTTGATTCTTATTTTCGATTATATTATTGTTTAAAAATTAATTCAATTAAAAAAGAAAAGTATAAAACTGATAAGGCTTTTTCGGCTAATGTGAGATATTTCATTTGTTTTGAAATCCAAAAATTATCAATGAGTATCGTCCAATGTTTTATTTTGACCGCTTACAAAATAAAAATGGTTTTACAAATATGAATATTAACAAAAGCATATAAAAAATAATTTAAGAATAATGAAAATAGCTATTTGAAAAAAAATTACATATATTCATTTATTCAAATACTAACGCTATATCAATACTGCCTACACTCGCACACGCACGCACACGCACGCGCGCACACACACACACACACACACACACACACACACACACACACACACAAGCTATTAATCGTAAAACAAAAAAAACTCCGTATTATGTAGTGATTATGCGATTTATGGTAAGCACTCGAAGTAAAAATTGATGTTATATCAGCGGCTGTTCGCAATAATTACTCCAGTGTACGTGTAGTTCAAGATATCACAGAATTGTCTAACTCGTTTAAAGTCTAAGTACATCATAGTCAGTATTAGTTTACTTCACGTATTTGAAGCCATACGAAACATCCATACAGTGCATGAGACTTTGTTATGATAGTAATACGCGCTACTGGCATAGAAAATGATTATTGACCAGAAGAGGTTCAACTCTTATATAATGATGGCTATGGTATAGTACACGATAGGGAAACTGTCATATAAACGATAGAAACTATTGTATAGTATCGTCAAGACAATCACTTTGTTTCTTTAATAGTGAAATTATGGTTTCATAAAACTTTCAGAGAAACGTCGTACATGAACATTGCTCAGTGACACTCTGAAACTGTTTATTTGTTGTATAAATGGGACTAAAACAGCATAATGAATGCAAAAATACGTATATATATATAATGAGAGAGAGAGAGGGAGGGGGAGAGAGAGTGATGACAGGCATGGCAGCTTAGTCCGTTGAATAACATGCGGTATTCAAACATGAGGTAAAAAACCAGAGCTTGACTTTCATAGAGAGTTTATTTTTGTATTTCCGATCCGCGCAGTCTACACAGTACCGGAGATATTCACCTTCCAAAAAATTGCAATAAAATAAAACAAATAAAACAAATTAAGATTTACGAAGATCCTAGTCAGTAATTTAATAATAAGGGATTATTTTTCAATATGAAAATAAAAATAATAATTCAACTTTTATCATTGTTCCTTTATTCATTGATTTTCGTCTCAAATTCGTCGTGATTATTTTTTATTTCCTCATTTTATCATTCGCCATTTCATTTGTTTTTTACCTTATTTTAACAATTTATTTATTATTTCATTTTATACTTTTCTTTATTTGCTTTTGTCCATTCTTTTCGGTCATTTTTTTTCATTTCTCCTAAATTATGTTCTCACTCAATTTTTTATTAGAAATAAAATTAGTTATCTATTTGCATGTGTTATCTTCACTTTTTATCATTCCTTGTCATTTTCTCATTTTTTACTATTATTTTTAATTCCTCTACTCTTTATTTTATCTTCTTTTTCTTTCCTCTTTTTTTCTTACATTTTAAAGTTTAATACATTTGTCTATTACTTTCATTATTTTGTCTTCTTTTCTTCAATCTTTCTTCCATTCTTCCAAAGCTTTCATCACAAAACCGCGCCTTTCTTATCTCCAGCCAATTTAAATGCGATAGCGTTGAATATTTCAAGGACCTAACCATCACTTTCAACTCAGTTCACTTCCACAGCTAATACGATGTGTATAATTTTTACCATCGTCTTAAAAGCGTCATATCTACTGGATTCAATGCACTCTACGAATATTTTTCTTCTTGGTAAAACGCTTATGACAAAAAAGAAAAATACTCATAGCGACAATGCTGTGACTGACTGTTTTTAATCGGCTGGAGTTGTCTACAATATAAAAAAATTCCCCAGAAATAAGACTGTATATTCTTATTCCTTTGGTGCTTATTTTCTTGTTACATTTTTATCAGACGCAAAACGTTAACATTCAACAAGAATAAATTATACTTTGTCTTTTGTAGCCACTTTTCCGCTGAAATTGTCAGTAAGAACTAAATAGCTATAATTTGCTGGTATTATTGCTATTATTATACTGATTTCTCACACAAGTAGATTTCAATGGAATTCTTAAAGCTGTAGTGACAAGTTACCATAAATCTAAGTTGCTCCTTTAACAATATTTCTGGCTGACTGCTTTGAATATTTCCCTGTTTTCTAGTTGTTATATACTGCCGCGGAATCTGGATAAACAAGAATAAACAGATGTATATATAAAATATATGTCAGTGGCGCTTGTGTGAAGCAGGAGAGCAGCCAGAGAGAGATCATACACACGAAGGGGCCGTCGGAATTTGAAAGACAGCGAGGATATCTGTTTCTTCAGTCAAAAATTCTAGACTTATATAGTCTTAAAACTCCCACGTATTTTTGCTTTTACGGGTTGTCGTTTTGTTGATATTATCTATGGCCAGATGTATCTGTCAATCTTTACCAGCGGTCTATTGCTTTTCAAGCTGGTCGTCGCTTGTGTGTGTGTTTGTGTTTGTGTGTGTGTTTTTGTTGTTGTTGTTGTACTTTGTTGACATCATCTACGGCTGACATGTTTGTTAACCACCCTTATCCACTGTTTCCCTTACAGACGAATAACCCTTGCCATTCGAGGTATTTATTATTATTTCAATCTTTTGAAGATGACTAAGCAATCTATTCGAAAATTCATTTGATTTCGGATAAAATCTTTATGTAGGAATTCAAAAACCATTACTCAAATTTTCCGATATGTTTTACTTTTGCTAAACTTTTAATATTTTTTGTTATGTTCCTCGCTTTGATTTCTATCTTCTAATTATTTAAACAATGCTCACTAGTAGACTATTTTGTATAATAAGGATGTTTTTTTATGTGATATATTTGTATTCACTTTAATCATTCTTGGTGTTTCTAGACAGTTCAATCATAATTTGATACGTTCCTAATGCAATACAATGCCAGAAAGTTGTAACATTAAATAATTTATATCGAATAATTTTCCAATAGATAAAACAAATTGTAGAGAAATGGTAGATTCCAGAAAACAAGAACTAACAATATGTTAAAATCGTCACCGCTTTAGAGTAGTCCTCAAAGAAAATTCTCAATAACTGATTTTGCTTAGTGAAAATTCAAAACATAGACTCGGTATCATTGTTTCAGTGCCCCATTATCGTAGCCGCGTTGTTTGCATCGTTGGTGGGTAGGGTCGCATGTGCTTCTGTGGGCTTGCACGATAGAGCAAAGCAGATATTCCTTTATGTTTTCAAATTCCCTGAATGATTTTCTACCTAAGTACGGAATTGATTTAATGTCATTTCTCCGTAACAAGAATATCAAAATAAACCATCTATTTCTAATTAAAAGAAGTGCTGAAAAAGACAAAATTTTAAAACATCAGGTTCGGTTTTAGATGTAATATATTTAAACATTTTTTACAGATTTTTTGTGCCTAAAATGAATTTAACATTCCCCCACGGAAAAAAAGAAATAGAACTCTAGACTGGGATTTTCCGCTATTAACAAAATAAGTGTTGTGGGATCTCCCATTTTTCTATGATAACGGAATCAACTTGAGTATTCATATACTTGTGCTACAGTGAGATACGTCCGATCCGTTAGAGTACAATGAGAGTACAGTGTAAGACATCACAAGAGATCTGTAAGTTATCGAACGATACCGAAGTTTTATAGAAAATACCGAGTCAGTAGTTCTGAGTTCCACTCAGTCAAAATAGTATGACACAAAACCCATCAGTTCGACGTGGACATACTAATTCCAGCACGACTTCACTTCAAAAACTTGTATATATATACCTAGTAATTGTATTACTGGATTACTAACCTGCGTTCTAGTTTGTATTTTTACGTTTAATATAACATATGTTTGTATCTCAAATATCCGTTTTGTTGTTCATTATTTTGTGCAGCTCCTCATGATTCAGAAATATGTTACTAAACATATTAACATATGAAAATTAAAGGGTCAACATATGGTAATAAACTGTGTTTATTTACTAAATCTTTCTTGCAGTGGACCACAATCTACTCGGTATAAGACATTTTGTAACATATGTGCCGGTGTATCACTTATAACCTTCAATTAACCAACATTCCAAATACTTCCCTTGCAATAAAAAGAGACAGAAAAAGAAGTGGCCAGCAATGATCGTCTAAACATAAATTATCAAATATGTAATTGTTGGGGAGTCACCCCTTTTTGCACACGCTATGGACACTTCCATATTATACAAATAATCCTGCCTAGAGAGAACTGGTTGTTGTTGTTAAAGTTGGTGCATGTCAGAGCAGTTGAACCGCCGCTCGTTGGGTAGCAACAATATAGACTTATAACCGGGACTTAATTCTTTGTGCATATTTGACTTCTACTAACAAAGTATTCCTGAATGTACTAACCGTGTACAGGTTGTATATCTTTTGTTCATTGTAGTTCAATTTTTCCTTTCATAACTGCTTTGTGTTCTTATATTTTTGTAGTTTTCTAAAAAAAATTAAAAATCTATGTTGATGAGAAATACAGACAAGCTAGAAGAACGGACTGGATGCAGAAATTCAATGTATGGGATTTACCTATTAGTTAGTTTTGTAAAATAATAGACTAAGTTTTCGGAAACCACAAAACTGAAGGAGGAATTGCACAATAAATTCCCAGAAATATTTTTTAAGTGGGTTAGGACATTGCAACAAATTTGAAGAGAAAATTGAGATTAGACAGAACGTTCAACCTCTATTTACGAAAAAGAGAAACGTAACTTTCGCCACAATTGACAAAATAGAAAAGAATTAAAGAGACTAGAACAAACTTGGATTATTTCGAAAACTGACTTCAATGAATGGGCGGCACCGGTTGTTTATGTTAAGAAAAAATTGGCAGTAATCCGCGTGTGTGCATATTTTTCCACGGAACTGAATAATGCAATTAAAGACCATCACTATCTGTTGCCTAACCCAAAAGAAATATTCACTAAACTTAATGGGGGAAAAAATTTCTCAAAGATTGACCTAAGCAAAGCATACTTGCAGATTCCAATTACGGAAGAAAGTTCCAAATTACTGTGCATAAATATGCATAAAGGTCTAAACAAATACAACAGGCTACCATTAGGGATAAAAGTAGCGCCGGCGATTTTTCAGGAGAACATACTATGATGGCGTGACAAAATTTCGCCACAGTTTATCTGGACGGTATTTTAGTTAAAATTGATAATTTGAAAGACCGTGCGACACACATCAAGGACTACAAGGCTTTGGGTTAAAAGTTAAAGAGAAGAAATGTTATTTCTTCTTGAAATAAATAAAATATTTAGGCCATATCATAAATGAGAATGGCAGGAAACCTGACCGAGGGAGACCTTCAGCAATCAAATCATGTCTGAACCTAAAAATGTCGCAGAACCGCAAAGCTTGCTCGGTCGCGCTAATTACTATGGAGAGTTTATTGATAGTATACATAAATTGGGGGCACCTCTCAACGAATTAAAGAAGAAAATGTCCAGTGGAACTGGTCCGAGGAGTGTAAAAAGGCGTTTAACTAAATTATAAATAGATTGGCATCAGATTTAACCTTGACACATTTCGACTCTAGGCTGGAGTTTATTGTAACAACTGATGCAAGTGGAAGCATGCATTTAACATAAAATGCAGGATGGTACTACAAAACCGGTAGGCCACGCATTGAGAGCATTACTATCGCTCGAGAAAAACTATTCACAAATAGAAAAAGAAGCTTTGAGAATTATTTTTGCCGTAACTCGATTTGATAGACATATATATGGTAGAGAATTTACGCTACAAACGGACCCTAAACCGCTTCTTACCATATTTGGATCCAAGAAAGGACTACCTGAATATACCGCGAATAGACTGCTGAGGTGGGGCACAATACCAATAAACCAAAATTTGAACTAGAATATTTACTATAAAAAATAGGACACGCAAATGGACTATCGAGGCTGATTCCTAAGGAAAGTGAACCCTTGGAAGACTCAGTGATAGCAGCTCTGAGAGCTGCGAATAAAATCAGCCATGTATTAAGAAAAACGGTCAAATAACTACCTGTTACATTGCTAGAGATAAGAAGAGACGCAGAAGAAAAAGATTTTAAGACAAAGACGCAAAATTAGCAGATGGTTTCTCAATTTGTGACAATGTAGTACTGTATAATGAAAGGGTCGTGATAACAACGTCAACTCAAAGGAGAATCTTAAAAGACTTTCAGGTTGCACATGCCGGGAAAAATCGCATAAAATCCCTAATGAGAAGCTAAGTGTACTAGCCAAAAATAGATGAGGATATTGAACAGATGGTGGAAAGATGTAAGGGCTGTGCCACCGATTATACAAAAACCTTGGCCAAAGTCGGACAAACTGTGGTCAAGAATACATGCAGACTACGCAGGACCTATAAATTGCTACTACTATTTTATAGTAGCAAACAGCTTTAGTAAATAGCCGGAAGTTTTTAGATATACACACCAAACAACCAACAATACTATAAGCTGTTTGCGTTAACTATTTGCGAGGTTCAGCGTCGTTGACGTTTTAGTTACAGATAATTGTACACAATTCACGTCAGGTGACTTTAAAGATTTCTGTGAAATGTACCTAATAAAACAGAAAAACGGCTCCCTATCACCCACGATCATATGTGCTTGCCGAGATATTTGTAGATACGCTTAAGAGAGTGTTAAAAAAGCGACAGACACACCATCAGAAGAAGCATTACAGCAATTCTTACAAGTCTACCGTGTTACGCCAAATCAGAACGCTCCATCAGGACTGTCACCGGCCGAGGTGATGCTTGCGCGAAAAATCCGACCGGTTTTCGAAAAATTATTACCAGGCAAAAGCAATAATCGGAATACACCTCTAATAGTGAAAAGGTCGTTAAAGCCCGGCGAAAATGTATATTTCAAAATTTTAATAACAATATGGCGTATTCGGAGCCAGGAATAATTTGAAGCAGAATTGGAAGCGTAATTTATACTAGCAAAGGAAAAAATATCATGTATAGAAGGCACATGAATCAAATCCAAAAAGACGAGTTGAAGAACCAGGTTCCTCACCTTTAGAATGCGAAGATTCAATGGAGGAAATCTTCGAAGCTTTTGACATATAGAAACCATAAGCTAACACGGAAATCAGAAGAACCAACAGGAAGAGAAAGTTCACAGAGCCTTTGATTATAGATCCAAAACGAAAAATATATTAACCCTTCCTAAAAAGAAGATATGGAGGGTGTGTTGGTGAGTCACCCCTATTTGCACACTCTATGGACTCTTCTATGGTATACAAATAATCCAGTCTACAGAGAACGGGTTGTTGTTGTTAGAGTTGCTGAGACTCTTCAACTATAACACTGTCAGCACTCTGGCTTCGGGTAGAGGGTGCTCTCTGCTTCCGAGCAGAGAGCAATAACCCAGTCGTGGTTGCGTCGAAGAGTAGAAGCACGACTGGGCAAAAATAGACAGACATTTTTTGGCCTGCCATTTAACCCGGAAATCCCAATCAAAACTGACCATCTGTTACATGTTGCCCTTACTGAGAGGGACAACTAAATATAGTTGTTATTAAAGTTGGTGCATGTCAGAGCAGTTGAACCGCCGCTCGTTGGTCAGCAACAATATAGACTTATTACCGGGACTTAAGTCTTTGTGTATATTTGACTTCTACTAACAAATATTCCTGAATGTACTAACCGTGTACAGGTTGTATATCTTTTGTTCAATATAATTACATTTTTCCTCTCATATATGTTTTGTGTTATTCTTATATTGTGTGGTTTCCTAAACAAGAACCCACAACAGTAATTTAGAATACCTTCAAGCTATTATAATTTGACAGGAGTGAATATATCCTCGGATTTTCTACCTTCAGTCTAGACATGGCACCTATCACGTAGTCTCAAAAATGTCAAATGTCTGTTTGCTAGCCCCACAGTGCTGGCTTTACACATATTTGACTTTTTATACGTCTGATACTTCCTCTTAATTAAACTATAAAATGTTCATGCTGAAGACCAAAATAACGAAATCTTAAAAAAACATTCTCTAACAAAGACACAACTAATTTCGAATAGTTCTACGAATGTGTAGCATTTTGAAGATCTGTAAAGAAAACATTATATTAAACACAGGGGAAAACAATCAATGCAACAATGTGTAATGCATCAACATTGTAGGCAGCTGATAATTTTCCAAATAGGAAAAAAAAGAAAGCAGATATTTTTGGTCAATTACAGATGTGTAATGAACTAAATGTAAGCAATTCTGCTATGATTTTAATATTGAGGTTTTAACTTCTAAGATGCCATACCTTATGAAATTCGACAAACACTTGTTACATTATTATGTGTTGAAATAATATTCTTAACGAATGTTCGAGACCTGAAAGTGTATAAAAAGCGGAATATATTAAGGGACAATCATAATTTTGTTTTTTTTTTGCCAATGAAATCATAATATTATATATTTCTAGTGAGAAATGTCCACCCAAGTCATATTTAAATTCTTCCATCTTTATTTATATTAATAGAATAACTGTTCAAGCTGAGAATAGCTTATTAAAACTTGTGAAATATATTACATTCAAAATCCATAATGGAAACGTTTTCTCGTCAGGATTTTGTCAAGTGGATTAACCTATACAGAAAAAGACAATTTTTTAGATATTTAAGAATTTATTTTGTCACCTCAAACCGAATGGAAGAAACAGGACATCAATTGTTTTTTGAGCTTATTTATATCCTATTTACATTGCAATAAATAGTTTCAGTTAATTGAACAGTATCACATATCATCTCCAATGTCAAATTAGGAACGTCTTTGATTTGACTATCTAAATAGTAAATATCTACTGATGTTATTCTATTAATAAAAAAAATAAAGGTAATAAAGGTAATATTCATATTGCTAGAATATCACTATGTAGATGCTCCGAACTGTGTATTCTCATTCCATTAGTTATTACTACTACTAATGTATATATATATATATATATATATATACATATATATATAATTTTGAAGTCGAAATAATTACTATGCTTCTATTTTTACAAATACCACGTCCATACACAAACACGAATCATGCCGATTCGACATCTTCAGTTGACTAAAAATACAAATAATCTTTACATTAGTTTTCTTTTTAAGTAAATTTGAGTGCCAACAAAGAAATCGAAGCAGAATTATAGTTACAATATGACACAGATCAAATAATAAGCACCAAACTTTGTTTAAAACCGTGAAATACGATCCAGACAACTACATTTTCTTCATTTTCATAATTCCGCCTGAAAAATTGTCCTCCTCTTTTTACACCTCCCCCCCATCTCTCTCTTTTTTCTCCTCTCTCTCTCATTAGTATACTTTTCCTTTATTTCTTACTGGGCTGTTTTTATGAATGTCGATCTACATTTAGAATTACTTCAGAATAGAAACGAACAATAAACGAAATCTTCGGCATTTGCCAATATGGCGATTTTGTCTTTGTTGGCTACGTTGCTATTAACTGAAAGGAAGATCTTAAAATGGACGTACTTTTTCCAATGGGTTGAATAACAATGGACACCAATTCTTGGGAATGATTAGTGTTTAGAATAAAAGAATAAAGAATACGTCACTGAACGAGAAAAGGGATTGAAAAAAGAATAAAAAGAGGGATAGATATAATAAATAACTTAAGAATATGCAGAGAGAAAAGCAAGCAAAGTCTGAAGATATAACAAAATACTTCCACAAATGAGAAGCATGTTCACCAGACCAAGAAATATTTCGAGATTAACAAACGGATAAAAGAATCAGAAAGGCTGCAACTGAAGATTGCTGAGAAAAAAAGATTTAGTAAGATTAACAGTGACATGAGAAAGAACTGACGATAATAATGATGAGTATTTGAAGAAAAAAAAGAAAAGAAACATGAACACACGCATGCACACACAGAACATATTATGTTGAAAACAAAGTCAACATTATTCTTAAGTCTCCTATGAATATGTGAGCTTGTGTAATTGGAAACAGTAGATTTAACAAGAGTTGTATTGATATGCTATCTAAAACAACGAAATAATGGAAAGAAACTATGAGGTCAGTTATGTAAAAAGTAATTGGAAATATGGAATAAAATAGCAATAAAAATAAAATTGCAGAAGCGAATATCAATCTGAAAATGTTTAAGTCTATGGAATGATAGTAAAAGGGGAAGTTACGTAACATGCCATATGCGAAGAAAAAGAAACAGAAATTGACAAAATACGTTACTGCAAAATCAGTTCCAATAATAATGTACAAACGATGAGAAAAACAAATAAGAAGTAAAGAAGAAATGAAGAAAGGGAAATGAAAAAAAGAAAATCAAATCTATAATGACAAGTGATTTTAAGATTTTGGCAACTCTGCTCCAACACATTTCCAGAGGCGAAAAACGAAATGACAGAAGAGACAGTAGAAAAAAAGCATTAATATCAACAAAAGAAAATATGGCTTCCTGCTAAGCATTTGACTTCCCTTTTTCTCCCTTATACTTCCTTGACGTCATCAGGCGTTGATATATTTGGCCGAATCTAAGCAGACCAACACAATTTGAAGCAACGAGCTTCCGAATTTTTGAATATGAGACATGTGGCTTTGTTTTTACAACGAGAAATCGATCACTAATGAATACAAATGAGGCAACAACAACAATAAATGCATTGAGATTAATGTTTATCTAATTTCTATTTGTATTATTATAAATGCTACCCTTATTGTTATTGTTCTGTTGATGAATGAGAAGGTTAATTTATTTTTCCTTCATATTCGCTTGAGCAGATTAGGAAAAGCGAAACTAATTTAATAAATAAAAATAAAACGCTTTAAACTATAGTGCCGAATAATGTCAACTTTGTTTAGTATAAATATATAAGTGAATATCGAATAATTTACAAAGTCCCAATATATGTCGTATTTGTTTTATTATTAATTATTATTCTTACATCTTACATGTTTAGTGCTGGTGCCTGAGTTTGACACAAGTTATAGAACTTTAGGACAATGAAGTATATGAAACGCTATAATTTTAATGTACTGGGAAAATTCCGGTTGATTTTAGTCCTTCATGTTTTAATACTTTAGAACATTAAATTTATTGGTAGATATAATAAAATATTTATTTTTCTATGTGCCGTGTCTCTTCAGGACATAGGCAATCATGGCCTTTTACATCTCCCTACCCCGTGTCGCTCTTAATACATCTTCTTTTCTGATTCCACCCAATCCCAGCTCCATCATCAACCTGCTCAATCCATCAAGTATGTCATGCGTTACTTTCCCTTGTTCCTCTTTTCCGAAATCCGTCTCGTGAGCAACAGGTTCTCCAAGACCTCCTTCCTCATGACTTCAGCCGTCTTTTCCTGATGTTAAGTATGTTTCTTTTATATGTGCGTCCTCTCTCACGTATTTTGTCCATAGTATCCTCAGCAACCTTCTTTATAACTACATTTTCGTTGCTTCGTCTTCTCTTCAACTTTGATGAAATTGTTCAGTATTCGCTGCCATATTGAAGGACCAACATCACATAACAATTAAATATCCTTTTCTTTTTTTCCAGCGAAATATTTCTGCCTCTTTAAACTCTACTCAGCTTCTGGAAAGCATCCTTGGCCATGCCAATACGCCTTCGAGTCTCTGTATTGCACTTTCTGTCTACTGCTAAAATACTTCCCAGGTATTTAAATTTCTGAACACGTTTAATTTTAGTATCCGCATCTTTTAATTGGCATTTTGGGCTCCTATTTTACTGATTATTATGCATATTTTTGTAGTTTATATGTAGTTCTTTGTTTCCCCTTTCTATAGTATTTCTTTTAGATCTTGTAGTTTCTTTTCTGTATTTGTTATCCGCACTATTTCCGATAATAGAACACTTCAAATTATCTCTTGGAATAGAAAGTTTGAAATTACTTAATTCGTGTCAATTTTGCATCCCTTAGAAAATGAAAGATGATAAGGTGCGTGATAGCCACGTGACACCTTTTATTACCATAAAGGCAAAAATACCTGGTAAACAACAAAAAATACGGGTAGTGTACGATAAATGTGTTTACTTAACAGAACTCTACAGCAGTGGTTTCTTAAGTTCATTGTAACTATATTGACGAAGACTGCTCAGACAGACAACTCACTACAGATAACCAAATCTAGACACTGATTGACAATAACCGGCATTACACTACGTGGAAATCAGCAAAAACACAAAAGTTATAATAATCTGCTATTCATAAGTCCTTAACGAACTTGAATATCCAAACCCCTATGAGGATTTGGTACTCATGACCTCAGTAAAAATATTTGTTTTTCTATTTGTGTTTAGCTGTATAAGCGCAACAAAAATACAACTTTTAAGCAAATTATGAAGGACAATGAGAAAATGATCGTTGACAACAATGTTCAGAGAAATGTATCCTGAGATAAGAGAGATGAGACAAATTGTATTTCTTTAACCAAAGAAAGTCATACTGTGTATCTGGTTGGGTTAGAAAAGTATTCTATACTATAAATTTCTGTCAAGTAATCAGTTAGTTGATTTTGAATATTATTGCATGTAACTGTATGAATTAAAGGCTGAAATTCAAGAAAAACGCCCAGGAATAGCGAAGAGCAAAGTTGTTTTTCATCAGGATAATGCCCGTCTTCCCGTTTTTAACTAACCAGTAAATAACCATTGCTGAATGGCAGATATTTGTTACCCGATCACCTATATTCACCAGCCGTTAATCTTTCGGTCTTTTATTTATTCATTTCCTTCTAAAATATTCTCAATATTAAGAAGTTTAAATCTTTTCATGACATAAAATTCACCTCCATGAATTATTTGTCGAGAAAACGCCGAAATGCTGAGAAATTGATTTTTTCAGTTGAACGAAAAATAGAGAAAGGTTGTGCAACAAAATAGTTCATATTTAGTTGAATAAATATTTAATGGCTTAATTTTGTTTAGTGTTTTAATTTCTCTTAAAAATTGGCATTAAATTTACGAACATCACAATATTTACGTTCGAAAACTGCTTGAAGTTAATTTGAATTTTATTTTAAATCGTAAATGTATCCAATATAATACTTTTATTAAATAGAAAACATTTTGTTTCATGCTCATACTCTCTCATCAGCTTCAAACTACGGTTATTTGTCTTAATAAAATGCCAAATTTCGTGACAAATACAGATTTATATGATAGAAGTTATAAAGAAATATTATTCTCTAAATTAATAACTCTATCTTTGTAGAAAGAAAGAATATTTAGTGATTTACAAGATAAGCAAAACGATACATAATAAGATATGGGTAAAGAAATTGATAGACTAGAAAAAGATGGAAGGTAAACGAAAAGTACACTGCCGCTGATGATGATGAAGAAGGTGAAGGAGGAGGCAAGACAAATTATAAAAAAGAGAAGGAATAAGAAACGAAGAAAAAACGAACAAGATTAATAATGTTGGATAGAAGAGTTAGACAAAAATAACAGCAGAAAACGAAAGAATACAATACGACATAAGAAGATAGGGAGAAATATAGATGAGGAGGGAAATTAGATGCAGACGAAGGAATATAAAATATGTAAAAGAAAGAATACAAAATATGCAGAAGAAAGAATACAAAAGCAAAATGGATTTATTAGAAGTAAGGGAATGACAGAATAAATGAAAGAATTCGATTACAAATAGAAGTAACGAAAAAGTGGAGAGGAATAGAAAAGCAAGCAGAGTAACGCAAAGATGAAATGAAAAAAGATTATAGCATATAACTATCTAAACAATGGAGGAAACAACGACAAAATGGGGAAAAGATATATTTCTGAAGTAAGCACGGTCAAAAGATAACTGAAGAAAATAAGCAGCAGCCATATTGAATGGTGAAATTGTAACGTCAAAAAGGGATGGAAAAACAGGAATAAAAATATTTAAACGTTTGCAATGGGGAAATGGAATTGACAAGGTAGGAAAAAGATGATTATACATAGAAAGAGTTGAAAAAAGTATAAAAGATACCCAGTAAATAGGAAGGATATTCCAATCATTGTACTTTCTATAACCAACAATGGTAAAATTTAGTGTCGCCGAAAGAAAAATAAGGTCTAAATATACTTACCTGCCAGGAAGCCGAGTGATAGCGATATAACAAAACGTTTTTCAACAGTTGTAAATAAAATGTGCATTGAGAAATCGTTCTGACATTCTCTGCTTGCTAACTTCTTTTTGGTTGGACATTTTCGATATATGAATTTACATCAGAAATAGCAACTTATTGTGAAGAAATTCGTGCTTATGGCTTTTGTTTCTTGTATTTGCATTGTGTTGGGTGTTTGCACTCCGAAAGCTTTTCTCAAATGGGAGAATTTAATTTCGTGAGGAAGCTGGATTTTACAAATCTGTACTTCAGCAAAAAGATAATGTTATTCACGAAAAAATAACCAACACAAAGCAAACATTTTTTCATTAATCTTTATTAATATTTTCCAGATTCGTGGAATTATAGTACTGAACAAAATTAGCAATATTTTTTACTGTTACTGCTTTAACAAATATTAACTATAGGCCTGTAGTATAATGTTTAGTGAGAATCTTTATTTATGTATCATTATAATACATAGATAAACCGATTTAGACCTTTACAACTAAAATCTGAATCGCCATGTATACAGGGTTGAATGATGCTTATACTCTTTTATGCCATTGCTAAAAATTAATTGTCATTCGGACAGTTTTCCCCAAGAAACATGCATGGAGATTAAATCATTTGTGTTTTTAAAGCTTGTCAACACATTCTGGTATAACTAAAGCCGAAACATTTGTGAATTGTCAGAATTATTTTTTTCAAGTAAAAATTTTAATGTCTAACCCATTAGGTTGGATGGGATGGATTTATTACTTTTCGAAGGGAATTTGCTCATAGATACTTTATTGAGCTACCTCACTAGTTATTGCGTTCCAATAACTAGAATCTTGACCACAAGTCTTGGGCCAACAACCATATTTAGATGTCATTTGCCTTAACTGGCGTTTGTGCACTGAATTATGTAAACAGCAATAAATTTATAAGAACGTTCAGAAGAAATCTCTTCTCCACCAAGTATTTCTTTAAATAGTAGGCATAACTGGTCTGTCTTGACTTAAAGTAGGAACACGATGGAAAACTTTTAATTCAGGATCAATTAAAAAATATTTTCTTCGTCAGGCTATTATAAAAATGTTCCTCAAACATCTTTTTCTTTTAAATTAAAAAAGTTATTGTAGTATAACTAAATGTCTGGAACTAACTTTACATTGTAACAGAAAATTGTATTTGGAACAAATAATTCGTAAGTTCTATATGCATACTAATATATATATATATATATATATATATATATATATATATATATATATATATAAATTAATATAATATATATATATATATATATATATATATATATCTGTCTGCGGATCACATTTTACGCTCTCACAACCTGATTGAGCACTCTGGAAGAATGTTAGACTTTGAAATATCAATAACTACTTTAGCATCTACGCATCGTTCATTCATACGTAGCTACTGGTGTATGTTTGCATGGCATATCACAGTCTAAAAATCTGCCTTCTTCTATTGAGCGCCCATAGCTCAGAGGTAGAATTGCCGACTGATGACAATTCGGTCGCGTTTCAATCCTGGCTAAACCTTACTGGCAAGCTGTGATACATCGAAACAGATCTGTCTGAGGATATATATATATATATATATATATATATATATATATATATATATATATATATATATATTACCAAATTGCATCCCAAGTGCTATGAAGTTTTGGTGTTCAATGCACCATCATCAATCAGTAAAATATTGCTCAGGTGCGGGGTCATATATATATCGATTAAAAATTTAAAATAAAATAAAAATTATAATAAAAAGCAACCATATCAGTTCAATGAAATGGTGTATAAAATTATTATATCTGAGAAGGTTTGTGGGTGAAGACCAATGAATATTAAGTCATAGTGAATTGTTACCCTTCAATAAACAAAACGTATTTGCTGTACCTCATAATTTTTTAAATTGAAGTCCTTTTTTCTCAGAACATTGGCGATCACAGAACTGCAGAAGCTCTTAATAAATTTTGCCTTTTTCCTATAAAATGTATCTGTCATCCATTTACTCAAACGCGATATGTAATTTATGCACCGTTGTTCTCTGTTCCATTTACATTCATTCTGACATGTGAGTATTGAATTAATAACTCAGTAATTTCACCTGGAGTTTCCTGTTATTAAGCATAAGTGTCATTTTAGTTAGCTTTGTCTCTAAGATATTGTCGTTGCTCATATGAACTGTTAAGGTTTTTCTCAGCATCCTGCAGAAGAACCACTTTTTGTTGCTTTAAACACGTACTTCATCTGGGAGTTTATTTTTTATCATTCGATGGCATACAGGAGGACTGATATTATTTAACCATTCTTTATCTTACCTTGTTTCTAACAAAATTTTCTGTTTCTTGCTTTTTATACTTTGATTTTAGAAAACATTCTTCATTATCAGAATCTGTCCTGGGATTTTAGTGTTGAATATTTTTATCTTTTTAAAACAAAATTATCTGTTTCTTGCTTTTTTCACTTAGAATTTAGAAAACATTATTCATTATCAGAATTTGTTCTCGGATTTCAGTGTGGAATATTTTTATCCTCTTAAAACACTTATCAGAAAATTTTTGTCCTCTTAAAACACTTACCAGAATTTTCAACTTTTAAACTTCTTTGTTGTATCTCCAATTTGTTTTTTGCCTGTTGCTCTTTACATTGATATCAATCATACATTTTTCCAGTCGATATTTTGTCCTTTCTCTTCTCTTTCCTTCATTGCTTTCAGTAGGATTTATTGTATTTTTTCTATTAAGACAGTGTCTGCTATCAACGCGGTGTCATCTGCCTATTATATGCTGTTTCGAATGTGACAGCCAATAACAAATTCACACTGGATTTCTAATTCCCTCAGCATTGTTTGGATATGTCCGGCGAGAAGACACATCATTGTCTCACACATCTTTCTAATTTTGTATATTTACTGAATTCATGTTTATTGTTAGGTAATCATGACTTTGTGTTGGTAGGAATACGGGAAATTCTTATATTTTCTCGGAAAATATAAATGTAATAAAAATTATATATATATTATATCGAGTTTTGATAAATTTTAAAATAGAGAAAAATACTTAAGTCTCTGGTCATACAAGCACAGACATAAATAGATTTATATGTAAGAAAAAGAAAAATATATTTCAAAATTTAATTAAATTAATCTGTTCTGAGAACATTGCTGTCACATATCGTGCGGTACCCCTGCTACTTACTTTGAACTTCTTGATAAATTCCAAAGACATATCAGCAACATTATTGGTGCTGATCTGGCAACTAGGCTTCAGTCTCTTTCCCACCGTCGTAAAGTTGCGTCTCTGGGTACTTTTTATAAATACCTTCATGATAATTTTTCGAATGAGCTCTTCACTGATATAATTAGACATTTTTAATTTAAGCACAGTGGTAAACTGGCGTCGAGATTGCCTCAATTACAGTTGAGCTGATCAACAGTTTCTTTTCTTACTTTTCTAGTTTTTTAAACTCCCTTACGGCTCCATGCTTTTTCTCAACATTAACTTGCAAAAATGTAAATGCTATGTCTTTCAATATCTGTTGTCCTCTTAATTACACTTTCATCTTACCGTCCATTTTTAATGTTTCTGTTCCTAATTCTTCCACATCTTCTAACCACTTGTAGCTTTACTGCATTGCATGGGGGGATACCGACGAAAAGAAAAAATCATCAGTCTCTTGACATGAATAAACATTCTTTCGATTTTATAGATAATGTTCTTGCTTTATAAGAAAAAAAATATATTTATTTAAGCATATTAACCAGTCAGTGAAAAGCGTATGCAAAAAGAATGAAGGGTTAGAATACCTAGCAATAGTCGAGTCGCTTGCATTAAAGCATCGACACTACTTCTAATGACTAATACATAACTGGTTTGTATAATTTATCAGTTACATATTTCGAAAACACTCCTAATTATTCCAAAATAATAAATATAAAGTAAAGAGCAAAGTCGCAACTTTTATACCAAGTGTGGGCATTCCCAATGTCAGAGAGAATAGTAGAATCTGGCATGCAAGAAACCATTCCGTATTCTATTGGGAAAAAAGAGTATTTTCTAATGCATTTTCTCACCATATTTATTGTTTCTTTTTATCATCTTTAATATTATTCAACATTCTGAGCAGGAAAGAGAGAAGTGAAAAACACATGATATCTCAGATATGAAAAGACATTTGATGGGCAGGCTCTCGTGAGAAAAGGTACTGAATATAAATGGGAGTTCATCAGCATGAGATCAGTGCAAATAAAAAACTGGTATATAACACACACACGCACACATATACATACATAAATACATACATAGATGGACACACAGACGCATATATATATATATATATATATATATATATATATATATATATATATAACTACATATTTTAACAACCAAAAGTTTTCTAGTATTTGGACATTTTACTAATGTTTGTAAAGTGGTTATACCCATAAATCCTCAGCATCCATACATGATATATATAAATGGCTGAAATTAAAGCCAAAATATATTGTTTAGAACAGCCCATGATTAACATTAATAGACATTCATTGTCTCATTGTTTCTTATATTTAAAAATATATGTTTAGAAAGTTATCTGCTGCCTCAATACAATATATATATATATATATATATATATATATATATTATGTTTAATCTTGATAACATTTACTGCCATGTTTTTTAGCAGATTGTGCTCGATTATAGCGTTGATAAGTGCAAAACGTTTGTATCTTTAACAAACCTGTTTCATACCAACTTCGTAGCTTTTTGAAGACACTGCTGTGATTCCCTCTCTCGTCAGGGCTACTTGCTCTACTTTCTCTCTCTCTCTCTCTCTCTCTCTCTCTCTCTCACTCTTTCACATTTATATATATATATATATATGTGTGTGTGTGTGTGTGTGCGTGTGTGTGTGTGTGTATAAATATATATACATACCCAAATATACTTGACTATGTATGTATAAACAAAAAAGCACACAAACGTTATCTACAAAATTAATAATAATAAAAACAACAACAATAATAATATCAATAAACATACACTCATAGAACAACAGTTCTATAGTCACTGACGATCACGTCTCCGAGCAACGTGCCATATATTATGAATTTTGGCGACAATACATTTCACTGTCAATGCAACTGCCAAAATTGATTCAAAACTTTGGCGGCTCTTCAAACAATTGACGGAATACGACCTTCAGTAAAATTTGTGTTAATGTCATCGCATCTGTGTTTGAATGTATTTTAACTAGTCTACCAGGTTCCCTTAAATGTCCCCTGATGGTCTTTTCATTGTTGTAATATTACACAGTTAGTCAAGTTGCCCCACATCAAGTAACTTTTTCAACAACAGAAAAAACTGACTAAAAGCCTGACACGATTAATTTTTTTCGTAATAAAATACGTTGAAACTAATTATTTTTATAGAATATCTTCTTCTTCTTCTTCTTCTTCTTATTTATGTGTCGTGACCCTTCAATACGTAGACAAACATGGAGTTCTACTTGTCTCTATGTCACTTGTCGCTCTCAATATTTTTCCTCCTGGTATCTCACCCAAGCCCAGATCTGCCATGCATTTTCTCAGGCCTAGCAATATGTCTTTCACTGCTTTCCGGTGTCCTTCTTTCCTTCTGTCTGTCCTGTAAGTATTACATTCTCTAGGCCCTCCTTCTTTATTTCTTGTTTCAATAACCTCATCTGTTTCTTCCTGATATTGATTATTATTTTTCTTCTCGTTTGCTTTTTCTCCAGGACCACATTTTTGCTCACTTGCTCAATCAATGGCATCTTCAGCATCTTTCTGTAAAAAACAGTTCTGCCGCCTCAAGCTTCTTCTTCTTTGATGAGATCGTCCGACATTCACTTCCTTACAAAAAAAAAAAAAAGACATCACATAGCAATCAAGCTCTCTTTATTTTGTTTCTAATGAGATTTTCCTGTCTCACAGTAATCTGGTTACTTTTTGCAGTGTGTCCTTGACAATGCCAATGCATCTTTGGATCTCTATGTCGCACTTTCCATACTCTGTTAGTACACTTCCCAGCTATGTAAATTTCTTTATATGATAGTGTCAGTTATATATATATATGTGTGTGTGTGTGTGTGTGTGTGTGTGTGTGTGTGTGTGTGTGTGTGTGTGCGTGTGTGTGCATGCTTGTACACCTGTACAATTTCCTTCAAATCTCAGTCCTTATCTTACTTTCTCTCTTTCCTTTTCGATATTTTCCTCTTTCCTTCCCTGTATATATACATATCTCCCTCTCTATATATATATGTATAATATCTTAAAATGCGAGATCATAATTTAACAAATAAAAGCAAATGGAAAATTATATTTTCTATTTAAATCAAATAACTTAAACGCCTTTTGTGCGATTCAAATAAATCGTTCAATTGGGGAATTAATGAAAGTATAGTAACCTTACGTAAGATCTTAAAAGAGTACTTGAGAGGAGGTGAAAAAATAGATTCAACCAGAATAAGTTAATGATTCGGAAATAATGCCAAATTGTGTTTCAGTAAAATTGAACTTTTCAACATTTAAATAATATTCAAACCTTTTTGCAATTGATGATACAGATGAACAATAAAATTATGTTGCATTACTTAGACTTATTAAACTTTTATCACTAGCATATACTGAAAACCCACTTCTATTACGTTATATCTTAATTGTTATTCCTTTACATTCTATAACCCTATCAAAACGATTTTTTCGATTAGGATCTATGATTAATGGCTCCGTAAACCTTCATTTTTTGCTAGTTCATCTGATTTCTGTATTAATTTGAGGTCTCTGAATGTCAAAGGCTTCAAAAATTTCTTCCATAGTGTCCTTACTTTCTAAGGGTGAGGAGCTTCGCTCTGCATAACTTTTTTGTATTTGATTTACGTGCCTTCTATGACGACATTTTTCTTCCTTAATAGTGTACATCACGTTTCCTATTCTGTTTACAATTGTTCCCGGTTCCCAATACGCTATAGTATTTCTTTTTTTTTTTTACTGATTTAGTACTCAGCTCTCAGAGCCGCTATTACCGAATTTTGTAAGGGTTCAATTTTCATAGGTATTAGTCTGGATAGTCCTTTTTTTTCGATGGTATGAATTTTAATTTGAAGTTATAGTTAAGTACTATTGTACCACACCTCAGGAGTCTATTTGCTGTGTATACTGGTAATCATTTCTTTGATCCAAATATGGTAAGGAGAGGTTTATGATCCGTCTGTGGCGTAAGTTCTCTTTCATATACATATCTATGAAAGCCAGTTAAGGCAAAAATTATTCCCAAAGCATTTTTTCTATTTGTGAGTAATTTTTTTCGGCTGGTAGCAGTGATCTCGATGCTTTGGCTACTTGTTTTCTTGTACCGTCCTGCATCTAGAATACTCGCTACCACATCTTGTGTGATTGCATCACTTGCAATAATAATTTCCAGCTCGGGGTCGAAGTGTGTCAATGTTAGTTCCGACGCAAATTTCATTATAATTTCCTTCAAAGCCTTTTTGCAATCCTCAGACCAGTTCTACTAGTCATCTTTCTTCAGTAATTCGTTGAGAGGTGCCCCCATTTTATGCATGATATCGATGAATTCTCCATAATAATTTGAAAGAACGAAGAAACGTTGTAATTGCTCGACGTTTTAAGGCTCAGGCATGTTTTTAATTGCTGAGACTCTTTCTCTGGGTCTGGTATTCTGCCATTCTCGTTAATAATGTAGCTTAAATATTTTAT
This sequence comes from Ascarosepion bandense, assembly GCA_037127315.1. Taxonomy (NCBI): domain Eukaryota; kingdom Metazoa; phylum Mollusca; class Cephalopoda; order Sepiida; family Sepiidae; genus Ascarosepion; species Ascarosepion bandense. Next base: position 3,986,865 of record JBBBDQ010000663.1, read on the forward strand.
TTTCTTTCAAGAAAAAATCACATTCCTCCACTTTTTATTTGATTATTATTACTTCCTTATTATTACTTTTAACAAGAATGTCATCTAGATATGCTGTTGCGAAGTTTTGTCCCGTCAGCATGGTGTCCGTTGTCTGCTGAAAAATCGCAGGCGTTAACTTCATTCCGAATGGTAACCTGCTGTATTTATAGAATCCTTTGTGCGTATTTAGGCACAGTATGTTTCAACTTTCTTCGGTAACTGGAATCTGCATATACGCTTCACTTAAGTTAATATTCAAAAGAAATTTGCCACCATTGAGTTTGGTGAATATTTCTTCCGGGATTGGTAACGGGTAATGATGGTCTTTTATTGCGTTGTTTAAACCCTTGGAAAAATCTGCACACATGCGGGTTTCTTCCGAAGTTTTCCTTACATATAATACTGGTGTCGCCCATTCACTGAAATCTGTTTTTGAAATGATTCCAGTTTGTTCTCGTCTATCAAGCTCTTTATCTATTTTATCAATTGTGGCATAAGTTACGTTTCTTCTTTTTTTAAATACTGGTTGAGTATTCTCTTTTAGCTCAATTTTCGTTTTGAATTTGTTGCATCGTACGAACCCACTTGAGAATACCTCTGGGAATTTTTCGTGTAGTTTTTCCTTCAGTTTCTTAGTTTCTAAATGCTCACAGTCTATTTTTGTTTTGCAAAAATAACTAATGGGTAAATACCATATGTTGAATTTCTGCCTCCAGTCCGTTCTTACAATATTTCAAGTTCTATATATTTCCTCTTGTTTTCTTTGTTTTCATATTCCCCTCTAGTAACTCTTACCCTACTAGTTTGGTTTCTGTTTCTGCATACCGCTGCCTTGTGTCCCATCTTACTATATTTGAAATGAGTTTTCATATTTCCTTGTTTGTGTACTTAATTATGACTTTAATCAAAAACAAACAGAACAGACACGCCAAGATAAATGAAGTGTTCAATGTTTTAAAATGTCTAAAGTAGAGCTTTGCGAGATGTTTTCTATTTTACTGTTTGAATATTAAAATGATGTCCAAATTTAAAATCTTCATAGGTTAACAGCTACTATTTAATATAAACATATGATTTGCTTCTAGAAAGAAAAATACAATCATATTGTTTCAACATAGGTTTTATCTGTTTGAGAGTTTTAGAAAAAAGTATTTTAAGAAGAATGAAACCTGATCGAGTTATATGTAACACGTATTTTATTTTTGTGCTTATTATTTCAGTTAGTTTTGTGAAGATTTTTAAAACGATATCTGTGTTTTTTGTGTATAAATTTAATTAAGGTCAAGAAACTCGATGGTGGAAATCAGCGAGAGAGAATTAAAAATAGACACCCTTTGTAAAATTAAAGAGAATAAAAATAAAATGTTTTACGTGATGTGAACAATGTAATAATTGAATTAAAAATAAAATTGTATAAAACGAACAAAATTTGAAGAAATAAGAAATCCAAACTTTCGTAAAGCAGTCACCGTTTTGTTGTTACTTTTTTGATAAAAGCCACATTTCTCCATAAGAGATTTCTAGCTGATAGATATTTGTCCATTATTTACATCTACAATAATATTGAACAGTCACATTTGAACAAAGATTGAAGATATTCTTGAGCGAAAATATATCTCAGGATTTGTTTAATTTTTTCGTGATTCGAACGCAAGTTAAAATTTGTTTTTATGCGTAGATCATGTTTCGGTAAAGAGAAGAAAGTAAAAAAGGAACTTTTCATTTTTTTTCTCAAACCTGTGCTCCAGTTAGTACGCATGCGTCTGTGTTGGTGCGTATATTGGAGATTGAAATTTAGACTTCATGTCTCTGTAAATATTTCATTAACGATCAACGACAACAATTTATAAACAAAAATTTTAGCCTTTTTTATGTTGCATATAAATTTATTTTCTAAGCGTAACGTTGATGTGGCACAGGGCCGAAAGTATGGGGTACCCAGTTAGAAAACTCACCACTCAGTTTTAATAGGTTCTAGCGACATGAGGTTGCTCACCATCGCACCACGTCGAGGCGCTCAAAAGCAGCATAGGGACTGTCCAAAATTAATTCATATACATTTTTAAACCAATTATTGCATTTATTTATTAATACGTTAGTGCTTCAAAATTTAGCGTTATGTCACACAATAGTTTTATGTCTTAGTTTGTATTTTAATATTTTTTATTTTGATTATTAAATATATGAAGCATATATTCGATCTACAACAAATTAAGTATAATTAATGCTAGGCGTTATTGTACTTTTTACAGTCTTATGTATTTTAAACGCGTATGATTTAATATATTCTATTGTCTGTAGATTTACGTTTAGGGTAATTTGTTTTGTTTTTCAACAATTTGCTTGTTAAAATTAAAACTAAAATAAAGAGTAGTAGTGAATTATTGACTACAACTAAAACATAGAGGAAAGAGAATTTAATATTAATATTGATTTTGTAAGTAAAGTGTAAGATTGTGTTATTGTCAAAGGGTTCATTTAGGATTTAATTTTAGCTATGATTTTTATGCTAAAATGATGATATGCTTGATATAATGGTGGTCTACGAGGGTGTTTGATGGTATTAATGAAGATTTCTTTTTTTACATATGTAGCGAACCAAATGCCAGGACCTTAATTGATGAGTAAATGTTGTCATAATCTCCGTAAAAATCTACTTGGTTTTAAAGGATAGTTGAGGCTTTTGCATAATAATTATTCTATTTGTAAGAGGTGATATATATATATATATATATATATATATATATATATATAAACTTCTAACGCCTCTGAGGAGTCCGCCTACGAAACGTCAAATTTAGGATGCTGAGTGTAATTTAATCAGCTAAATGATAAAGCTTTACTCTCTCACTGACTCCTTCTTTCTTTCTTTCTTTCTTTCATTTCTTTCTTTCTCTCTCTCTCTCTCTCTCTCACACACACACACACACACACACACATATATATATATATATATATATATATATATATATAGGGAGAGAGAGTGTGTGTGTATGTTTTTGCTTGTATGCATAAGGAGATCGAAAGAAGCTATCGTAAAATAATACAATAAAACAAATATATGCATACTGATGAAAAACATGTTAATGTTTTATGAAATGGAAATAGAGGACTTATTTACTTGTCAATTATGTCATTTCTGAATTCATCATATCTTTCTAACTTATTTTCAGAAATGAGAATTCAAAATGTTTCCATAAAAACAGTTTTTCTTTCAATTGTTTTCATTAACAAAATATTAAGCATCGATAAATTTCAATGATATACTTTTTCCAGGACATGCTATATTTGCGCGTATGAGATTATCATTTCAATTTTCAAGAATTTACCAGAAGAGTATATTAAACTTTTTTTCCTTTGAAGATCGGCGATCATGATAAGTCATGGGCTCATCACAAAAGAAGTGTACTAAAATACTCTGCTTGTGGTAAGTATAGACGGTGAATTTTGATGTTGAAAGTGTCTAGCGAGAGACAAAAAACATCATGACGATTGCTACTTCTGTATGTGGAATATTTCAGAATGAAACTCTCTCAAAAACTTGTGGCACTATCTTGATATTGAATTTGCAAGACAGTAAGTTTCACATTGCAGTGACGTTCCCGTTCGTATTTTTATTTCCATGCGTTATATTCATTAAGATGATGACACTATGAATATTGCAGATTCAATGGATGAAGCTTCCGACAACAGAATTAGTATTTACCATTCGTATTTGCAAGATTTTCAGACTGAAAATGTAAAGCTTTTCATATATGAAATGGTGAACGACATGCTTAGATATCCATCTATGTCAAAAGAGGCAGCTAAGATTTTGGTCTCTCGAATCAAAGTGGACGTCGAAGTTCCTGACAATGAAGCAAATATAATATTTTACTGCAACAAGCACAAGAAACTTGTTTGTTATTTAATGAAAAAGATGACTTTCTGTTTTGAAATAACTTCCAAGTGCTTATTTTAGCAGTAGGACTGCTTAAGTATAATGAAGATGAATGGTGCTTTTGGTTTTTTTTTATTGTCAGATTTAAAAAAAAGTTGGAAGTTTTCATTATTGCACAATGTTGGTAATTTTGCTTTTAGATATTTCGGTGATTTCTTGTAATAAATGAAAACACTAATCGAAATAAACTGTACCTTGACGTACAATTTTTCATATACAAACAAGAAACTTAGATAACAGTAAAATATTTGTTCAACAATGATTGATTTTCAATTAATAAAGTAATAGCATAATTAGTATGGTTTTGTTGAAACAATACAGCAGTAATACAGTTATCCAATTAGGTAAATTGTGTACAGATTCACTGACAAGGCAAAAGTAGTTCAGCAATATCGTAAAAACTAGATCCAGTAAGAAAGATCCAAATCCAAATTTCTCACCAAATTTAGAGTCCCCAATAAACCTCAGAACAATATGCCAAAACAGTTGTTGGTCTATGAATTGTTTAATGTCAAACTCTTTTAGATTCCATCATCAAAAGCAAATAATATAAAAAAAAATCAATGTTTGTAGGTTGAATATGTTCTATTTATAAACTCGTTTCTCAAATGATAATTAAGGTGTTTTCTTCATGTAAACTTTAAATGATGCTTACATGTTTTCCAAAAACTTTAAATAACACAGTAAGCAGAATGCAGACTCTAATAGCCTTTTACTATAAGAATTCTAAATAAAACTAATATGTAATACAAGCAAACTCCTTATCGCTCTAAGTACAGGTCATCCAAAACACAAATTGCTCGAATACAAAACAATACCTGAAAACATGAGAAATGTTCTTAAACATCCTTGTCGACTTAACACTTTCATATATAAAACAGGGTGCGAACAATGAATTGTTGTATAAATTAAGCAATAGTTAAAATAATACTGGCTTCTCATTTTAACAGACATATTTCACAAAAGAACAGAAATACTTTCAAGTATAAAAGAGTAATATTATTCACTAATATATCCATTAGTTCTAAACACGACCTCCTGACAAGTTAGACATCTTTTGCATTTCTTTTAGACGGTCGGAATGTTTATGTTGGCAAATGCTGCCATAATCTTTCACTTCAGTTCATCTTCGGTTTTACTATGATATTTATTGCTATCTCATTTAACTGTGCCCCACACATAATAATCAAGGGGGCTGCAGTCTTGGGAGTTGAGTGGCCTGGTATTGTCGCAGAAATTGTCTGACTGCCATGGCTGGGTTCTTCTGCTTGTCTCGCATGAATAAGTATCCTGTTGCTAACAGCTATACTCTTGACTCGGGAAAGGACTACCTCTACAAGGCAATTGATGTAGGACTCTATGTTAATCCTGAGAAGTTGCGAAAAGTTGAGTGGAATATAACGTCGACCGCAGCAATTATCACTTCCAATATTAGATATATCCAACTGTTTCTGAATCCTCTGCCCTCTCTTCCGATTGGAGACACACACACTCGGAAATATTCAGATTAGAGCATGCATAGCGTAAAATCCGTTCAAAATATCTAAATTCTCAGCCGTATAAAATCGCCTCTTAAGATCAATGTTTTTAAAAAGGTTTTGAACAAGTAAAACCCGTTGGTCTTGATCAGGACCACCCTTCTTACAATATTTATAACTGACACTATAGAATCTCAAATAAGAACAATACCAAATAACAGAAAACATAATTTACAACAGCGACCAAAACTAAAATACATATCATATACATGTCGAAGTGAAAATAATATCATCACAATATTGACATAATACACTTCTTCAACGAAAAAACTTGGAAAGTTCCTACACTTCAGAAACCTATTTGCCTGAAAGATTGATTTAAGAGAAATATTTTATAAATTTCAATCTCAGTAATACCGGCTACTTGGTCAATAAATGAACAACATTTTCTAATAAGTAAACAGCTACTATTGCCATAGCCTGTAAAATTATTAAGCAAAGGCTATGTTACTGGCCGACCAGGCTTTCATTTACATCAATATTTTTGTCGTAACACACACACACATGCTTCTACACCTATCAAAATATTGAGACATAAGAAAAATAAAAACAGACGAAAGTATAAGAAGACAAAAATGCGTCTCTCATTTATTATTCATATCCCTTCAGAACATAACGGATCATGCCTCTCCACATCTTCTTAACCCTTGTCGCTCCTAATAATGTTTGTCTTGTCTTACTTTTTCTTCTAAACCATGTTTCAGCATCCGGTTACTCAGTCTCATTAAGTACGTTATCCGTTGTTTACCAGTGCCTTATTTGCCTTTAATCTGTTCTGTGAGTACTACACTCTCCAAGCCTTTCCTCCTCAGTATGTTTGCCAGAAACCTCAACAATATATTTCTTATGTTATGTATTTTTCTTTTTGTTAATATTTTATCAAAAACATAAAACCTAGTTGCTCATATTTTCGGTTCATGTCGGGCACAATATTTGGTGTCATACTGAAAGTGAGTCACGTATAAGTAACAACGGTCCGACTGGATAAATATTGTTTGTTTCAATTGACTTTTGGATCTTTGCTGCTTGCTTGAAGAAAGTGATATAGTTTTAATGGAGCTATTTACTGTATTAATTAGACAAATTGTAACGAGACATTATCCATTTTCAGAAATGGCTAATTTCTATGTTAACTAAATGAAAGGATTTAAATAATGTTTTAAAATATATTAATGAAAACCACCGTTTTTGTAAGGGCGGTTATTTGTATGCTTTGCTGAATTTTAAATTTAAGAATCATACAATTTATTGGAGATATCATTCGTCAGTTAAAGTTCTTATCAGTCGCCATTTTTTTAGACACCTGTTTCTCAATGAATGTTCATGAAAAACTGTTTAGAGCATCGGGATTTTATTAAAGAAAAATCGAATGTGGTTTTGTTTGAAATTATTTTTAAGCAATTCCGTGGCGTTGGAAATCAAGAAAAAAGTCTATTGTTTGTTTCTTAATAAAAGATGACTGCTGCTAAAATAAGCGTTGAATCTACTTTGCTTAGCAAAGGTAATTAAATAAGACACCTACCTGGAAGAAATCAAGACAGAAACGCCCCCAAAACACGCACGTGTTGTATGATCCCAAATAAGTCTTCTCAAACAAATGATTTTTTCTTTTGAATTAACTTTTGTCATAGTATCTATGTCTACACTTGAAGATAGCGGCTGTTGAATCTCTTTCATTATTATGTCTCAACAACATTAATTTGTAATAATTTTTTTAAATCCTCAGTTATTGTCGTTATAAATCATAGAAAAAATATGATTCACTGAAACAAAGTATGACTGTGATATTTAAAGAAGTTTTGCAATGGCATTATAAATAAAAAAACAAATATAAGAAAGTGCATTTTTCTATATTCAGTATTCTCTGAATGTGAGTCAAAGTAAATGCTAAACTTAATGAAATAAGAAACAAGAGGTTTGTCGTTCGCCCTGGTTAGATAGGTATCGTGTAGATCCTAATCTAATCCGAGGAAGTACAGTAATCTGACATGGAGTTGATTCTAGTAGTGGTCTGAAATGTTTCCAGATGTCAGTCTATACTGTCCTGTTTGTAATGTAAAAAATATCGTCAGCTTTTACTGTGTATAATATGCTTATGAATTTATGCTAAAACTATGAAATATTTATATGCACTACTTTTATAAAATTATGTGGCATCAACAATACCTTATCAGATTATTGTATAAAATTATACAGAAAATCTCATTCCCAAGTCAGACATTTTCTCGATCATTATAGAGTTCAAGCTATATGTATGCCAAATGTTAGCATACCTACTAATTATCTATAAACACACATTAAGTGACATCTGTTGTGGCCTGAGTTAATTCTCTAGCGTCAAATAAATAATAATTCAATTATTTTTATTAAATATTTTTTACAGTTATTTGGTTTGGAAGTATGTCAATATATTATTTGGTGAATGATTTTTATAGTTGGTATATGGGTGTGGGAATTGAAAGGAAGGTGTTTTGTTTTGGAGACGAATTCCTAATGTTCATTTCCACAATTTAATTTTACTTAAAAATTTATTTTCGAGTAAACTATTTACTTAAACTTTTTACTTAAAAATTTATTTTCGAGTAAACTATTCTTCGAACTATTATTTTGTTCAACCAGTATTCTGTGTAAAGAAAAGTACATATATAACTTAAAAATTTATTTTCGAGTAAACTATTTACTTAAACTTTTTACTTAAAAATTTATTTTCGAGTAAACTATTTACTTAAACTTTTTACTTAAAAATTTATTTTCGAGTAAACTATTCTTCGAACTATTATTTTGTTCAACCAGTATTCTGTGTAAAGAAAAGTACTTATATAACTTAAAAATTTATTTTCGAGTAAACTATTTACTTAAACTTTTTACTTAAAAATTTATTTTCGAGTAAACTATTCTTCGAACTATTATTTTGTTCAACCAGTATTCTGTGTAAAGAAAAGTACATATATATATATATATATATATATATATATATATATATTCTAAATATTTTACAAAAAGAAAAAAGAATTACGAAATTGTTAATTTATGTCTCGAACATCGTCTGCATAACTGCGCTTCTTTAACAAGTGATTAATGTATTTAGCTAACAATTCATTTAGTCAGTTAAATGTCATACGTGATACACATTTTGCAATTATATCTCGAAAGAGAAATGACTGACTGGGCAGAAGATTTTGCTATTTGTGGAAAACCGGTTCCCAATCAAGAGTATAGAACCCAATCTGTGCTGCTATTGTATCCATATCCGGAGGGAGAAGCGACGAACTTATAGCTTTCCCAGAAGTATTTGGGCGTAAGTGAGTGCAACTAGTGCAACTGTAGTTCGAGCTCGGCTCTAAGATTTCTCTTTCTAATTAGTCAGTTATGTGTCATACGTGATACATGCTTTGGACTATCATGTCTCTTTCAAGGCATGGCTGACTGAGCAGAAGATTATCCCGCAGTAGATTGCCATTGCTTTTTGCGGTAGAAAGGTTGTCAACCAAAGCTATAGAACCACATCTGTCCTATTATTTAACCCATAATTGTTGGTAAGAGACGGAATAAGTTCCTTTCCCAAGTGTAAATGAATGCAAAGAATTCAACTAGAATTCGAACTCGACTTCTCGATTCGTCTTTCCGAGTCAATATCTACTTCACCACAACGCACATAACAGTGTCTAATACATTACCAAAAATATGTGTTCAAATACAAATACATTCAATTAGTTAAAACTGAAGCTTCTATGGATTATCGTGATATTTTTCATGGCTCGTCAAAGAAAGGCACTTTTCTGTGGATTGCGGGCGTAATGAAGGAACCTCGATTAAAGGTAGCTATATGAAGGCTGTTTTCGAAAGCTTCCCCTATATAAGATGTGGTGGAATAGAAACCCTTCTATTATTTTATTCTTCAGTAAATCTGTCTAATTTAATTTTTATTTCTTTCTATATCTATATATTTCTCTAACTGTATTTGTATGTACCTCTGAGATGAGGAAGAATTTGTATTAAAGTGTACAACGGCCGAAACGTCGTAAACATAGCAACAAAGATGATGACAACAGTCCAAACAATGTAAATACTCTATTTCGTTATGTTTATTATCCTTTCGACTATCAATGTATGTGTGATGATTATCTATGTATTATTTTCTCATTTATTAATTAATTGTATTTTAGCAGTATTTCTGTTAAGAATCATATGTTAATACAATTATGTCGCATATCCTTAGATATATATTGTTCAAAAAACTGAATGTGAACTATATTTCATTTGCTATAATGGTTTGTCAGGCATAAATATTCCGTTCGATTAAATCTAATTGTTACTGTAAATAATTCATAAAATTTAAAACATAACCTGTAGGTGCACGTGTGTGTGTATGTGTGTGTTAATGTAATGATAAAAAAGGCGTATTTTTCCAACGCGATTTGTTCCTTGAGCAACATTATCAAGGCATGCTTATAAATAATCTTAAATAATAGGCATTTATATAAACAATTAAGATAGATAAAAATAACATTAAGCGTCAAATTTTTTAACCAAATAATGCTCTAAAATATTTCATAATATTAACGACGCTAAATGAAGTAAATTTTTCGAATATTAAATGAAAGTGAATTAATGTTTTTGCTGCTGGTATTATTTATCTTATCATTATCATTATTATTCATTTCAAACATTTTTATGCGCTTAATTTCATTTTTTGTGAAAAAATAATGTTTTTCATTTTAAAGGTCACCAGATAACTGTTTATAAACCTTTCAAATTATTTACAGTCATATACATGTTAGCATTTGAAAATGGCATTTGGTTTTAAGAAAGCAAATATGTGAAATATAAACAGAGCATAAGGCAATTTTGTGGCAAGTATTAATTTAAGAACCTTTCATCTAAATAAATTTTGTTTTCACTTCAAAAATAAAAACATTTTAATCGAAATTTTTTTTAACTTATTCATGTGTATGATAAATGTATTGGAAGATTTTTTTATAGAACAGTATTTATTATTTGTCTGTATTTCTAAGATGAGGTAGTATTTACACTTCTGGCATTATTTGAAATATTGTCCTCATTTTTGTTGCCATTTGTACAACGTTTCTGTACGCTCCTGTTTTTTCGGGTGCTAGGATTTTCAAACCGAAACCTTTGTAACGATCACAGGGTTATATAATTCTCATTACTTGTGAGAAGACTCTTTTGGTAGTCATGCCTTATCCGGTTATAACCCGACTTTTTAAGTCACTTTTTCAACATTGCTGTAGCCTGGTATTGAGCTCACAAAGATCTCTTTGGATCAAGTCACTGGAAATAAGCAACGCCTATATGCACTGGTCCATGTGTTCTTAAGGGTATAGATTATTTATTATATCCATAAATTCATTTTTTTTACTTATGTAAGTTTAATTAGTAGGGAACAATTATTACAGTTTATTTTACATATGCCAGCTTCATAATTATTATTATATACAGTAATAATTTTGATCATATCCTTTACACACACACACACACACACACATATAAATATATATATATGCGTGCGTGTATGTATGTGTGTATATCTGTATGTGTGTATGTATACATATTTGTATATGTATATATGTGTGTATATATGTGTGTGTTTAAGTATGTGTTTTATGTGTTTATATCTATGTGTGTATATATGTGCATATATATGTATATGTATATATATATATATGAGTAATTGTGGGTGTATGTATATGTGCATTTTGTAAATATGTATAGATATTTTAGTGGAAAAGTTCAGATATTTATTTGCGAATAATCGAATTCTCTATCTGTATTAAAATAAGGACTATTTTTCATGAAATTTACAATATCTCTTTCACTGTCATATTTTTAAACAACGAAAATTACACACATGAAAAGGACGAAATAACACTTTTCCTGTAAAAGAATGATTGGCTAAATTTATCCTTTATAGCGTGTAATTTTGAGTGGCCTGGTGAACAAAACATATAGTTAATCGACCGATTCATTTCCTTATATTTTTCTGTTTTACGTGGCAAATTTCCTGTTAAATATATCAAATTATCATCTGAAGTGGTGTAGGTAATGTGCGTAAATAATTCTTCTTTTTTAAACTCATCTAACCGGAAAATTATATGAAGAAAAATAAGGTTGCTTATTTGGAAATTATTATTATTATTATTATTATTATTATTATTATTATTATTATTATTATTATTATTATTATCTGACAAGTTTTTGCCTGAAAATTACAATATTAGTCTCTTCAATTCCAGGGTTATTCTATACTTCACACACATCCTCACATTCTTATAAAATGTATTTCTAACTCTATCTTTCAACCTTGATTAGAATAACTGCTCACAGTAAGTCTCTAGTTTGAGTCCCACTTGAGCCTTGCATTATGTAAACTAAAATTATTTTAATATGAATATATAAAATTATATCACAAAACTACAATGCCATTTGGATTAAAATTAGTCAGTTTAGATTTGCTACAGTCGAACAGATAATTATTGTACTTCGTTGATAACAGTTATATTAGAACCTATAAGACACGCAGCATGGTTATGTAGTCTTTTGGATTAATTTGACACAATAACAGAGATTTGGGTAACAGGGTAAGATCGAACTCACTACTCAATTACTAAATTACTTATCCCCTAGGCGCCCGTAATTAGAAGAATATATCTTCATTCACTACTATTATATTTCTAGAGTTGTTTCATTTTGGGTAAATTACAAGTTTATTCTTTGTCTTGCATTCATTGCTTTCTGAGTCTTTGATAATCTAGTTGTAATCAGATCATTGACAAACTGAAAACTGTTTGTCATTCTTTCTTGATATCGGTTTATTTTCAAAATGGTTCAGTGTAAATAGTTAACCTGTTAATATAAGAAATCTTGTTAGAAAACTTAATTTACTTAAGTAAATGATCACGTGGAAGATTCGTCGTGTTCCCTCGTTAATTAAATTTATTAGATTTTATACGTCTGAGCATATGTGAAATTAAATTTGATAAGAAAATACGTCGACATTGTTAAAAAATTGAGTGCTTTTACTACACTAATGGAACGTTTCCCTCCGATAATTAAAAGACGATATGATCAATTTCTCTCTTTTATGTTTCATCATCATAATTTTCTTTGAAATAATATTTTACAGATTTACATGTTTTTTACAAGGAAACAAAACACTAAATTTGAGAATCTATTTAGTAGCGCTAAATCAACGCTCAAATTTAGAAATATGTTAGTGGCTTTGTATTAAATTATTTACGTTTTACTTTGATAAAATGTTTTTATTAACAAATGCCCTTCGTCATATCAGTCAGTTGATTAACATACGTGATACACGTTTGTGCGATCATGTCACTTGAAATTCTTTACTAATAAGGTAGAATATTTTCCCACATTTTACCTCCATTACTTGCTCTGGTAGATTGGTTGTCAACCACGGCTGTAGTGCCCAGTCTGTCTTACTATTCAGCCTATATCTTGGAAAGATTAGATAGATTAATATATTTTCCAAAAGTATATGCACGTAAGTGAATGTACTGATTTCATATGATCCAAAACCCGCTTTTTGGAATTCGGTCAAGGCTATTATTGTTTATTTTAAAAGATATTATATTATTTTCTTTTTCATGATGTGACTCAAGCTCTGTGTTGATTGTGGACGGTAAACCAAATATACATGTAATATATAAGGTGCTCAGTACTCAGGATAGAGGAGTGCACATGATCAATATATTGAAGTAAAAACAATAATGCCAAAAACGAATCATAAATATTCTGAACTTGCTAACCAATTTTTAACAAACAAAATCGATCGTTTGGCAAAATGTTCTTTTAGACGTATCGGAAAATCAACATCGTAATAGACGCATTATTCGCATTAGGACATAGCGAAGTAAAAATAATTTAATGATGTTTTACGGTACAGCAAAATCCAGTGAAATTTGTCCATTGATATATTTCAACGCAGTACAAAACATGTTCCATATTGTGCATTTATAAACAAATTACGAAAAGGTAATAGTTTTCATACTTATATTGGATATTTCTTATGAGGAGAATGTAAAATATAATTCTAAAATCTGAACGAGCTTTGTAAATAGAGAAATATGCTTTCTATACACTAAACAAAATTCTAAGAAATGTCATTGGACAAAAACGAAAGTCAAAACGAACTGATATTTAATTTGCTTATGGATGGTAGAGAATGCTGGACAATCTCTTCAGATATAAAGGGACATGAAGCAACACAAATATTTTATACAGTAAATCACTGAGAATTTGAAAATGAACTATGACATATTATTTAGCATTTTATAACCTGCAAAGATGATTATTGATCGGTATTCTACAGGCGAAAGCTAAATGCCTTAAGGTTTGTTTTTCCCTTAATTACAATATTATTCTTAGTGATTATTAGCTCGCGTTTTTCTTATCATAGATGAAAAGAAGACTGGGAAGAACAGAAATGTAGTAATACAGAATGATGCTGTGAATACCCTTGACCAAATCTGTGTGCAATAATGAACATCTATAGACAATTGCAAAAAGAAAAAGACACTTAAGCCTAAATCAGCAAGAAACAGTTGAAAGATTTTGGGAAGGTGATGAAGAAAGAGAGCTTAGAAAATTTGATACTAAAATTACAGAATGAAGACAAGTGGGCCAGAGGAAAGCAACACACAACATATCTAGCGAGCTTAAGAGAATAGATGGCGGAATGTTATTAGAGAAATCTAATTGCAAAAAGTCAGGCGTTATTAACAGCTACAAATGAGATAGGAAAATGTAAAGATCCAAGGAACAAGACACACTGAATAAAAGAAGAAGAGAACATATTTTTTGTATTCTTCTTCCATTTGTACATTTGTATTATATTATGCCTTGTGTAAATACCCTTTATGTTTCCACGTAACTTCTATTATTCATAAACACACGCACACATACGCGTGCACACACGCACAGACACGTGCAAACAAACACACACACTGTTACGGTATTGGCGTTGCTTTTGTGTTCTGCTAATTTTTTTTTTATGTGTGTTTTATGATTCCACCTATTTTTTCTTGCATTACGAAGTTTTAGTGTATTTATGGTGAGCAAATTTTGCAGGTTGTTTGATTTTGAACAGTGTTTGTCTATAGATTTAAGGATTATTTCTGTTGTATTCGTCAAACCCCTCGTCAAATATAGAACATTTCTAAATATAAAATCGACGATAAGGTCAATTATTTTTAAATTTTAAACTTATCCGTTATATTTATCAAAATCAATTTCATTAAGGCGTTTTTCTTGATGAATGTAATTTTAATATCAAGAAAACGGTTTGAAAATTGGAAAAGACTACAATAAAAATAGACATATGTGTGCGCGAGAGAGAGGGAGACAAACAGACAGACAGAAAGAGATCAGAAAGTTTTATTGTATATAGCATTTAGGTTTCCTATTGTTCGTATTGTAGGTTTGGTTAAATAAAGCTGATCGACTGTTTCAACTCAAATTAACCATACACACGGAACACGTTTGCTGAAGAACACGTTAAATTTCATTAGATCTTTTCGGATTTAAATGTTGAATTAAGAGAACCTGAAAAAACTGCACCTGAAGAAACTTGTTTAAAAGAGCAGAGAATATTTAATATGCACTGATTTAAATGTGTATTTAGTCATTTGTATGTTTTACAAACAACATTACCTGAACAAAAATATTTATACATAGACTTTATAGGAATTTGCATATATGTAAATATACGAGCTGAAAGTTCTTAATATATACCTGTCTAAAGGTTACCATGCATGTCTTTGCGGATCAGCTAATGTTATAAGATCAGATGGATCCTTAAATAATCATGCAAATAACTGTTGTTTTCTTGTGTGCTACATACCAAGATAACTAGTAATTTTCATCGCTTTCAAGCCAGGCAGGAATAGGATTGTAAAAAATTGAATCTGGGATTCATGACTACAACCATAAAGAGTGACAGACCCAAAATCATCACTAATTCTGATATTTTCTAAATTACAAATGTTTTCAAAGTTAGTCGGTAGTAGGCTCTACATACGAGTATTTACCAGAAGGTCGATGAAGGCCAGAAGGGGAAAATATGCAGCATTCAACTACTGTCTTAGATAGTCATTGGTGCTGTTAGCTACTCCAAGAAATAATATTTTTATCATAGCCCAAAATCAATTACCAATTATGAACCCCATAATATGCTTCTAACACAGCAGATTGATATAAATGTTCAGCAAGAAAAACTTCGCTGGTTTTTTGACTGTGCACCTGAAACTGCTCGACATATTAACGCGTTTGGCAGAGACAGATGAGAATTATATTCTTTACAATAATAAAGTAAACATTGGCATTATTTATCTCAGTCAAGTGCCATACGTGATACACCCTTTTGGCGACCATGTCTTCAAAGAGACATGACTGACTGGGCAGAGGAATATCCCGAAGTAGGTTGTCATTACTTCCCGCGGGAGAATGTTTGCCAGCCAAGGATATAGAACCAAATATGTCCTGTTATTTAACCCATAGCTAGAGCGATGAGACGTATTATTACCTTTCCCAAGGGTATTTGCGCGCAAGTGAATGCAATGAATTCAACTGGAATTCGAACTCGGCTCCTCGATTTCTCGTCCCGAGCTGATATCCTCTTTAGCACAACGCACATCTTTTTTTATTTATTATCTATTTATTCATTTATTTATGTATATATACTGAAAAACAATGTCGAAATTTGATGATACACAATTATTATTTACTGTTTATTTACTTATCTTTTTTATCCTTGTAGTGGTTTTGTTAAATTCCCGCTGAGTTAAATGGTATCTGATTCTAACTCGAAATATGCGGATGATGAGAGGGATTATACAGAAGTTTATCGTGAGGCATCTAATCCACAAGTTCACTCACGAAAACCAAAAACAGAATTTGTTTAAAATTATTGATCAAAATATCATTATGTTTTGTGATTCTCTCCAAGCAAAATGCAGCCTTAGCTATAGCAACAGCAGCGGATACATGAAAAATAGTTTGCAAACAAAGATTCAGTTAGAAATTGATTAATGCATGAAGGGTGCATTGTTGAGAAATTTCTCGCAACTTCTCTGCCTCCTTGCCTTCGTAAACCTTCTGGCAAATACCTGTATGTTGTGCCTACTACTGACTACCTTTTTAAACATTTGTAATTCAGCAGATATCTGATTGATGGTTGCTTTTAAAGGAAGCTCAGATATTCAAGCCATCTCATCTTTTCTCATTTATTCATTAAGCGCATTATCACCGTTGTATTTATTACTCCCCATTCATATCACATTTGTCGTTTATGGTGACATTCAAGGCAAAGCATAGCTTACCGTTTAGATTTGTACCGGGCTGTTGAGGTTACCCTTTCCTTCTCTGAGAAATTAAAGTGACAGGAACAACATGACAGCAGGCATATTTAATTCTTTTTCATCTTTTCCTTTTTCTAGTCAGTTTGTCAGCCAAAGATACAGTGCCCAGTATGTCCTGGTAATTACCCATAGCTGCAGGAAGAGACAGATTCATACCTCTTCTAAGATAATTAGCACGAAACTGAATGCACTGATTCCGACTGGGATAAACAAAAGATGCACGGACATCTGGACTTTTTCTCAGAAAACAATTTGTATATTATTGGTGTTTTAAGAGTGGATAATGCACAGGAAAATACCAGTTGCAGGGCAGAATTAAACATTGCATGGAGAACAAAAAGGAGCATAATGTGCTTTTTGACATCAATTTATACCATACAAATTAATCTTTTTTAAACATTTAAACACAAGCAAGATAATTTAATCACTAAAACGTAACGTGTTATTGAGTATAGAAGAATATGAGAAAAAACTCTATTAAGATAATAAAAAATACAATAAGAAGAACTGAAGTTAAACATAGGGAGAAGATAAAGAATAATATTGCATTTATATTCTTGAAGATTACATTTGACTGGAAAGCAAAATAGCAAAAAAGAATTTCACAAGGGAGATTTCCAAGAAAAGAAATTTATTAGCAGTGAAGTTACAGTTAAATAGAAACGAACGGAAAAATTACTATAAACATATCTATAGAGAAGGCACAAAGAAGTTATATTATAGTGTTGCGAAATTAAATCAATCGAAATATCTAATAAAGATCAATAAAACTGCAGAATATTCTTGCATTTTATCAAGAATCCCTGAATACATATGAGAAGCACCATCCCAAATATTGCTGAAAAACTCGTGGCATATGTAAGAAACTGACACACAGAACAAACTCCTTTTCTGCAGACGTAGTGATAGATTCTGTATGAATTTTTACACTCATGTTAGCAAAAAATGTTAGCTCTTGAGGATGCAATGAATCAGTCTATTGGAGATTAGTTTATCATCCATGTAGATCTTCATCCCTTACCGGAAGACATAATTGACAATCTCAGTTCTGATCAACGTTATGGATATAGAATTAGAATTGATAATGGGGGGCTAAATAGGCTAAGGTATACGGTGTTTGAAACCTGTCCCAGGCCGTTAAACATGTTGGCCCATAATTACAAACCGATATATGCGTCTGTACATAATTATACTTTTATTGTCTCTATTTATTTATGGACAGATGTCATAGAATGATTTAAAGATTCTTGTTTTAACAGAACATACAGTTTACATTAGGGGTTTAATTGTATCATTTAATTGCCAATAATATGCAGAAATGGATGTTTGGTTTCGGTACGTATTATTTTTAAGGAAGTTAAATGCAAATAGTACCGCTGCTTAAAAGTTTTCTTAATATATCCAATATAAACATTTTTAATAGTTGGGTTTCATTTGATGATATACTGTATTTTTTTAATCGTATCACCCCGAGCATGGCGGTAACGCTACTTATATGCAGGGGGCTACATAAGAGTAAAAAAATTAAGTAGAAGAGACTTAAGAGAAAGACAAATAAGTTAGAAAGCAGCAATATAAAGATGGGAATATAGGTGTGATGACATTTGCAAAGGTGGGGAGAAAAGAAAGGATATACAGGGTGGTGAAGAAAGAACTGGAGTCAAGTGGTTAATAGATGAGTATTGACGTAGCATTTAAATTCCTGGAGGATTTAACCCTGAGGAAAGTAAGAATATGGAAGCGAGTTTCACAGGCGGGAAGTGCGAAAAAAGAAGCTGAAGGAGTAGAATTGTCGTCTGCATTTGGTTGATCTAACTGTGAATGGGTGAGACCCAATTACCAATCTGGTTGCACGAGTAAACACCTGTTGCAGAGGCACCAGTGAAATAAGTTCGTTGGAGAAGAAACCATGAAAGTATTTATAGAACAGACAAAAGGAAGCCACATCCCGTCGGTGAGGAAGTGGCTGGAGTCGAGCTGCCAAGTCGGTACCTATCACATTACTGACTCTCCTTTAGAACCTGTCAAGAATACTGAGATGAACAGCAGGGGCATCTGACCATATATGTCACCAGTATTCCATGCACGGACAAATGATTGATTTGTATATATGCAGGATGGATTAAGACGGGAAAACATCCTGGCCCGACACAGTGACCCAACTTTCCTAGCAGTGGATTTAGCTATTGACTCAATGTAGTGGTTCCACTTTAGATCGGAAGACATGGTAAGGCCGAGGAAGCACAGTATACTGCTCTTAGGGAGACTTGCTTGGTCCATGCTTCTCGGAGGTGGAGAGGTTGCCTCTGATGGTTGACAGACAGCAGCTTGAAATTTACAAGCCATTTCTTACCCCAATTAACCACAGAATGTAGATCCGTCTCAAGATCAGCAGCGAGATTATGTTTGTCCGACACGCCGGGTTTCTTACTGATTCGGAGTAAATTGTGGTGTCATCTACGTAGATGGCTACTTGGCTTTTGATCTCGTCTGGGAGATCATTTATGAAAATAAGGAAGAGCCTCGGGCCTAGGATAGAGACCTGAGGGACACCAGCCTTTGTACCGTAGGATGTGGGGGCATGTCCATTCAAGATGCCCGTCATTATGCGGTTATGTAGAAAATATAGGATCATATCAAGCAAGCGTCCGGTAACACCGTAACTCTGTAGCTTGCATAGAAGGCCAGCGTGTCACACCCTGTGTAAAAACTTGGAGATGTCCAGAGCAACAGCACGAGCCTCGCTGGCCTCCTCAAGGGCCTGGAACATGTACTCTGCAATGATCCTTAGCATGTCGGTCGTGGACCTGGCAAAGCGGAAGCCATACTTCTTGTCAGAGAAGAGTTTATGGGCAGTAAGTTGTAAAACTATTTCAGCATTAATAATGACCTCGAACACTTTCCAGAAAATTGGTAAACAATAGAATTTGTTAGACACCTATTTCAGGGGGCAATTGTTAAAATTTCGACAATCACAAAAATTTGCATTTTTGTTATTTTCATTATTTGGATAATTACACTATTTACATTATTCAGACTATTATCCTCGTCGTTGTTGCTTGGAGTTAGACGTAGGTTAATTCTAGTGATTTAACCCAAAAGGGCTGTGATTTCAATACCAGGTTAGAGCATTTGCAAACAAGTAACTTAGAGGATTAGAGGAAGATAACTCATGGCTAACAAAAGAGGCTCTACGCAAGGGATGAGAATTATATACCCCAGTGATTGTAATAAATGGTTCGGTTCGAAATTCGTAGCATCTGAAGAAAACCGGAGCGTACAAGGGTGAATGTATAATGACTATTCGTTACGTTTTATGAATGGTTGGTAAGTATTATTTACTAATCCAGTGTTACGTCAAGGAAATGTCCGAATTTTTAAAAAATTCCGAATTTTAAGTTAATTCAATTAATAGATTATTAGGTATATACTTTGGAATTTCTGTAGAATAGTTTTCTCAATTTATCGGTTTCAAAATATGCACTACCATAAAGATATTGTACTATAATAGAGCCATCATCTCTATAGACCCTATATGCATTATGGCTTTAAGATGTACGTTAATGTAGTAGCGTACAGTGAGGTTAGTATATGGTGAACCAAATAAGGCAAATAAGCCAACAATGTCGGAAAATAAAAAGTACTCTAAAAGTAAGTTATAGTTATATGAATAATCTGGAAAAATATAAAAATCATAATAATAATATTTTTACAAAAAAATTAAAACCAAAATGATAATGAGAATTACCCAATAACTGAAATTAACAATCTGGACAATAAATGTAATTGTAGAAAACTATACAATGTTCTTTGGAAAACAAGTGCCTTACAGAATCATTTATTTATCAATGTATTATTTCTTCTGTGATAAACTCCAGTAACGTAATAATAACTTATGTGGGTAGTATTAAGAACTTTCTGAAAAATCGATTTTATAAACACACGTTTAATTTAATAATAATAAGGACAGAAATAGAACATTCCTATCGAAATATATATTGTTATGTAATAGAAATGAATAAGACCCCCACATTAAAATAGAAAATTTACAAAAAAGCTAAATTATGTATATTTTTAAAAGACCCATGCTTCTTGTGTCTGTATGAAAAACTATATATTATTAAATTTCTTAAGAATAAAAATTTATTAAATAAACGTAATGAAACAAATGCCATATGTAAACAGTGCAAAACGTTTGCCTTAGAATATGGTTAAAAAGGATCTTCATAAAAAATTATTAACTTTTTAATAATTTGTTTTATATTATGAATAAATAACTAAATAAATGTTAAAATAACAAAATTGATATTTAGTTATAATAGATATATTATAATAATTAAATAATTATTGAAAATCTGTATTATGATATTAAGAATTGAGTTAGAATCTAATATAATATAACAGATTTTATAAAAATAATAAAATATTATAATAATCTTCTTCAGAGTTCTTTTATAGACAATTGATTTAAAATATATTTGAAATTTTAAAAAATCTAAAGTCACGCTATGTAGATTGATGTTTGATTTAATTGTTCAGATAGGTGTCATGTGTAAAAAGTACAGATGAAATTTTTAATTTTTTAGAAAAACTTATCCCTGTTTATGTAAGTGACACGTGTAATAATGGTAATAGATGACTATTTAAAATGTAAGAGTACTATGCGATTATAATGCATGTGTCATGCGTATTTTAACAATAGACGAATTAAGTGTGTTTATATGTCGATAATGTTTACATTTTTGGGCACGAAAGGCATTTCTGTTCAGATTTATAGCCAAATAATGTGTACAATTATCAAATGATGGACGATTTTCGTTCATAAAAGAAAATATATATATGAGAGAATATGAGAGAATCATGTATGAATGTATGTGATTATGAGACAGTAATGATAAAATATGTATGAATAATAAAAAAATAATTTTTTGTTAAAAATTCTAGCAAAATAATGCATGAATTATTAAACATACTTTTTATAAATAATAATTCTTTTTAAAATAAGTTGTTAACGGTTCAAAGAAAAATACGAAAATGCTAGATTTTATAAAAATAAAATGAATTTTAAAATTTTTAATATATAAAAAGATATTAAAAATATTTATTAACCTACATATATTTAATAATTTGTTTTATTTTATAAAAGAACAATAATTAAATTAAACATGTACAATATGATAATTAGTAATATAAGTAATATTTAGAAATATTATGATATACATTTAAGTAGTATGTATTAATATTACAAGTGCAAATATGTAAAATATCATATTATATCGTTACAATATTAAATTAAGTAATATACATAACATTAGAAAACACCAAATTATAAATATATAATGAAGTAGTACGTATAATAAAATTTTAGCGGTTAGAAACTTATTTTGAATCTTACAGATAATTATTATAATTATTAATTCATAGAAAAATAGTGTAAACTGTAGAGGAATTCATATTCAACTCACTAATACACACACACACACACACACACACATACATATATATATAAATGCACAAGTTTAACTTTATAACGATTAGACATTGTATATAATTATATATGCGCATGTATGTATAGAAGTTGTTTGATGTCCGCTTGCGTAAAGATATTTGTATGAGTATATTATTATTTATGGTGTTGCCCCGTTGAATTTTTGCTGGTACCTCTCTGTTTCGTATGTCCATCTTTGCATCATTACATTGCTATATACATGCATTTATATGAGTGCGTAGCTCAGTGATTATTATAAAAGCTACCCTGGATCAGATATCACTCGAGCGATTTCACAAATACGTGACAGTTCATGAGATCAAATCAGGAGTTTCTTGGTGTGCTTAAACATTTGGAAGTCGGAAAATTATACCACGGTGTGAGTGAAGATTTATAGAGTTGAAACACTTCGAACAATGTGGTTTTTAACACATTAACCTGGTCATCGAAACACAGGTTTTGAGCCTACTTTATTTGTTTAGCTATTGATATCGGCAGCTCGTGCGTTCTCTCTCAGAGATAGTTGCAGTATAATTACGTGTTTATGTGGTTGTTAAAGAAAACCAATTAATACTCGAAAAATAGAAGTGGCCCATTATTATTATTATGCTATATTGATTCCATGTAGGTTTTAAAGAAGCCCTAGATGTGTGACCTACATAAATACATCGGTGTTGATTAGAGCCTTTAGTACATTGCCAAATTGGATTAAAATACAAATAGATCAAAAATTCGAAGAATCAAACGATTCTACAGATTCCATAAAGAAAAGAATTACAGAAAATATTCCAACTACCTGGATAGAGCAAAGTAAATTGTATCAATTTTAGAGTCTGTACAGAACAAGTTTCATTTTAGGGACACATCTTTTTAGGACATTTGCAAAGATGCAATCCAGTCTATATGCCAATTATCCTCTTTTTACTCATCGACATTGGAAATATTTATTACTATCTCGTGCAAATATCGATATTTTTCAAATTTTTAGCAAATAACCAATTCGCTAAAGATTTTACTAAGACGGATGTTTTCAACGAGATGCAAATAAGTATTTCCAATGTCATTTATTTTGGATATTTTTGTAGATGTATATGTATGTGTTCATGTATGTTTTTCATCGTCATATATCATTGCATTTGTCTGAATTTGAATTTTCAGATTCTGTTGTATGATTTTGTTCATCTGGTTATATGTATTTGACAACTTATTTTTCCTTGCATTCACACTTATTAGACAAGCATGTATTTTATTTAATATTTTTCTCTTTTTGAAAATTTTATGACAGACATTTATGTCACCTTATATCAAAATTAAGAAAATCGGCCAAAATAAAATAGCACAGGAAGGTGAAAACTAAACTGTGTTTATTTAAGAACCTAATACTACAATAGACATTTTTTTAAATCAATGAAAAATATTGTTATGGATAGCGACTTGGAATGAGACATCGGAGTACCGTGATCGAATTCTATTCGGGTTTTTGATATACGCTTACGCACAAATACACATGAAAATAAATAATGATTCATTTTAGTCTATCTGTACAATTTGTATATGAAAAACCAGTTGTTTTCACATAATCATTTATTCTAATTTGATAAAAAATATGGTTCGGATTTAATTAGCTAAAACGATTTTAATCTTGTAATCAATCAATTTACTCTATAATTAACAATAACTAATTGTTATACAGAAATAATTATTTTTACCTAAAATATGACGTGTTTTATGATTTTTGCAGCTTTATTTTACGTTCAGCTATTAATGCATCTACGATTGATTATACTGAAATCGCTTTGCTTTATCCTCCTACAGTTTAAATGTACGTTACATTCGGATATCGAACAATTTGTTAATTAACATGCATGTAAAATATACATTGAAAGGCGTTGTTTGTGTGATCAAAAGCATCTATTAATTTGGTAAATTATTTTAAAATTAAAGTGTATACTTCTTAAAATATTCTTAATTTTTTCCTTGCTCAATACTCAGTAACAAATCAATAGTAAATAAGAACATCAACATTTAAAAATGCACTTAAAAGATCAGTTAAATTGATTGATATAAACTTTCTATTCTTTTAATAAGGCATGATATCATGAATCATCGCTGACAAAATATACAAACTATATTTAATCCCAAATATACTTAAAATAAACTAAATCTATTTAGTAAAATTTCTTATATGAAGTATTAGAATTAAGTATATTATTTAATTATTTTATCTTAATCATTAATAAATGTCGTCGTTTCTCCCATTAAAGTTCCAAGATGAGAGTCTTGTACATGCTGTGGCCTCTGAGATGGTTAATGTGACCGATTTTATTTTGAACAGGCTTTCGACATCGAGGAAAAGTTGTCCCGGATTATAGATTAGGCCTTGGGTGTTGTTGTCCTTTCCTTCGACATCTTTTCTTTTTTCTTCCAGTTCGGCTGAACTTTTGAATTCAAAGATTGTTCTTCCGTCTCTGAGAATGTATCTCAAGAGATTCATGTCCACAGCACTAGCTTTCCAGCTGTTGATGTCAATGTTATATTTCTACATGTTTTTTTTTTCATTACATCCTCAAATCTCTTTTTTTTGGCCTCCTCTTTTCCAATTTCTTTCTTTGAACTGGCAGTACAGAATTTGTTTGGTAAGTGGAGGTCATCAATTCGCACCAGAGGTTCATTCCATCAATTTTTATGATGATGGCTTCAATGTTGGTCATTTTAGCTTGTTCCAGAACGATGATGTTAGTTTTTCTGTCATGTTAAATATATTTAGACGACAGGGCTGGTCATATTTCAGATGGCGTTGATAATTTGTCCTGGTCTCTGGGATATACATCAGATCAAATAAGACCTTGCGTTGAGTCTGGTGAAATATAAAAGTTTTCTTCATTTGCAAGACGCTGGAACATTGAAGGATCATTACTGCCGACATTTATTGTCACATCTTGGTCGACTAAACAAACATTACGTTGATGGTGTCTCAAATTGTAAACATTAAATATGTTTCGTATCTCAAATAGTGCGGCCGGGCGCACTAATTCATCCTGAAATGTAGTCAGGTACGCCCCAAATTAAAAAAAAGAAATTTATTATGTATTTTATATCGAAAACAATCTTATTTATAAAAGTTTAAGGCACCAAGCACATGGCTTCACGAGACTTCTTTATCATTTTTAAATTTCATGAAAATTTCATGAACTGATCACTCTACTTAAGGGAGACAGTGAAAGGTTTAAATGAATAAACCTATGTAAATAAATACAAATCATAGAATTTTAATCGACTGGAATTTTTTTTTTAAGAGTATCACCCCGAGTAAGGCGGTAACGCCACTGATGTGCAGGGGGTGACGTAATAGTGAAAAGATTGGAAAAGATAAAGCCGGAAACTACTTCCTAAACAAGGAACAAGGGATGAGCCTCTTAACCTGTTCAATAGACGTGGGTGGAGTGTGAACCGGGCGATAGATAGATCTATATACTCCAATTGAAAAAAAAACAAAGTGAGAAGATTGAAAAAGAAAAAGCCGGAAACCACATCCTAAACAGAGAACAAGGGATGAGCCTCTTAACCTGTTCACTAGATATGGGTGGAGTGTGAACCGGGCGATAGATAGATCTATCTACTCCAATTGAAAAAAAAAACAAATTGAGAAGATAGGAAAAGAGAAAGCCGGAAACCACATTCTAAACAGGGAACAAGGGATGAGCCTCTTAACCTGTTCAATAGACATGGATAGAGTGTGAACCGGTCGATAGATAGATCTATCTACTCCAATTGAAAAAAAAACAAAGTGAGAATATTGGAAAATAGAAAGCCGGAAACCACATCCTAAACAGGGAAAAGGGATGAGCCTCTTAACCTGTTGAATAGACGTGGGTGGAGTGTGAACCGGGCGATAGATAGATCTATCTACTCCAATTGAAAAAAAAAACAATGTGAGAAGATTGGAAAAGAGAAAGCCGGAAACCACATCCTAAACAGGGAAAAGGGATGAGCCTCTTACCCTGTTCAATAGACGTGGGTGGAGTACGATGGCAATTAATGCCATAAAGAAATGTCAGTCTCACCCATGTGTCTGCGTTAGATGATCACTGGCTGCACTTAAAACAAATTTGCAAAAAAGGATTTATTTTCTCCTGGGAAACTAACCTAAAATTATAAAGATTCTTGTTTGATTAGCGATCAGAGTAAAACAAAAAATAGAATAATACCTGATTATTATTTTCTTCATTTTCGGACAGTAAAAGAAGGTTAGTGGTTCAAAATTGAGAATGGTGCTTCATATATACAGGTTAGACTTTTAACAGTAATTTGAATATTTTCGTTATGAACAATAATTCAATAAGAATTCCTACTGAAATATTCTGAAGTATTTATGAAAATCATGCAGATATATTAGGTACTTTCATAAACATTCTTTCACATTTATAGTCACTTTATTTTTTATGAAAAATAGACATTTCTTGGAATCTGATATTTTTTATCACGGTAAACTACATTTAAATTTCGGCTGACGTAAAAAAAAATCAGGAATTTGATAAAATAATAAAAAAATTTGAGAATTTATGTCAGCTTTTAATATTGAAGATTTAAGGTAGTTTATAAGGATGTTGTGACGGAGAAAAATGATTCATAATTTCAAGACTTGTAAAAGTTAAAATAGCACAACACTAAAAAATGCAAGGATTATCGGCAAGCAGCACAGAATTATGCGATAATCAATAAGGATTCAGTGTAATTTTATTTATACAAGCTATGAACTTTGTCTTGCTACTCTGTGTCTTGTATCAAGAGAGAGAGAGAGAGAGAGAGAGAGAGAGAGAAAGATGAAAACATTCCTGTTTAGCTATGAAATGTATACGAAATACTGCAGCGAGAAAGTACACAATGTTGGGTCCTAAATCAAGTGTTATATCTGGGAGAGCGATCAGTACGTCACCTTTAAAGAAATAATGAAAATTTTATTAAAAGGACACAGGAATAGACGCAGACAGATTTTTCACTGTTCTTTAACTAACAGACGCCATGATACTCTTAATGCTTCAGCCGGATAGACAGAAATCTGTGTGGTGACTGGCGGAAACAGACCTGTCAAAGTGAGATGTCCATACAGCCTGTGTTTGTTTCTAAATATTTTCTCGGTGAAAAAAGAGGCAAAAAATCTAGTGAACAACGAGGTGTTACATGTGGTCATAAATGGCAAATTTTACATAAACAGAATACGGAGAGTCATTGTTCAGCAAGAAACCAATGTATTCAAAAATATTTATTTTACGAGCATTTATGGTGCATTACATTCTAATAAATAGCCAATATCTGAATATACTTGTTTTTAAGTGACACTATTTCCATCATTCGGACTCTTCAAAATCTTCGTAGCCATATTCCCCGCTTTCTGGCCGTTGTAAGTTCCAGCCTTCTTCAGATGGTTGAAATTTCGAACTGAACACTTTATTTCGTTCACCAGCGCAGATTGTTCTACTTGGAATGTCGTGGCTGCGTGAATATGGCAACGAAGAGCAGGATAAGTCTTCGAACAGTCTTGAAATAGTGTAAATAATTACAATACCTTATCTCAGAAATATAGAAAATACTATTTTTTAAATTCATTCGTTAGCTAATGTAGCTAATTTGATTGTACGACCTTTAGCGAAATGAAAACATGTGGAACATAATGTAAAGGAAGATTCATATTTAGATTTAAATTTACCAACATAATTTGAGATGATTTTATCAATGTTTTTCCCTTAAGAATTACAACCACCTACATAAAAGGCCAATGAATGAATCACTACTGAGATTATTTTCAAACTATTTCCCATTAAGTTCATTTTACAATTTACATAGCGGTATAAATATATATTCGGTTTTAATTAAAATATTTGTCAATTTAAATTTGCACATATTTTGCTGATATATGTTTTAAATATTTCTCCGTGTTTTGCAACCTGCTTACTGTTAAAATCATGTATAAATTAAAAAAAATTAACACTTTGTAAAATAGGCATAAAAGTGAAAATTATCTATATAAACTGACGTACCTTATAAATAAAAAGTAATTCTTGAAAAGTGTTTATCAATGTTCTTCAAATAAGGTAAAATAAGTGTTAAAGAATATTTTATGGAGTGTGCAGTTTCATGCCCAGTGGTATTCCTTTAAATTATTTAAAATATGTTTATATTTTTAAGATAGATAGAATCGTAACATTGCATAAATTGTCATCAGATATAATAATACTGAATTTAAGAGCAGTAAAGAACATAGCATATTGTAAATATCTTAATCACGAAGAATGCTTTCTCCACAGAGAATGTTTAAACATAAATGATCTACAAAATGCTAATACATAGACTAATAAAATTTTATATTGGTGCAGAAACAGAGTTGAAAAAAAGATATTATAACCACATTTTAAATTTGAGAAATAAAAGTTCAGAAACGCTACGAGTTTATTATCTTACTATTAGCAGAGGAACAAGTGTATGCCAGATTATATTTTTGAGTGTGATCTGGATCACCGACCACATGTTCGCTGTTAAGCGTAACAGATGCTTTATATGTACATTAATGAAAAACTACTGATTTTGCAATGTGTGGGTGATGATTGAATGTTCAATAGAAGAAAGAACTGATATTTATCTAAAGTCATAGTTATAAATTTATGATAAATAAATTGCAGAAGGGATTAATTTAAGCTCCCCAACAATCTGTAAACACTTTTCGAGATTAAACCGGGTTCACAAAAGAGAGCGAGCCTTTAATAGAAACATTACGACCCTATCAGTAAGGACCTTTTATCAACCCACCTTTGTCCGTGCCCCTCGCTGCACACTGAATACCATAGGCGTAATTAAGAGCAATTTAATATATAATTGAGTATAATTTTCCTTACATCAACTGAAGGTTGTGAAACAGCCGTTTAACAAATTGCGAGCCCACATTAACTGTGGGCAGCAATATTTGAGCATCATTTATTTTGATATTTTTTGTATATTTATGTATGAAGGTGCATGCGTGTGTGTGAGGGGGCTATAAAATGAAAAAGAGCATTGAGAAGGACATATATAAACAGATTAGAAATTTTATTTCTTTCGTTGTCTGATATATCTTTATTACATTCCGGGTTTCAACAAGAGAACTAAGGTCAGCAATGTCATCAATCTTAGTCTAATTGAGATCCCTCCAATGAGTCTATCGTAACATTTTTCTAATCAATCCGAAGACCCAATCTAGAACTGGAATTGTTGATGTTCTCACGTGCCACATATTTTTCATTTCGATTTCAAGGTCGCTTTTTAATTAATAGTTCTTTGAGGATCTTCACAGATATATTACCGCCTGCATAGATTTCCATGTCAATAAGAATGCATATTCTGTGTTTGTATTTTCTGATTACGATGTCTGTTTGTTCTGTCTAGTTGTAGCATAAATTCACATAAAATTTTTAGAAGACCTGACTGTGTGATCTGGTATACCTGTAGTGTACATTCTAATTACCTACTGTTTTCTTTCAGCAAATGTCGCAGATTTTACAATGCAAATATTGGCCCACTGTATTATGCCGGGTTTTATATTCCGTGAGTGCCAATACCGTGCAAGCTGAAAATGATAGTTAATTATATTCTGAATGAATATGGCATGATCAGCATTTTTTGCATTTTTCCGGTGTGTGTGTTTGGTAATTACTAGTTAGCAAGTATCTGTCAATGGCTGCAATAAGAAAAACATTTGATTTCAGAATTTAACCCTACACTACGTAGCCACTGATGGGTTCGGGTTTTGTCGACATTAGATTGATTGTTACGGCTAGAATATTCACCGTGATAAGGCTCATCTTACCGTCGTTTTTGTATATTGTCTATTGCATTTGCTTTCTTTCATTTAATTTCTTTGCCGCTGCAATTAGTGTAATATGTTTTACTTCCCCTTCTTCACTTACTTTAAATTCCATTTCAAATTTATTAGCTTCCTTTATTATTGAACACTGTTTTGTATTTCTTTCATGTTTTGACAGAGATCATCATCCATTTTTCTGCAGTTTTCTGTTAAATTTGGAGGCCGACTTTTGCAGATTTGTAAAAAGTTCTAGTTAAACTAATTCTCTGCCTCCCTAGGATCTGGACACACAGGCGATCAACAACATCTTTGGGATGATGCATGCAATGTTAATTATTATTACTATTAATATTATTATTATTGTCGTTGTTATTGATTTTATAGTCAAAATGTCAGGATTAATGATTTTTTTCTGTCGCTCATTCTTTTTATTAGAAAATTTACAAAGTTTAACTTTGATATTATTTCTTTTTTATTCCTCGGTTATATTTAATGTTAATCTATTTATAGACTATCAATAAGAAAAAAAAAACAGCGACACATTCTGCATTTATAAATCTCTCGGAATATTAAAAAAAACAATGTCGTCTCAGGTGTGATGGCATCTCACTTGTCAAAAACTAATAAAATAAAAGAAAAATACTAAAACCGAAAAATAATATTAAATAAAATTGAGAAAGGTTAGAACGCGAATAAAACATCTACTGTGTTTTTTTTTTCTAATATGAAAAAAATTGATTTTAAAAAATCGCGGACCAAAAGATTTGTCCTGAATATTTGTTTCACTCACGCCGAAGTAATTTCACTGACGCGTCTTCGTTATTGAATCACACAGAAACTTTTATCAGCTGTTTTCCTGAAAATGATAACTGTGGCTAAAATTAATAAATCAACAGGAAACAACATTAGTGAAATATATCATGCAGCCTTCAAAATCTGTAATATTATTTTAACTAACAGACAAACCTACAAAACCAAAATAACTTTTGGAGATGTATAATCAGTTCTGCATTTATGTCTGCACTTTGTTTAATAGACGTAACCTGCTTCCGGTAAAATTTAGGAAATGGGTAATTCACAGCGTGTCTTTCCAATAGTTTAGTGGACATTTATCGTTTTTTTTTTTGTATTGAACACTGAAATGATTTCAAAGAATTTAGTACATTCAGATTGTATTTAATGCAGAAATTTTAAATGCTTATACTTTCTTTAGGGATTTCTCAGAAGTAGTGATATACTACTAATTGCGTTTGAGCCATCTGTACCAAGTCGCATTAAAATAACGAAATATACTTAGCAATGGTTAAGCAATGAAATAAGAAACAGAAAATTTTAGTTAAAATCAAAATTACTGAAGTGTTCATTAATATCAGTTTTCTTCGATGTCAGGGAATATTGACCATGATATTTACAGACAGAGCTATCCATGAGGCAATGCAAATATGTTTCTACATCAGATGTAGTGTATAACCTACACTGAACTTTTCACGAAGGAGTATGATTTAAGAAAAAAGAAAGCCAAAAGGCCGCTTATATTCGGAATGATAAATAATCAATTTAAATTTCTTAGATACAAAATAAGAAAATAGGGCCTAGAAAATCTAATAATCTCAAGTCATTGAAATTTAATAAGAATAGTAGCAACTTGAGAGTAACAAGCAACTTAATTAGATTGTTTAAATAGGTGGTAGATGATATTAGGAAAGACAACACAATCAAAGTTACTAAAACAACAGAAAGTAGTTAAGATCCACGGTCACTCACGTTCTAACAGGATGAAATACATAGAAAAATACTGTTTTTCAATATTGAGAATATTTTGTTATGGGGAAACATCCATTTATTAATTTATTTTAGCGCAACTCTTTAAATTCAAATCAGCTCCTGTGACTTATTTTTCTTATAGCCAACGTCGCTGTTGAAAGAAAAAATATTAAACTGTGGACACATTAAAGGATTAAGGACAATAGAGCGAAACAGCTGATGAGGATCCCGAGTGTATATTTACGTGTGTTGTTGAAAAGTGTAATAAGGGAATGAGAGAATGTGACACATGGGAATTTGAGGTAAAATATTGGTTCATATCTCGAGGTATGCAAGTTTATCGATAATTTTAATCTTTTTGTTACATTTTGGACAGTTTGAGCTATGTTTATTTTCCCACTTTCATATCCTCCCCGTGATCCGACCTTCTATCAGTCGAATTACAAATCTCGATATGTCTGGAATTTATATTTTATGACAGAGTAGCAAAAGTTGTTAGGTGGTTTCATTCACCTCTTTGCTTCCTTTTAAATATAATGAACAACTACTGTTTACATTGTATTCTTCCTCGGGATGCTGCGATCATGATTTTTCACAAATCTTCTTATAGCTCTTAAAAAGTTTGTGTTTCTGTTATTTTTCTAACCCATATTCTGTCAGCCATTTACTAAAGCTTACTATAAATGTTATGCGTTGTTTTCCTCTGTTTTTTAGCCTTCGCTCTGTCCTGTGAGTATAAGTTTTTCAAAAAGTTTTTTCTAATTATTTGCTCTTGAAAATTCGCTTCCTCGTATTAAGCATAAGTTTTCTTTTTGTTTCCATTTTCTCTAATCTCGTCATTGCTCACCATTTTTGATCCATGTTATACTTAGCATCCTTCTGTATAACCACAGTTCTATTGCTTTAAGTCTTTTCCTCATCTCGGACGAGCTTTTCCAGAAAATCGCGCAAGAGTTCAGTAATCCTTTCTTTGTTTCCAATAAAGTCTCTCTATTTCTTAGTACTTCCTTTAGCTTTTGAAATGCATCACTGGCTATTGCAAAACACCTTAGGAGGCTTCAGAGCCGAAATATATTTTCCTACAACAAATCATAAATCCTCCTGAATTTTGAATCCTTTATTATTGAAATGATAGTGTTCTTCACTGTCTATCTTACTTTACATTAGTGTGAATTGAAAAGATAAATGATTAAATGAAAAAACTGCTAAATAGTTAATCTTATATTAAAAATTTAGAACAAAAATGCATTTTTCAATACTGGTTGTAAAAAAAAGGTTTTCGCATCTGAATACTTTCTCTGTTATCTGCATAATTTGGATTTCTAATCAGTAGAAAAAGTATGTACAATTTAGACTATGTCTTTTTGGGTCCATTTAGAATCAGACGTGTGATTTAGACTAATCCGAGAGCAATACATCATTGCAACTGCTTTAAATTTGTTGTTATAAGATCCTTGATGAGAGGAATGTTATTATACGGCATTTTAGAGAGACATTCCTAACCACTATATAATATATTTTACATTTTTGTTCATTAAAAACGTCATTTCCTTTGCTAGATTTGTAGCTCTGTCTGATTAAAAGAATTCTGAAAATAATTCTCAATATAATAATTTCAAATGAGAATGTACAGATTGATTGTCGACATCCTTTAAAAAAGACACTTGCAAAACTCTCAGTTCATCACTGACTCGAACAAATCATATCTATGAGTGAATAGCTTTTTAACTTGTTTGCTTTTTTGTTCAAAATGAACAAAAATCACAGAATATATTTTTAAATAAATATTTAAATATATTTTAAATTAATCTTTTTAAGATATTCTTAATAATAAATTAATATTATATATACTCTTTAAAGTAATATTTTAACTCTTCTAACATGCTTCATTTTGTTTACATTTTCTAGATGAGGTAGTATTTACGTTATTCAGATTGTTCAGACTATTTTCCTTACTTTCCTTACGTTGTTTACAAGCGTTCGGTTGTTGTACGCTCCGTCCTTCTTCATGTGCTAGAAATTTCGAACTGAACCTTTTATTTCCATCACTGGCTATATAATTCTTATTCCATGTGCGATGCTACTTCCGGTAGTTATCTATCTTTAACTCAACTCTCTTTGGCTGAAGTCACTGGAACTAACCAACGTCTATATTCACTGGCTCATGTGTTAAGTTAAAGGGAGATAACTACCTAAAATAGCATCGCACATGAAATAAGAATGATATACCCCTATGATCGAAATAAATGGTTAGATCCGATATTTCTAGCACCTGAAGATGGCGGGAGCGTACTACGGCTGAAACTTCGTAAACATGACAATTAAGATGATGGAAACATTCTGAACAATGTAAATAATACTACATTTTGATTCAATCAGAAATATCATACAGTATCAAGTGAGAGCTAAACATTGCCTTTTTCTTGAAACTGTCTCAATCTTTTTATTGATCTCATATATCCTGGATTAGATGAATCGAGTACGTTTTCTATTTTCTAATCCTTCCACCTCCAGTTCCAATATGTGAATCCCACCAGATATTACAATTAATAACTTTATTTTATTGCGATTTTACCTAATGGAAATCATGATATTATTTTCTTAATCGTTTCGAATTCACACAATGAGATTTTATTCTCATTTACAATTCATATTGAAAGTTAAAAAAATTATATATACATATATATATATACACTTTACTCTCAAGAGTTGAGTTCTCCCGGTGACTGGCCGGGGCATACAACATATATATATATATATATATATATATATATATATATATATATATATATATAAACATGTTACGGAAATGACACAACCTTTCGTAATAAAAATGTATCTTAAATAATCAAGCCAATTAAAAACATAATATTACTTAAATATGAGTATCGATCAAAAATAATGTTCAAACAAATCATTTCATATATATATATATATATATATATATATGTATGTATATATATATACAAACAGCAACCCACAAGCATACGAATAGAAAATTAAGTTGGTAAATATGTTTCTACTCGATCTAGTCAGCCTGTCAAGTGAAGAAGTCATAAGAGAATATATTATCAGGATTCATTATTAGTAATTACAATATAAACAAAATTAGATATCCAGATTAAACAGTATTAATAATCGACACTAGCAAGAAACTACAGGGACTACAGTAAATGAAAATAGGAACGCGATAAGAAAGTTCTAACTATCAAGTGTAAAAGGACAAAATCTACGTTCGTAAGCAAAAGGAAAATCTCAACATGCATAATACGAATCAAGCATAGATAATACGAATCTAAATATTTTAGACATGTTTAACGAAGACGTGACACCGAAATCCGAAGTGGATTGTAGTACAGGCCTTTCAAATGCTAAGCAATATATTGAAACAATATTTTGTCAGAAACAAAGAAATGAGTCTTGAACTGTTATGTTATATTAGTACTCTTATATATTACTGTATGTTGACAAATCTTGTAACAGATAAAAAGAAACATGAGACAGTAGAAAAGATGTTCAACAGAAGGCTACTGAGAATGCCATGTAAGCAATTGCGAAGCTTTTGATAAAATTGAAATATAAAAGGCACTTATACTTGACACAAGAATAAGACAATTACATATATCTGGGAAAAATAATGAGGAAAGAATGCTTAGAAATGTTGATACTCACAGTACATCATGGATTTCTGAGAAAGAGAGAGAGAGAGAGAGAGAGAGAAAGAGTGAGAGAGAGAGAGAGAGAAAGAGTGAGAGAGAGAGCGAGAGCGAGAAAGGCAGTGCAAAATCTACCAGTAATCTTGCGGATATGTTTTACAGAAAATTATAAGATGAAGCATAATAAAAAAAACTTTATTAAGGGCTGCAAAATACAATAATTTATAGATTGCTCACGCTGTAAAGTTCACGGCACATAGAAGAAGAAATGCTACTAACCTTATTTGATATGTCATTTACAGACTATTTTTATGTTAGTTATTATTAGGCAGAGATAATGAATCATTATTTAATTGCGGATTCGAATCTAACTGGACGCAAATTTAATATGCATATTGTAAATAGTATTTTTACAAATTTATGTGCTAAGATATATATTGTTTTTTTAATAAATTATCCTTCGCACTTGATATTTCTCGGAATCGTAAGTTTAACTACCTTTGATTTTATTATACGTTAGTCGACTTCAGCAGAAATGAAGTCTGAACAATCTTATAACGTCGATGGGCTACTGTTTCTATTTTTCTCATCGTTATTTATGTTGTGTTTAATAAAATATACGTGCCAGCAGCGTTTGTTTCTCACATTATTTCCAGTTTGTAGACAAGTTAATAAATGGCCTTCCAATACGTTACAATTTCAATCTCTCATTCGTAAGAAAAGCTAATACAGAATGTCCAAAATGTTCGTGTGCAATTTTAAACATTAAAGTTATTGGATAACCGTAATAAGATTTTGTCACGGAATTTGCTATTTTTAACGCGTAGTCCTAATTTACACTTGTAACGTCAACCTCCGTTCCTGCCCGAAATCCTCAGATATTTTTGTCAATGGATAGGTTTGTCCATTTTACATTTTCTGCGACTTGTTTGAAAAGAAATAGAATATTATTGCTTGTTTCTCATTTAAGATTGATTTCTACGTTCCTTTTAAAATATTTTCGTTCTTTCCCCATTCACAATTTGACCTTGAATTTATTGTATTGTCACCTTATTGGGGTGAAAGGATTAAAAAAAAGTTAATTAAACTATATTTTTAAACATAGTTTGATGTTACTTTTCCTTCCATTTTCTTTCTTTGTTTACGTGCCGCTTTCAGTTTAACTCCCAAGTTATCAAATACTTGTGTTCACACAATATTTTTTTTAATTGAACAGAAGCAACAACCGTTTAATAATTTTGTCGGTCATTGTTTCCGATATTCTTATTTTTGTTTTTCATTAAATGTTTTTTTAGTCAACTTGTGACATCCAAAATTTAATGAGATTTAACGTTTTACGTTTGTCTACATACAAACCAAATTTTGTGTTTTCTGCTTTGTATCTATTTGTCCAGCACGTGCGTTGTGATGCAGTAGATATTGGCTCAGAACGAGAATCTGGATACACGAAATCGAAATACAATTTAATTGGTCGTATTAAATGACGCGCAAATAGACTTGAAAAAGATACTAACCCACCTCCCTGCAGCTATGGATTAAATGACAGAACAGATAAGGTCCTATAGCCTTGCTTGGTAACCAGTCTAATGAGGAAAGTAATGACAACCTACTTAGGGAAATTAATCTGCTCTTTCAGACATGTCTCTTTATTACAATCATTTTTACTTCTATTTCATGTTGTATGTGTCTAATCATATGCCTTTATGATTATCTTAACTTTAATTATATTTTACATTATCGTTGGTCTGTTTTCAATTTCCTCCATGTTTTGAAAAGTTTGCCAAACTTTCCTTCCACTTATATGCAGTACACATGTCATATATTTGTTCATTTTAGTTGGTGGAATAGAGTCTTCGATTCTGATTATGAGCATTTCCGATTTTCGAAGAAAATCAGTAGCGCGCTAAACGCGCACCACTATAAGTGGAAAAAATTATTCCGTTATTTTTATCATTTAATAACTTCGACCCAAAATATTAATGCGTTACTGAATATAAGACGTGCGGAATCATCCATTTTAATTTTATTGATTGATGGTGATCAACAACCAACAGTGCAGCTGTCCGACTTTTTGTCGCCTCGAGCGTTTGGTGAAAAGTAACGAATTTGATAAATAAAATAAGTTGCTGGGCGCCACAGTATATAATCAGAAAGTGGATAAAAGAATCGTGGAGAGCATTAAGAGGTGCAGACGATTAAATGGGGGAAGAAATTAAATGTAGAAAATGAGAAACCATTAAAAACGCTGCCAAATTTTCAGAATTGCGCACTTCCAAGAAGAGGAAATATATCCGCATACATCTAAAATGACGGGTCAGGGAGCCGTGAAGATCAAAGTCAAACAAATTACTAATAGAGAATTGGAATCTGTTTGAGAGCTAATAAAATCGCAATAAAATGTATTTCTCAAGAAAACTACTTTTATGAATAAAATTTTCACTAATTTGCTAACCGGACTTGTAAATAGGAGATCCCTGTTCAAATCCCGTTGAAATCTTTATATTTACTTACAATCAAGTATTGTGGTACATTGGAGCAAAAGAAATTACTACTACTAATATTGTTAATTCTGCTGATTACGATATGAGTGGAGAGAAAAATAAGTTTAATAGATAGTAAAATTGTTTATAATCGATCGCAACATGAATGCAGCTAAAAAATTGTTAAAAATATATTGCAAAATTCTAAAATCTTGGAAACTGGCTGGAGGGTGAATTTTGCAGGTGTGGGCCACTGTTTAAATGGATCATCATATTGTCAGCCATTATGTGATAAAGCAGGAAGCTTTTCCAGCTGGTGAAACCGAATAAATAAACTTTAGCCAAAATACTGTTTCGGGACTGTCACAAGCTTTTGATAAGGTGAAGTAAGGTTAAATCCTCAAAATCATTGAACACTGAGAACAAATTTAAAATCAGAAAAATAAATGATGTTATCAAGAGGGAAGAAGACGAAAAAATGATGTCATTACGATATATTATTATTTCATTGGTTCCATTAAGGGCAGGATATAGCCCAATCAACTTTTCTGTGTGTTACCTGCTCGTGGTAAGTGAACGGAAATGAGTTTGTTTTTCTTTGATTTTTTTAATAATTTTTAATTTTTAATAATGTTTAATTTTTAATAATTTTTGGTTTATTTTATTTCTTGTTCCTTTGTCACTAACTTAAGTAGTTTGTGTAAATGATTTTGCTATCCAGGGTTCTTTTCTACTTATACTAAGTTAAAACTTAGTAAACTTCAGTTACTCTTTCCTGTTTCTTTTTTCTTTTTTTTTTTAATTGGAGTAGATAGTTCATACTATCGCCCGGTCTCACACTCCACCCCCTTCTTTTGAACAAGAGTAGAGGTGATCGCATTGTTTCTTGTTTAGGAAGGAGTTCCCGGTTCATGCCCCTTCTTCGGTCTTAGTGTTAGTTCAGCTGGAAGCTCTTTGCAGTTACGAAGTATGGTGGCAACGCCTTTACATTCTGAGGGTGCCGGGTTGGCGGTTTCCTGGTTGCTGCTTCCGACTGGTAGCTAGGAGCCCGAACTCTTGCGTAGCGTCTTGAGAGGCAGCTCTGATCAACAGTTGAATAATACCGGGATTCTTGTAGTGCCATATCGCGCATGGAAAGGCGTCCATTCATGAACGTTCGGTGGGAAACCCCGAGGCCACATTATGTTGCAGGCCGAGCCAGTCTCCATCCTTCACATGCTGCAAACAAGTGACCGACTGATTCTACTCTAAGACCTCTCCTTAACTGAATCACTATGGAAAAAAGCAAACATAACAGCAAAACTAAACCAGCTAGTCTGAAAACGCCCAAACACGTCTGCGTTTCTTACACTAACATACATGGTATTCGCACTAACTTCCTCAGCGTAGATTCATTCCTTCACACTAACTCACCTGATATCTTAGCCCTATGCGAAACTAACCATAACACTTCTATTCCCTCTTCCGAGTTTTATATTCCTGGCTGCCTTCCTCTTTTCAGGAAGACTCCAATGTTCATATGCATGGGCTTGGTGTGTATGTCAGCGAACACCTACCCCTAGCTAGGATGACATCTCTTGAATCTCTGGATCAATCTTTCCTGTGCTTCTGTCTCTCGCTTCTAAGCTCGATTAGCTATCTCTTCTTTCTCTACCGCTCCCCTTCCTCCTCTGACTGTTCGTTACTTGACAGCATCTCTGACAATATCGACAAAGCCATTTCTTCCCATCCCTCTGCCCATATATTTGTGTTTGGTGACTTTAACGCCCACCACACCAAGTGGCTGGAGAACTCTGTCACCGACTCTGCTGGTTTCTACACCATGAATTTTTCAATCACCCTTACGTAAGTGGTGGACTTCCCCACGCGTTTCTCCGACAACCCTAACGAACTCACTACTAGACCTCTGCTTCACTTCCATCCCAGACTCTTGCACTACCAGACAGCTCTGCCCACTCGGAAACTCTGACCACACCGTAGTTTCCGTCAACATTTCATTCCACTCCTACCCGACCCAAGAAACCCAGACCAGTAGAATATCCTACTGCTACTGATTCGTTCTGATACTTTCTCTGTGACGTCCCATAGAACAATGTTTTTAGTCTTCCCATCGAGGAATGTGCAACCGAGGTCTCCTCCTGGGTTAAGGCTGGCATCGATGCCTTCATCCCTGTCAGGAAATTACTGCTTAATTCTCATTCGTCTCCATGGTTCTCGCCCGCTTGCTCGGCCGCCATTGCTCACCGGAATCATTTCTTCCGACTTTATCGTAGCTAGCGTCGGACCAAAAGAGGCGCCTTTTAGCTTCAGCTCGTAATCAGTGTAAAAAGAGACTTAATGAAGCTAAGATGTTGTTTGCTGCCAGAATGAAACAATATCCGCTATGTTCCACGACAAAGACTACAGGCGACTCTGTAAAAGAGTACTTAACAAGAGCAAGTCCACAATACCCCCACTAATCAATAATTTTGAGGTCCTCACCTCCTCAGCAGACAAAGCTGAATGTTTTGCACGGAGATTCTCGAACAATTCGAGTCTGGACTCTTCTGGGGTTCTTACACCCGACTTCCCACCTAGAACTGAGGCTCAACTGAATGACGTCCACATTACACCCTCGCTTGTCTCTAAGATCATCTCAAAACATGACCCTCACAAAGCGAGCGGAGGGGACGGAATCCCAATCATAGTCTTAAAGAAATGTGCCCCTGAACTCTCCTCTGTTTTTTCTAAGCTCTACAACTCCTGCCTCTCTGCTTCCTGCTTTCCTGCCTGTTGGAAATCTTCCTCTGTAGTTCCCATATTCAAAAACACTGGAGAACCCTCGGACCCCGCAAATCACCGCCCTATCAACCTTCTTCCGACATTTCGCAAAGTGTTCGAGGCCATTATCAACGCTGAGGTGGTTCAGCACCACAGGCTCCTCTCGGACAAGCATTAGGTTTTCCGCTTCACCAGGTCTACTGCTATTTGCTAACGACCATCACTGAGCATATATACCAGGCACTCGACAGGAATGGCGAAGCCCGAACTTCTCCTTGGATATCTCTAAAGCGTTCGACAGAGTTTGGCATACTGGCCTTCTATGCAAACTACGGAGCTATGGTATAGTTGGACAATAGTTTGACCTAACTCAGTCCTTCCTATCTAACCGCACATTGAAAGTGGTATTAAACGGATATGCCTCCCAGAACTATCATACGAACGCGGGTGTCCCTCAAGGCTCCATCCTAGGTCCTACGCTCTTTCTGATCTACATTAATGATCTCCCTGATACCATAAGATCCCAAGTAGGGATGTACGCCGATGACACCTTAGTTTACTCTCGCCTCGATCAAAAATCTGGTGTGGGCGACAAAGCTAACCTTGCAACCGAGCTTGGAAAGGACCTCCAATCCGTAGTGGACTGGGGTAAGTTTTAATGCTTCTAAAACGAAGCTACTATCAATTAATCATCATAGACAATCGCACATACCTCCTATTAGCATGGACCAGGCTTGCCTCCCAGAGAGTAAAACACTACACCTCCTTGGTCTCACAATTTCAGCGGACCTCAAGTAGAATGACTATATCGAATCCATTGCTAAATCTGCTGCTATGAAAGTCGGTTCTCTGTAAAGGGCCCGGAGGTTTTTTCCGTCTGAATCTATCCTGCACATTTATAAATCTACCATCCGCACGTGCATTGAATACTGTTGCCATATCTGGTCGGGCGCCCCTGCTATTCTCCTTGGGCTTCTCGACAAGGTACAGCGGAGGGTCTGTAATGTGATCGATACCGACTTAGCAGACCGCCTGCTGTCTCTCTCTTACTGGCGCGACGTGACTTCCCTGTGTCTCTTCTATAAATATTTTCACGGCTTCTGCTCCGATGAACTTAGATCACTGGTGCCCCCTAGGTTCGAATTTGCACGAGATACTAGATTAGGAACTAGATCCCACCTTTTTACAGTGAAACCGATGAAATTTAACCGCAATTTCTACTTCAACAGCTTCTTTTCTCGAACTTCCCGACTGTGGAATTCCCTTCCACATGACTGCTTGCTCGACGACTACAATCTCCAGGAGTTTAAATGTAAGGTCAATAGACACCTCCTAACAAACTAACTCGCTTCCATTCTCTCAAACACTCTTCCCACCCACCCAACTATCTATCACACCAGCTACAGTTTTGAAGCCACCACCACTAGCGACACGAGAGCAGCGTCACAATATCAATAGATAATTATAATATCAAAAATATTCTTCCAATTTAAAAATAATTTTCTTGCTTTAAATAACTTGGAAAGTCGTAAAAAACAAAGCAACTAATCACTCAATTCATGAAAAGCGAATACCGTTAGAGTTTGAGAAAATTAGAAGAGATATTTCATCTTGTCGTAAATATTAAGGAAGGTTTTGATGGGAAGCATTTATTAGCAAACACATAAATTTGATTTTCATTATATGATATTTCCCCATTTGAAGGTATTGAAAAATTTGTTTCTGAATAGTCGGGTGAATATGGCATGGGATGAAAAATGAATATGGGCAGAATGTCAGTCAGTTAAGTGCCATACGTTAAACACGTTAAACACGAACCGGCAGAAGATTATCCCTCAGTAGGTGGCCATTGCTTTCTGCGATAGGCCGGTTGCCAACCAAGGTTATAGAACCCAGTCTGTCCTGTCATTTAACCCATAACTGGAAGGAAGAGTCGGATTAAAACTTTTCCCAAGCGTATTTATGACTGGAATTCGAAATTGGCACCCCGATTTGTCGTTCCTAGTCGATATTTACACAATATATTTTAGTAAAAAAAGGTAATATCCTTGAATGTAGTGTAATTTAATCTAAATGGGCAACCTTCTTATATGTGTTACAATTAAACTTTTCTTCAGTTTATACTCATCCCGTATTTTTCAATTTAACACTGTTCTACATCGTTGTAAAGAAATGTTTACTCAAACATGTTGATTTAAAAAAAGCAGACTTTGTGACAACCATATTTTCTTACAACTGTTAAAATTAACTGATGAAAAATCATACCATGAATTTCTAGTATTTGTTGTTTTACTTCTATACTGATAAACATGACTTCACAGGGTTTCAGACAAATTTACGGTGTAAATAATGTGAGGGTGCTTCAAAAGTTTTTAATGTTAGATATCCAGCGCTATTTAATAATTTACTTAAGAGTTTAATAGACACGCAAGCAAGCATAATTTTAAAAGCCGAAGTATCTTATATCGCACCTGTGTATCAGAGTCACGAGACGGGTTTTAACTATAAATAATTTTATTGAATTGAAAATGTATATTTGATTTTGTCAGTAAACAGGAAATATTGGAAGGCAAGAATAGGTAAGATTTCTACTTAAAAATGTATGTTGGTTTTCCTGCGTAAATACGAATTTTTATTTTCTTTTGTTGAAACAGATGTAAAGTTTACAATTTAATATGTAATTATTTTGTATACTGATAGCAAAATATACAGTGTGTGATAAATGAATTGGCGGCTAAATCACGCAATAATGAAATTAATACTGACATTTTCATTTTCACATTTTACTAGTATTAAACAAATATTTCGAAATACTAAGTTTTATTTCATACGATTAAATCGCCATTGGTTCCAACCACGTTCTTCAAACGACCTCCTAATCTCCTGCATCTCTTCTAGACGGTCCCATACCATAATCATTGTTCGTCTTTGTCGTTGCATGCTTTTCGGTATTTCACACATAATTATCAATGGGCTTGCAGTCTGGGGAGTTAGGTGGCCAGATGTAAGAGGCGATGTGGTTGCAGAAATTATATCACAGCCTGCCTGTGTGACATGGTACAAATTCGTGTTGTCAGATAGAGGTTTTCCAGCAGCTACCACTTGACCCACGTCAGCAAAGTCCTCTCAAGTAACTGGATGTAGGCCACCGTGTTGCGTCCGAAACATCACCAATACATTTAAAAGTTCATTTATTATTAGAACGATCAGGTTGAGTTTTCCATATTGCCATTCATTCATAATCATCATTAGACTATATTGAATCCTCCGTACTGTCCACAGTTTTGCGCCAAAGCACTCTGAAATGTTACTTTTGGATCTTCCGGCTTAAATATCATGTTGTACAACATGCCATTTCTGGCTGAGCGAAGTGTGTATTTGGTAATTTTTTCTCACGCACGATGTCCAACACGCCTTAGTGTGCAGTGGACAAAATCAAAAGCAGACAACTTGCTTGCGGGAAATTATTATAAATTTGCGAAAATTTACCTATAGTTCAGATAGATAGATAGATAGATAGATAGATAGATAGATAGCGGCTGTTAGCCCGTTAAGGAATTTGACTATGAACAGTTATCATTTTAAAACCTAGTTGATCATTGACCAGATTTGGATTTTTAATCAGAAAAACAATTAAAATAGATGTCACAAAGTTGGAAGACGTGTAATTTTAATTTTGATATAAATCGGTCTCGCTTTCTGCTTCTTCAGATGACTTTTAA
The DNA here is from genome assembly GCA_037127315.1 of Ascarosepion bandense. NCBI lineage: Eukaryota > Metazoa > Mollusca > Cephalopoda > Sepiida > Sepiidae > Ascarosepion > Ascarosepion bandense. The sequence continues at coordinate 4,031,464 of JBBBDQ010000663.1, forward strand.
ACTCACCAATCCTGACTTGCAAACTTTTACAGTGAATGTCTCATGATTTTTCAATCATTAAAGCCATTTTGTACCATATTTTCGAATGTGACGTATTTTCTGCTTTACAAAAGTTAATCTTAATACACAAATCTTACGTTAGGCCATGGCTATCGCCTATATAGTACACAAGCTATATATAAATGAGAATTGATTTTACTTATCTTTAATTTTATTGAACACTCGTGTTGGCGTCTGCCAGTTCTCTTCTGAAAAATGTCAAATTATCCTATATTATATTTGACTTCACCACCAGCATTCGTTTTAGATATTCCCTGTAAGAGTTCTGCTTTCACCTACCTTGTTTTTCCGCAAGTTATTCTATTAGAAACAATATCTCCTGATAACTGGTTTTATTTTGGCCACACACACACACACACACACACACACACACACACACACACACACACAAAATAAAAGAAAAAAAGATTTCAACGTCTTCAAATGTTTCGCAAGCATATTTACACAGTTCACAACATCAGCTTCTTTAATAACTACTATTTTCTTGCAGTATGTTGATGCCATACATCCTAGCTAACTTTCATATTTTGGTACGAGTTATTTTGTTTTAATCTGTTGTAGTTATCAATTTTCCTTTCTTTGGACTAGAATTAGGGACATAATTTGGAACTAAAATTGGTTTATTTAGCAGTAAAACTAAATTTCTAAAAAAGATTAAGAAATAATAACCAGAATAATGCAAGCGGAGATGCTCACTTATCACTTAGCGAAAGACAAAGACTGGCTGAATCACTCACTCTCGTGATGGTTTGTTAAAGAGCTTGGTTTGAAGAAATTAGGCGAGAGCAGACGGCAGCAGGCAAATAGAAATGTTCAGGTGCGTAACGAGCGGATTTCCTTACTCGATAAAAGGTTTTCGATAACCGAGGTTCCACTCTATAGCTACATATCTCGGACCAATCATCCTCTTCATATTGATCGCATTTTGCACTGAAATGAAATCCTTACATTACAAGCACACACACACACACACACACACACACAGACACACACACACACACACACACACACACACACACACACACACACTCATAGAGGCGAGGCATAAATCCTCATAATGTTGATCATAATAATTATCCAAATATTTATTTATATTCATAAAAATAACTTTAGTGTATCCTGTTTCGGTCCATTATTTATTGATTATTTAAAATCATTCGCAAAGAACACATCTTTGAATATATATCTCGTTTGCAGTTTCATCGAAAAGATAGCCTGTAAGAAAGTATATAATATGTCAGTGGCACCGGCCACTTAACCTTTTAGAGAAATAATTTTCCAGTTTGCAGTATCTTGAACATATGTAGCGGCCCTAAGATCTAACTCATTTCATACTGGAGATGACAGCACTGTCCAAATATTAATTATTCTATTTCGCTTGTGCTTCCAGTTATAGAAATTGAAGCTTACCACAAGCCGGCCACAGTTGTGGTGTTCCTAACTAACTATGGCATTCAATAAAAGTTCTGGATATATTATTCCGCATATATACGTATATATTAAAGATAATTCGTCACGTAATCCTTAAAACTTACATTCCAACTTGTAAAGTTATTTTATTTAAACGATTTTATTTATTTAGAACATTGAAATAACATAGTCGGATTTTAATTTCAGCAATATATCTATTTTAATAAATAAATAATTAGGATTCTAGCGTGTAAGAATAACCATCTGTGCAGTTAGGTTAACTGATATTTAAAGGTTGTTTTTTTCTTTTTGAGAAAATACAGTTTCTTCTCAAAACATGAGGACTTAATGTTATCACTGAAATAGTATTTCTGAAATGTGTTTCTCAACTAAACACATAATGTCTTGATGCTGTTTAGGTTCCTGCTTCCAGGAAATATTATTAAGTAGTACCAGGCTTTAAGAACTTAGAATGATCTTGTAATCCTTTTAGGTATCGGCCTATTATCCTTTTAACCCTTTTTGGTAAAGTACTAGATGCACTAATTATCTCATAGTTGGTTAAGCATCTTCATTTATATAATCAATATGGCTTTCGTTTCTCTAGTTTAACTGATGATACATTAAAGATTAATTGCTGAAATTGTCTGTCAAGCTTGAAACAAGGATGTTAAAACACGGGCTGTTCCGTTGGCAAAGTAGGAGGCACTTGGCAAAGTTTCGCATACTGGTTTTCTTCACATGTCAACAAATTACGATATTTCTGGACAAACTATTGAATTGCTTTAATTTTCGTTATCAAATCGTGAAATGAAATTTGTCTTGAAAGCTTATTCTACTAGATTGTTTTCTGTAAATTCGTGTGTACCCAATGTCTATATCGTTGAAGCTTTTCATAAATATACTTCCAGATGTAATAGGTTATGAACGCGTTATTTCTGCTGATGTACACCTCTTTGCTTCAGTCTTATGGTAGATTCTATAATGTCAAATTTGCAACAGATCTAAAAAATGACACACAATCTGTTGTTAAATGGGGCAAGTTGTGAAGTCTTCATTTTAACGTCTCAAAAAATGAAATTCTATCATTTAATCATTTGAGAAAATAATTTTATCTTCTTTCCACATGGCTGATGCTAACCATCAGGAGAATGATTCATTGCGCCTTCTCGGACTACTTTTCAATTGGAAAGAGAATGTTAATTCCGCTCCTAAGACTGCAGTTAGAAAAATTAGTTCGCTACATATTAGAGAAACTAATTTTCATATGTAGAAGCCTACTATTTGTTCTTAATTTGAATAGTGATGCCAATGTGACCTGTGTTCCTACTACATATTTACAGAGTATTGATAAATTCAAAGAAGAATCTGACGTTTCAATTACATTTCATAACCCTAACGTAGTTTCACTGGGATTTTCTCTAAATGCTTTCATGTCAATTGTTCTTATAAACCCTCTGCTGTGGCACTCTATACCTTATGAATTAAAACATAGAACTAGATTGGCGGCGGCAAGATTTTTTCATATTATAGCTAAAATGGCTAAATGTACAAATAACTTCTATTCTAACTGTTTCTTCTTTCGCACTTCTCTCTTGTGGAATGATATTCGCACTTTTTGCATTTCAGTCAACTTAGGTTTTCAAGCACTTCAATGCATTAAAAGTAGTAATGTCATGTCTTCTTAATTGTTCTTCTTTTAATGTCTCCTGCCCCGACATAGGTTTTTTGCGTCCTAGTGTTTTGTATTTATTATTTGGTGTTGTGTTAAACTAAGCTAAACTTCGTTAAAATTAAGAAAGGACTATAGAAAAATTAGCAGAAAGAATAATACACTACATAATTTTTTCGATGCTTTGACCATTTTCCTTATTCTTTAATGTGCTGTGTTCCTTCAGGACATAGGCGATCCTGGCCTTCCACATCTACCTACACCTAGTGGCTCTTAGCATGCTTTCTTCTGTTACCCTACACATACCCTGCTCTGCCATTCATTTTTCGAGCCCATTAAGTACGTTACGCCTTGCTTTCCCCTGTTTCTCTTTTCTCTATACCACCTGTGAGCATCAGATTCCATCCTTATTACATATCCCAGGAACCTACTTTTCTTGATGTTAAGTGTTTGTTTTCTTTTCGTTTCAATCCTATTCCAAAAACCTCATCATTGCTCATATGTTCGCTCCTTGGTATCATTAACAACCTCTAGAGAACCACATTTTGGTTGTTTCAAGTCTATCTTCATCTTTGAGGAGATTGTCCAGCAAACTACCATTAAAAAATATGCATCACATAGCAATCCAGTACACACTTCTTTGTTTCTAGCAAAATTTGCTGTCTTTCAGTTATCTACTAACATTCCGGAATGCATCATTAGCCACGCTAATTCGTCTTTGAATCTCAGTGCCGCATTTTCCTCCTTCTGTTAGAAAAATTACCTGGTATTTAAATTTCTGCACCTGCTTGATTTTAATATTCCTGTCATTTACATGTTATTTTGGAGCCCTATTTTTACAAATGACCATGTATTAAGGTTTTCTTGTAGTTTATTTCCAGTCTTTTCTTTTCGCTTTCTTAATCCATCCAACACTTAACTGTCTGGATATAGTAGATATTATGTTGTTTTTAAGCTTCTATATATAATGATTCCTAACAGAGAAAATATTTCACTACCAGATAAAGTGCTAATAAAATAGTACCGAAACGTAACAAATGATAGCTGGCATTTAAATATCATTTTAATATAGACATATAACAAAAATGTTATTATATATATATATATAATATGTGTTGTCAGTTGAGTGAGTTGAGTTGGATTGAGTTGTTAATCAGAGTACTTGAATCGCTGCTCGTTGGTCAGCAAGAAATATAGACTTATTACCGTACTTACTTCGTTGTACATACCAAAGAGAAGAATACAGCTCTACGGTTGATAAGAATCCAGTAAAAAACAAGCCTCCCCTTTAGGCATGTTACAGATGTGGTGTATGGCATTGGAGTAAAGATTGCTTTTTAAATATAAAATTTGCCGAGAGTGGGGTAAGATGGGCCATAAAGCATCGGTATATAGAAATAAAAATGAACCTAGTAGAGTAAGATATGCTAGAGTGGAAAATAATAATGCAAACACCAGAAGATATGTTGAAATAAACATTCTGAATAAGAAAATTAAATTGGAGCTGGATTCGGGATCTGATTTGACGATTATAAACTTACAAACATGGCGGAAGTTAAATAAGCTGACCATGCTACGCACTGAAAATCGCAAAATCTATAACAGTAAAAAACAAACTGGAAGGCGAAATTATTGTAAATGCAAAATTTAAAGGAAAATTAAAAAAACTAAAAATCTACATCACGAAAAACACACACAATCTGGTAGGAACGGATTGGATGCAAAAATTTAATATATGTAATTTACCCATTAATTCTTGTGGCCAAAAATTAAAAAAGCGGGACGAAAGCGGTATTTTCAAGAAAGTAAAAAGTCACAACAGATATCGCGAAAAAGAAACCCGTTTTTATTACACCGAAAATTACGGGAAAAACTTTAACACCAGGCAAACTAACGACACACATAAACCAAAGAAAGAATGAAGAGCCAAGTTTATCATTTTCAAAAATGGTTTGGCGCGATGGGAAAAAAACTTTGGAATCCGCGGAGAATATTAAATCTCAAACCGGAATAAATGCTAGCTCCTTCCGAAAGCTAGGGAGGGAAGGTGTTGGTGTATCGTTCCATTTATACACTCTATGGACTCTTATACAAATAATTCTGCCTACAGAGAACGGCGTTGTGTTGTGTTGGCAGTCGAGTGAGTTGAGTTGGATTGTGTTCTTGATCAGATTACTTGAATCGCTGCTCGTTGGTCAGCAAGAAATATAGACTTATTACCGGACTTACTTGTTTGTATATATTTGACTTCCACTAACCAGTATTCTTGAATCTACTAACCCTGTACAGTTTGCATATTTTTGTTCAATACACTTACCTTTTTTTCTCTCATATCTTTTTTCTGTTATTATTATATTGTGTGGTTTTCTAAACAAGAAACAACAATAATATGTATAAATATATATATATATATATATATATATATAGGAAAGTTTTGAAATTCGCTTGAAACATTGTCTATGGTAGGTCTTACAGGCTATCACAATGCGTTTAGCAAAATAAAAGCAGATAAAGAAGGTGTTGGCTATTACCTATCTATTTTTCATTGAAAAGCACGGCCCACGAGCGCACGTGAGAACAAGCTCTCCAACAATTCTGAAGATGGGATTTTGATCTCGAGATATGAATGAATAATAAATAGGTAACACCCAACATTTTCTTTACCTTTCTTTATTTTACTAAATGCATTTTGACAGCCTTCAAAACTTACCATACACATAATACATATATACACATATATAATTATATATATATATATATACATATATATGTACATAAGATGTTTATTATAAATTATACCTTAGAATATGCACAAATTACAATCTACAACGTTTGTTTCGACATTAAAATTCAAGTTAGTAGTGACAGTAATAAGTTATTTTTGAAAATAATTATAAAAATGCACTTTCTTTTATTAGCAAATATTTTCATACGAGGAAAAGAGGATAGAAAAGATGCGAAAATGACAAGAGAAATCAAAACAGAAAAAGAAAAGGACACAGAGTAAATAAAGAACTAAGAGGAAAATAACAAATAAAGAAAGAAATAAACAAGAGGAAAGAGCCAATGAAAAACGGCTCAAGGAGAAATAGAACAAAAATGTAGGTAAAAAAATTATAAGCCTATACAGATATCGGCCATGTGACGTCTGGGCTTAACAAAGAGGGAGAAAGTAAGAAAAAGTGAGAAAAAGGACAAGGGAAAGAAAGAGGTTGTGGAGAAAACAGGAGCTGGAAAGAAACAGAAATTTCCAATTTTGGCCAGAAATATATTGTAGGTAGATACATTGGTTCGTAACATTTTATAAAACTAAATCCTTTGGCACTTAAAAAAATGATGAAATCACCTACATAAACATAGGAATTATTAAAAAATACGCAGATCAGAGGACATTTAAAAATACAAGATGAAGATATAAACTCATTAGTGCTAATATAATCGATTAAAAAGAATAAAGATTAAAGAAAAAATAATGTTAAAAATTAAAATTAAATTTAAATTCAAAACATGAAATAAATCACAATTTATTAGAAAATAAAGATAAAAATAGAGATAAAATATCATACAATTAAAATAAATTATCAATATAGTAAGATTAATATTGTAAAAAATTATAATTGCTGGAGATTAAAACCAGAGATTTTATATTTCTAGCAGGATCATATGGTTAATTTTTTAATATGTTTACAATTTCCTGTAGTTTTCTGTCTGATTCAGTACTATGTCACTCTTCATGTATTTAATGATTTCCATTTTTTCTTGTAGACAGAGGAAACATGGTTAATTTACCGATCTCGATATTCTAGACTGAGAAATTTCCATTTAACTTTAGGTGTTTTATTTTCTTCTTTTAACTTCCAAAAATATTTAGAAAGTGATGTAATAGTTTGTTTATCCTTATTAATAAAAGAAGGGATTAATGTAAAAACGCTTTTTTAAAAAGTTCATTGCTCCTTCTGCATGGATTTAAACGAGCTACTAGACTAGTCATTAGATTCCTCCATTTTAGGGTAAAACAAATATAATGTAACCGCAATTTCTACTCTAATCAGCTTCTTGGCACAAACTTCTCACACTTCTTTGAGATTTCCTTCCGTATACTTGGTTTCTTGAAATCTACAATCTCCAAGAATTCAAATGCAAAGTCAACTGCGATCTTTTATCATCTGCACTCACTTATTTTTCATGAAAACCATTGTATCATGTTATTCTTCCTTTACACTCCGCTCTCATGTAGCCCTCTTTACACCTGTATTCTCATCCTTTTCTTACTCATTTTCTGACTATCAGGTAACATATTCCTCCTGCACATCTCACCTCTTCTGTAATCTCTTCTGCAACAGTGACAGTCCTATTAAAAAATAAAAAAAACAAGAGTGACATAACAAAATTTAAACTTTAATGTTAATTTAACTTTCATGATTAAACTTACCAATTTCATGTTTAAGTTTCATTATAAATCAGACTAAATTAAACATGTTTTAAAGTTTAAACATTGGCAAAATTGAATTATATTTTCAAATGGAGATAAAAATGAAAATAGTCATCTAAAAACAATCAGATCATAATATGCTCTTAAAGATTTCATAGTAGATGCAATTGCCAGTCGTGGTAGAAACGTAGGATAATATATATATATATATATATATATATATATATATATATATATATACATAGAATCATAAATATGTATCCAGTGCTTCATGTACACAAACACACACACACACACACACATATATATATAGAATCATATATATGTATATATAGTATTATATATATATATATGTCTATGATATATATATATATATATATATATATATATATATATATATATATAACATAACTTTGTATGTATATTGTATCTTATATATATACTGTATCATTTATATTTATATATATTATCATAAATATGTGCGTTGTGGCGCAGTGGATATCGGCTCGGAACGAGAAATCGGGGAACCGAGTTCGAATTCCAGTTGAATTGCTTGCATTCACTTACGCTTAAATACCATTAGGAAAGGTATTAATCCGTCTCTTCCTTCCAGTTATTGGATAAATAACAGGACAGAGTGAGTTCTATAGCCTTGGTCGACAACCAGTCTACCGCAGAAAGCAATGGCAACCTATTGCGGGATAATCTTCTGCCCAGTCAGTCATGTCTCTTTCGAGACATGATCGCCCAAGCGTGTATCACGTATGGCATTAACTGACTGAAGTACATATATACGGCATCATATATATAAATATAGTATCATTTATTTATATGTAGTATCATGTATATATCTATATACATAGTGTCATATATATAGTATTATTTATATATCTATTTATCTCCCTCTCTCTCTCTCTCTCTCTCTCTCTATATATATATATATATATATATATATATATATATATACATATATTCTGCTTGTGCATGTGTGTGTATCTGTTGTATTGTATACACCCCTGTGCAAATTAATTGAAATCAAAGGAATAATATTTTCGTACCTTCTTTTACACTTTCTATTAGTATATATACGTCATCTCTTGTTTTTCCGTTCCAACATTTTTTCTTTTTATGTTTTGGACTATTACGCCCATGTTACATTTTTGCCTTAATAAGTAGAAGTAGATATTTTGAGCAGGACTAATAAAACAAACATACACAAAAATAAGAGAACTGACAAACAAAAATATGCTCCTGAACAGGATGCCTAAAATTTGATGATGGAACGATCATATTAGAGAGATATGAAATACTCCAGTAATTGAAAGTATATACAAAATAATTTTTCCACGACAAGAGAATCCAAAAGGCTATACACAAAGATGTGGACGGACCGGGAATATTACAGTCCGAATTGGAATCTGCAATGTTGAAACTGAATAGAAACAAAGCAGCTAGACCAGACGGTATTTTAATAGACATGGTGACAGCCCTGGATTGATTCAGCGTAGAGAAAATTGCAGAAAGAATAGATTAAATTTATAACTATGGTGTAATACCGGTCGATCTAAGTTGGTTAACTTTTGTAGCACTGACTAAGAAGCAATTTGCAGACGATTGCAAACTACAGCGAACAATCAGTTTGATGAACCACATAACCATCGTCCTGATAAATAGAGCGTGAAGCAGAACTAGATCAGAGATAGTAAAAAACAGTGCAGGTTTGTCAAAAACACTGGAACAAGAAACGCCATATTTATGGTCAAGCTGTTATCGAAAAGAGTTATACAAATGAAAAAAGATGTGCACCTATGTTTTATCAACAAAGCGAAGGCGTTCTACAAAGTACACAGCAAAGAACTGATAGAAATTCTCAGCAACCTCAATATGTTTGGGAAAGACATAAGAGTAATTAAGAACCTCTACTGGGGGCAAACCGTCTGCATACGGACAGGGATCGAATTCAGCAGATATACAATGATAGAAAGGAGCGTAAGAAAAGAATGAGTCTTTTCTTCGGATCTATTCAAATTGTACATAGAGACGATTTTGAGAACACTAGATGTTATGCCAGGATTTGTTATCGGAGGCCACAATTTGAACACCATAAGATACTCAGATGTTACAGTGCTGATAACAGACACGGAAAAGAAACTACAGAACCTCCTATAGAATGTAGCTAAAGAGAGTAACAAGAAAGAACTACAAATAAGCTGCAAGAAAATCGAATGCATGGTCATCAGCAAAAGGAGAAGACCAAAATGACAACTACAGTCATGAGATACAAAAATCAAGCGGGTAAAAAAATTTAAATACCTAGAAAATCTTCTAACAGATGACAGAAAGTGCGTCACAGAGATCCGAAGGCATATTAGCATGGCAAAAATCGCATTCCAGAAGTTCATTAGAGTAATAAGAGACAGGAAATTTTCATCAGAAACAAATAAGAGGGTACTGGATTCTTATGAGATGTCAGTTCTTCAATATGGCAGTGAATGCTGGACAATCTCATCGAAGACGAAGGAAAAATTGAAGCAGTTGAAATCTGGTTTTACAGAAGGATGCTGCAGATATCATGGATTTCGCATGTAAGCAATGATGATGTTTTGCAAAGAATGGAAAATAAAAGGAAATTAATAATGAGCATCAGGAAAAACAACTAAAGTTCCTGGAACATTGTGACGATAAACATTCACACTTACCAGAGCCAAAGCGTCCAAGGTGTTTTGCTTGTCGGGCTGCTGTGTTGTGATGAATGCGTGCGTAAACCCACGCCAGATAGTTCGTCGTCTAGTAAGCTGCGTCCTCGCAAGTTTGGTCAAAGAAAGGAATATTCTTCGACCTGTCATTTTATGCTGAGTGAGAATGGGACTGACGGCGATGATTGGTGCGTCGGCAATACCTTTTTGTTGATAAAAATGGTCTGAGACAATGGCTACGAGATTTTGTTGTGACTCTGGTGACGTGCGCAACTGAGAGAGAGCATTGAGTTAAGACTGTTTATATTTGTCTGGAAGCTTCAAACCCACGAGTGAAGCGAGCTGTGGAACCGAAGCCAAACAGAAATTTACTCTTGAACTGCAGACATGCAATAAGAAAAGAGGGCTTGATGAATCTGATACTAACAGATCAGACATAGGGAAAGGGTGACAGGAGAAAGCAACATATGACATACTTGATGGGCCTGAGCAGGTAGATGGCAAAGCGGGTGTTGCGTGGTGTAACATGAAAAATAATGGTAAGAGCCACCGTCGATAGAGAACGTGGAAGGCCATGATTGCTTACATCCTGAAACAACATGGCACATAGAAGAAGACTGTTGATAGGCCGACACCAACAATATCCGTGACCTCTTTGTTTGTCTTTCCAGTGCATTCGTGCAGGTTTACACTTTGTGTACATCTTTTGAAGTAACAACCATCGGAGACAGTTGCAGTAAGACAACTAATCGACATTCAAGATTTTATTTTTTCACAACGCATCAATTTATATCCACAATTACAAATTCAACGCATAAAAAACTTTTTATTTTTGCTGAAAAATTTACTTCAACAATTTCATATTAAATTCAACTGTTCAGTCAATGTTGAGAAAGGCCATATTAATGTGTGCGCGCGCATATTCGGTGGAAGCCTTGACGCATAATTCTTTACTTAACAAAGTCCTTTCACTTAACTACTGAAAGATTAGCAGATAAAATTAATTTCCACAAACAACCAACCCAGTCATTCACAAAGGTATGAGAAATTTCACATGAGAAATTTAATATACTGATTTATCAATATCCATAGATTCCTTCCATTTACACGTAAAATAAGTACCATAAACATTTTCCAAAACATATTCTTTCACTGATATTGGTAAATTGTTTATATTTTTATTCATGGTTTAAAATTGTATTACGTAAATCGGTGATTGTTTACCCCATCGTAAATACATGAGTATAGACATGTACTTTATATGTTTAAGTATATAAAAACAACTTATTTAATTTTATTGAGGGATAGAAACAATTAAACAGAGAAAATAGAGCAATCCAAGAAGCTGAAAATAATGACAAGGTAATAACATGATATGAATATCTGGACTGAAAAAAGAAAACCGAAAAATTGTACAAATGTAATTAACAAAAAAAAGTATCCAGAAAATTATCTGATAGAATTGGTTGTAGAGGCGTAAAAATCGGGAAAAATATACAGTGCGTAGCAAAAGTATTCAACACATTTGTTTTACTTTTAATACATAATTGTTTAATTTGAATGATATTTACTTCAAATACTTTAATGATCATTGTGTAATTTAATATAGAAACAGAACTGGAAAATGATGCTTGTTATATAATTTTATAACTAATTGTCGAATCTGCCTCTCCGTAAATGTATTTAACACGATTTGTTAAAATTTAATCGCATATTTTCTGCTCTATATTACAGTCTCTATTCGTTTTCTGTTGTTTTCAACAAGCTTCTTCCATGACGATTTTAGCACTTTCACCCATTCTTCTGAACAGACTTTCTTCAGTTTCATGATATTTTCGTATCTCTTGCGTGTACAGTAAATTTCTAGCTTTTCAATAAATTTTCTATTGGATTGAAATCTGGTGACTATTCCAAAACATCAATTCCATTTTCATTGAAACAGTGTAGTGACATTTTAGCTCTGTTCTTTTGGATCGCTATCTTGTTGGAATAAAAAAAATTTGCTCAAGCCCTAAAGCTGTTGCATATTTTTATAGATGGGTCAATAAAATTTGCTTGTATTTTGCTGCATTCATTCTCCTTTCGATGACCTCCAATTCTTCCTCTTCATCATACATAAAAACAACTCCATATCATTACACTACCATCCCGTACTTATCTGTTGAGATTCTGTTTACTGGGTTTCATTCAGTTTTTTTTTTCATGCAAAATTTGATGCACATATTTCTATCAAGAAGCTCAATTATCATTTCATATGATCAAATAATTTTCTTCCAGAATTCATCTGATTCATGTTCATACATTTTAACAAATATAAAACGCTTTTGCACATATTTACGTTTGGATAGTCGAGCTTTTCTTGGTGATCTGGAAAACACTCTAATGCGATTCAGTGATCTGTATCTGTACTTCAATTATGGCATTTTAAGATCTTTCTGAATTTCTTTTTGAGTCAGAAATGGTTGTTTCTTAATATTCCGGGCTATATATTGTTCTCAAAATTCGTTTAATTTATGCAGATCACCACTTCTCCTAATATTTTCAGTAGTATCACAGTTTTCTAATTTTGAACAATAGCACCCACTGTACACCCAGTCAAATTAGAATCTTGAACAATTTTTTGATAACCCTTACCATCTGTGTGCAGCTTTATAAACATTCGTCGCTTATAATTTGACAATTCTTTTGTTTAAACCATTTAAATAATTTTAAATAGCGGGCCAGAAGTATTATCACTACGTTTTGATTGAATGACGTGCTTCGTTAATACATATATTGACGACAGTCCGTGATTAGTTGAATTACAAATCATATCAAAATTACTGAAAATATTTTTAAATACCCTATTTACCGTATAATTTTTTGGTGTTGAATACTTTTGCACGCAGTCAAATATGAAAAATATCAATAAATGTACATAAAAACAAAAGTTTCTCTATTTTACTTTATGTTTAGTTAGACAGTGTTCATTAATATATTTGAAGGAAGTATGATTCAAATTAAACAATTATTTATTGTAAAATTTATAAAAACTGACGCGTTAAATAATTTCCTTACCCATTATATAAACATGATATACTTTTGTTAATACGAGCAAATCATCAGGTTTAGCTATTTAAGAATATATTATAATTTTGACAAAGAATTACATAAAAACTACTTTTGTAATAGTAATTGTTTAGGATTAATATATTCATTGATTTGTCTGAAAAAGTTAACCAGCATGATACAGAACAATAAAAGTCTTGGCTGAAGTAATCCAAAAAGTACATAACACCAAGAGTCACAATTTCAATATCTGGTTACAGCAGAGATAAAAAAAACACGGAGAGTTGAATTACTAAAAATAATTAACTGAAACTGATATATTTAGAACGGTAATTGCACATGGAACAAGAACAATATATTGCCGTAGCATAAATACAGATTTCGATTCACTATTTTAACGTATATGAATTAAAAAAAGGCCGTACATCAGCGCAATATGAAAATAAATATAACTAAATCATTGAGAAAATCTAAATAATGTAAATTTTACATCACTTTATTTCAGAAATATAAACAGATGATGATAGAGAAAAGTGTGATAGTAGACTATTTTATCTTATATTGTAAGTACTAAATTTATACGACGCTTAAAAGTTTGTATATTTATACACACAGGATCACGTAGGGACTACGAAAGAAATGTTGATATTTTATTATTTGGCAATGATTTTGCAGTGACTTTTCAAGTATGTGACACTGATTTTGTTATTAATTCGTTCGTCGATTAGGGAACTGTATCTACCATGAGTTTATTTTGATCTATTCAAGATTACTTTATCTATTTATTGAGAATCAAGGGTTCTGTCTGTTTTATTGGAACTTACAAATGATATAAAAAAAATCAAATTGTTATCTCGACTCGAAAGATAAATATTTTACGAAAGGAGTCAACTGTCAATATCTAACGTGCCAAACAACATTTTCTATTTCCGTATCTATTAAAATCAGTAACACACCTACGAATCGATTCTGCGCCGGAATCATCGATTTATGATCTATTGTTAATATTTCAACTTCCTCGCCAAATTTATGACACTTTTATGTATTCAATATGATCCAGATTTATATCACAAACCGGCGCCATCTAAAATATACGCTGCAACTGCAGCTGATTAAACAAACAGGAAGTCTGATTTTCTGTTTTGAAAATATTCACGAAAGCATTTCCCCTTCTTTTTGAATATAGCTTATTTATTATGTGAGTTCCTCTTCTATACTAAGCTTCTTGAGATTTCTATTTCAAGCTTTGTTCAAAACAGTATATTTTTGTTAGAATAAGCAGGAAATAACACATATAACGCATATTTTTAAAACTTTGCCGAATACAAAGTAGATTTTTAATAAAGTAATAAATCTACAGATAACTACGTTCGATTTCACGCATTAAATTGTATTCTTGATCGCATTATGATGAAACTGTAATTAACCCGTATATTTAGCAGACCATTAAATGTGTAGCATGATTGACGCCTCGTGTTTATCTATTAAATGCAAGGAATAGATTTTTAACATCTGGCGTATTTCTTAACATTTTACTGACAGAATCTAAGATATTTGTATACGTGATAAATACACATCTATACAAAATCAATATACATTTATAAAGTCTATAAATAAAGAAATTGGAAACGCAAACTCTAAATGGGACGCATTAAGAGAAACTTTAGTGACATCAGCAAACGACTTCATCCCAAAGGAAAACGAACGTTGAAGAAAAAATCACCGAAGAAATTCTTGACATGATGCAAAGGAAACAGAAAAATGCAAAGATATAAAACGGAATACAGGAAACTACACAAAAGAATAAGGAAAAATGCAGATAGATCAAAGAAAATTGGCTCAACGACAAATATGCAGAAATAGATATACGGAGCCCGACAAATAACGTAGATAAGCATAAAAATAAGCAAACTAACAGGCCAAACGTTACGCTCGTCAAAAGGATGCATAAGTTTTAAAAATGGAACTCTTATATATATATATATATATATATATATATATATATATATATATATATATATATATATTAATGCAGGTTTCATTGAATAATATAGAAAAGTTTTGTCTATTAATTTTGTGTAGGATCCGTTCATACCATCTGATATACTTGATGGTGTTATCCTTGAAAGACAACAAAAAAAATCACAGTAATTGTTGATTTTTTTATCGGGTCTAAGCTTTCGGCTCGCATAAGCCATTATCAAAGAAAAAAATATTAACACACAGTAAACATAGAACATTTAAGTTATTAACAATAAAGAGAATTAAATTGAAGATACAAGCCCATCCCTACCGTGGCGGATGGCCGAAGACAGTGACAAAATAGTGGCGTTGTGGTCCCTGATCCGATTACAGGCATTTGAGTACGTTATTGAAAATATCAAAATTCATCGTATTCAAACCAGGTTTAAATTGTTTAATGTAGATTGCTTTCAGGATTTTTAGTTTCTGTTTATTATTTTCTTGTTTAAGTATGTATGTGTTATCAACGAGAGTTTTTCTCAGAATTGTGCGTTGATAACCGTGTTGTTTTAAATGTTGGAATATATTTGAATTGTCATTGAAGTGCAACATCAGACACCGTGAGAGCGAATTTGTAGTATGGCCAATGTAGATATTATTTAGGTTGTTAAAGATACATTCTCTAAATGGACATTTGAATTTATAAACTACATTGTTTTTTTGCAAATCACTAACGGTGGTGGAAGAGTCGTTGCGGACGAATAAATTGGATATAGTGGATTTAGTGTAATATATATGAGTTTTTTACGATATTTTCATCTAGTTTGTAATTGGAGTGCATCTGGCTACGGTATAAGAGAGTGATATGTTTAGGATTGGTTGGGCTAGTATCATGTGTTGTTTTTCTATGTTAAGGTTTTTTAAAAAATATCGTATTTGTTCATCAACTATGTAGTTGGGACAATTATTGTTGATAAGTGTCTGTTTTATGTTTTTTAGTTCACTGTGGAAGATCTGTTTTGTAGAAGAATTGGTTTCTGCACGATATCGCAGATTTTTTATAATAGCTATTTTGTAATAGTGGGGGCATTCACTAATATAATTGAGTGTGGAGGGATTTTTGTTAGTGGATTTTTTATACGGTGAGATAGTGAATTTATTGTCATCAGTGTTAATTAGTATCTCAAGGAAAGGAATTTTGTTATCATTGCTAAGTTCATAAGCGAATTTTAAAACTGAGTTATTTTGAAACTGTTTTATGAAATATATTGATAGAATTCTTTTGACATATTACTTGTCAGGCACCCAGGAGAATAATGGATATCTGGTTATATAATAAACAAAAATCTATTTCTTTTATAACGCAGGCAGGTGGCGACGTAGCATGTTAATGTTTTAGAGACATATTCTATAGGTTTTTATCGGAAGGATGTGAATATGGGAAAAAATTAGTTGAGAAGGAAAGAAATGATTATCCCCAAGGGAGACTAAAAGCCTTTGAACACTGGAAAATTATAATGAGGCAGATAGATGGTAGATATGAAAGGAATACGCAATTTATCTTCAAATCTGAATCTGGCAGGAGTAAGGTACTTACTGGATAGATACAAGAGACTTAACATTTTTTCCGCCCTCATTAACGATTAAACGCTTATGTTAACTCAAGTTCTGCTGTAGGGTGAATTTGCTTCCTAGCCGATGTTCAATACAAGCATCCTCTTTGAGAGCTCAAGCGTTCATCGTTATATAATTCAATGTTATCTAAGTAGTGATGAAAATTACTGATTTTCTTAACTGTTATTTTCCTTTGGTGAGTGGTTATAGATAGGTCAGCTTCTTGGTATCTAATTTTCCGGAAGTGCAATGAAATACTCTTAATAAATATTTACCAATGATCTGAGAAAATACTTTGACAATTTGCATATATAAAGGAAACGTAAAAAAGAGGTTGATACATATATATATATATATATATATATATATATATATATAGTAATTCTGTTATTACAATGGTTTATAAAAGCATTATATCACTACAAAACATTTTAATGTTTCAGAAAAATATTATTCTACATCTAGTGATATTTTAAATAAATAGCGAACATGATTTATTCAGAAAATATTAGATGAATTCATGGTTATTTAAAAAGGAAGAGGTAGTAGTTGGAAAATACGCTTGTCTTCTTCTATGTGCCTTGTCATTTCAGGACGTATCCTATCATGCCCTTCCATGTTTCCCTATCCCTGGTGGCTCTTAGCACGCTTTCTCCTGTAACATCACGCAATCCCAGTTCTCTCGTCCACCTGCTCAGGCCTTTCAAATATGTTATTTTTTGCTTTCCTCTGTCTCTTTGCCTATATATCTGGCTAGTTAGTATCAGGTTCCTCAAGCCCTCATTCCTCTTTGCATGACCCAGGAACTTTAGTTGTCTCTTCCTGATGCTCCATATTAATTTCCTTTTCGTTTGTATTTTTTACAAAACCTCATCATTGTTCACATGCTCTGTCCATGATATCCGCAGCATCCTTCTGTAAAAGCACATTTCAGTTGCTTCAAGTTTTTCCTTAATCTTTGATGATATTCTCGAGCATTCACTGACATATTGAAGAACTGACATCACATAGCAATCCAGTACTCTCTTCTTTGTCTCTAGTGAAAGTTTACTGTTTCTTAATACTTTACACAGCTTCTGGAACGTGTCCTTTGCCATGCCAATTCATCTTTGGATCTATGTGTCACCTTTTCTGTCTTCTGTTAGAATACTTCCAAGATATTTAAGTTTATTTACCTGCTTGATTTTACTATCCCATACATGTATTTGGCATTTTGGGCTGCTCTTTTTGCTGATGACCATGCATTCGGTTATCTTGCAGCATATTTGTTGTCCTTTTTCATGACTCTGTTCGACTACCTTCTGTTAGAGTTCTTGTAATTTCTTTTCTGTGTCTGCAATCAATACTTTATCATCTGCGTACCTTATGTTCTGCAAATTGTGTCCTCCGATTACAAATCCTTGTCATAACATCTAGGGTACTGGAAAAACTCTCGCTGTATAATAGATCCGGTGAAAAGACACATCCTTGTCTTAGACCCATTTCTATCATTGTATATCGGCTGAATGTGTTAGCTGTCCGTATGCAGTCAGTTAGCTATCAGCAGAGATTATTAATTTTTACTTATTTCTTTTCGAAATAGGTCGAGGCTGCTGAACGTTTCCATCAAGTATTTGTGGCGTATTTTGTCGAACACCATTGCATAATCTATAAAACATAGGTAAAAGTCCTTCTTCATTGATATTGCCGTTTTGGAGAGTATCCTAATCATAAATATGACGTTCCTTGTTACAGTGTCTTTCACGAACCTGCACTGTTCTTGTCTTATCTCTGTTATGATTCTGCTTCTCGCTCTATTCATCAAGATTCGGACGATCAGTCTTGTAATATGACTCATTAAGCTGATTGTTCGGTAGAGTTATTACTCGTTTGCACCTGGCTTCGTAGTGAGTGCTATGAAAATCGACTTGCATATACCACTATTATAAATTTCATTTATTATTTCAGTAATTTTCTCTATGCCTAATTCTTCCAGGGTTATTAGCAGCTCTATCACAATGCCGTCTGGACCAGCTGCTTTGTTTCTATTCAGTTTGGCCATTGCAGTTTCCACCTCGGACTTTAAAATTTCCGGTCCGTCCTCATCTTTGTGAATTATTGGTTCATCTCTCTTGTGTTGAAAAAGATCTGTGCTTGTAAGTGTGTCAATATTGTTCAATCAAAAATCAGAATTAGGTAACTATTAAGTTGAAGATTTAAGTTAAAGACTGATGTGCCTTGAAACCAGGCCATTTTTCTTCCCTTCGCTACTCATAGCGAAGGGAAGAAAAATGGACTGGTTTCAAGGCACATCAGTTTTTAAATTCGTTTGGGTAAAACTCATACATTATTTAAATGGATATACAATAATTTCTGATAGTTTGAATTTCATTTTTTTCATTTTTTTTCTAAATTAGGCTTTGTACTACCTCATGAGTAAGTAGACTAGAATGTTTAGGTTAGAATTAGTATTAAATAATTATGTGGTACTAACGTATATTGTGATTAAAAAAAGTAAATATATAAAATAGTAAAATTTTAGTAAAATAATTTATAATTTTTAAGTTATAAATGAAATATTGTAATTAATTAAGTCTTACATATAAATATTTTCAATGTTTATATAAAGGTAAATATGGGCACAACTTCACCATCACTAGTGATCACACCATCCCAGTTCGTAATCTAAACTTATTTATAAACGGAACTTTGTGTGTGTGCCTGTGTGTGTGTCCGTTACCTATAGACTCCGAAACTTCCGAACAGATTTTCTTGAAAATTTACACAGTTGCACTATAAACATGTGCGAGTGTTCTTAGCTAGGTTTTTTGTCGAGGTACCGCCGATAAATATCGAAAATCGATAATTGAAAAAATTCGGTTATAGAAGGAATGGTCCGATTTTAATCAAATTTTATACACTCATAGACAAAGACCTAAAAAACGATATTCAGAAGTTTCAAGGTTGCGGTTCAATAGTGCAGAAAATCGATAATATATATATATATATATATATATATATATATATATATATATATATAAGGCAAGATGTTTGTGTGTGTGTCTTTTTATCTGCCTGTATGTCTGTATTTTTTCACCCCATTTTTTAGTATTTGCTTCGGGTTTGGCTCTAAGTAGGTATAATTGTAGTTCTTAGTCTCAGCCATGATACCATTTACTCAGAGGACTTATTTAGCCTTCAAAATTTAGTTTAGGACGGAAAAAACTTATTTGATATCGACACCAGGAAATCAAAGTCTGACTTACATCCATTCATTTTTCTTTCGGTCTGCGGTTTCGCTTTAACTGGAAACAACTATTGCTTTTTAGTCTTTCATGCCAACGTCCAAAGAATCTGAGCTCCAGGACCATAGATTAGTTTTAAAGCTTTCATTATACCCGAGCAACACCGGGCTATACTGCTAGTAACCATTAAACTCATGCAACTCTTCTCGAATATTTTGCACTGTTCTTAGATTAACACCCAAACAATTTGTAATGTTCGTATTATGATGTAAACAGGTGACACTTTACTTTGACTTCGTAATATATTTCACATAGATAGTTGCCATTATATTCTGTGGAAGATAAGTTGTCACCCAAGGCTATAAGACCAGTCTGTCCCGATATTTATCAATAGTCTGAGAGAGAAAACATGGATTAATACATTTGCCAAGGGATTTGTGTGTAAATGAACTAAACAAACGGGATTAGAATAAGAACACGTTTCTCCGATTTCTCATTCTGCGCCGTTTTTTACCAATCCAAGCTTACAGCAGCTAGTACGCTCAAGCGGTCGTCAATTTATATACCATCCAGCCTCAACGTCGCCAAACTTCGGAACCTATACTTCAAGCTGTTATGGCCGTAATGCTACATACTACAAATCACATGAATATACAAAAGCTCATGAGAACAAACACAAATTTGCACACAGATACAATCAGATACACGTAGATTCAGACTCACATATGTTCACTGTACGCAAGTTGACAGCTTTTCCACAATCGTACGAATATATATTAATTGAATATTCGGCTACAGAAACAGGAGCACTTACGCAGTCAACAATTTTTTTATTAACGCACACTTTGAAATTGTCAGTGTTGTTCTGTTTTAGAAAGTAAAGCTGAATATACTCAGAATTATTGTCTGTCTTCAATTTTACTGTACTGCCGCTAGTTCCAACCGGCTTACAAAACCTTCTTTTCCCTCCTATTTGAATCATTGCCTCCTCATTGTTACTTTCTATTCTTTGCTTTCTCTTGAAAACACACCAGTTGAACGCTGAGAAAATTCAAGATTTTGCGGTACATGGAAAAGGAAACGGTTTATAAGAGAAAGCGATGCGAATCCGTTGGAAGAAAAAATTAAGAAAATATATTCTTTTATATTTAGGCTGCATTTGTTTTCTTTTATCTTAAACAAATGACAGCAAATATTGTTCAAATTGTAAGTGCATTTTAATTTAGCTTCATAGCAAATAGGCAGTACAACAGGTATCAAGTTCAGTGAATAAAAATTATTTAAATAAATTGATGTAATGTGTTCGCGAGAATTATACACTACCAGCCATAATTATTAGGCAACCCCAGTTTTAAAAGAAAATTATGTATTCCATACTATTTTTAGTATTTATTGCCAAGTGAATAATGGTTCTTTTGTTAATACTGCACAATAACTTGTGCATCAAATGAACTGTTCTTGTGTTCAGTCTTTGGGCTCTCTTCCACATGCTAGTCTCATCTTTTTAGCTGCCTTGTAAATTTTGCAAAGGAATAATAACAAAAGAACCATTCTATTTTCATTTAGAATTATTCACTTGGCAATAAATAATAAAAGTAGTATTAAATATATAATTTTTTAAAAACTGGGGTGACCTAATAATTATGGCCGTTAGCGTATATATATGTGTGGATGTGTGTGTGTGTTTAGTCGAAGAAATAGTATTAAATTACACTTTTATATTCTACTAATTGAACTACGTATTTATAACATTTATCTTATTAAAAATAATATCTCTTTAATATAGCTTGTAATACGTATGCAAATGGGAAAAATATAAGAAAATAATAGCTGGAAAAGTATGGAGGGGAAAATCTGTTGTAATAAGGGAGACATAGTTGTGCTACGACTACTACTACACACAAAGTAATGCAAACATAAAACAATCAAAATACAATTATATATGTATAACATATATGTGTATGTATCTTCGAACAAACTAAACTAAGAGAATATATATATATATATATATATATATATATAGTATGGATGGAATAAAATTCCGTACCCAAAAACACTATTCTTAAAAAGTGCTCATTACAAAGTAGAGCGAATATTTATTTTAAATTTATAACATAATTATGTTATAACTACATAGTAGCTATTTTGTTTAACTAGGGTCAAGACATATATAGTCATATTCTAAATCATAAACACATAACTATAATTAAATGTCCCACCCTTTTACAGTGAAACCGATGAAATGTAACCGCAATTTCTACTCAAACAGCTTCTTTCCTCGCACTTCCCGCCTGTGAAATTCCCTACCGCATGCTTGCTTCCCCGACGGCTACAACCTCCAGAAGTTTAAATGTAAGGTCAATAGACACCTCCTAACACACTAACTCACACCCACTCTCTCCAACTCTCTCCCTATATACATCCTAAGTCGTCTATCACCCTCCTTCTGACATTTCCCATACCCAATCCCTCTATGTAACCCCCTGCGCTATAGAGGCAGTGGAATGCCTTGCTTGGGGTGACACGATTAAAAAAAATCCCAAAATACACATGACAAAAACAAAATATGCACGCACATAGAAAATATCACAAAGCAGCATATAAAAAATAAAACCACATACAAGAATCTACTTATACACTTATTTCTTTCTTTGTGACATGTCTCTTCCAATCATGGCCCTCCAAGTTTCTCTCTCCCTGGTAGCTTTCAGCACGCTTTTTCTTGTTATCCCACCCAAACCCTGCTCTGTCATTAATATGCTCAGGCCCGTCAAATATTTTACCCGAGTCTTTCTCCTGAACACTTTATATGGCGGCTAACAAAGTCAACTTTGTAGCGGCTGGAGAACCACCCTCGACTTGGGGTCAACTACCCCCGAAATGGAAATACATAGTCAATTTAATGATGTTCGTTGATCAAGCCAAAATTTACTCTCATGTGATTACCGATGGCGTCGTTGTTTAAACCTCGATGCACAAGTTCGCATTGTGAAAAAAAAAACAAAACAAACCGTGTCTGTCTTCGTGCTCGACAAGCTACTGGGACGAAATCACTGATTTTCTTTGAGAGTTAATCCTCAGCATATAATAAAAGATTTAATTTATTTAATGAGGGACGTACTGCTGTCCACGCCAGAAAACTTAGTACATATAGCATCTCGTAATTTGATTAAAAAGATTAAATCATCCGCACTGAATACAAAGAATGGCGTTGGACTATAGTTATTGTTTATGTGATTTTAGACTATATTCTCAGACGGCACATATGCAGTATGGAAAGTTGCTTTGCGTTACTTCTGAATTTGATGTGAATGAGAGCAGGTTCGACTTGATATTAGATCGTGAAATCTTCAACAGGTTGGAGATGGGCGGTAAGATTTAAATTTTAAATTTAAAAGTTCGACACTAATAAATAAACAGTATTGACTGAAATCCCCGAAGAATTAGTCAGATTTGAAAAAAGGTATAATTGTAAAGATAAACCATTTTAAATTGCTAGCTCCGGCAATGAATATAAAGAAAATAATCTTGTCTGTGCTATCATTTTTTAGAAAGATTAAACAAGTGTTTAGAATCCCATGACTATCTATTACCAAGTCCATAGAAAGGTTTTGCGAAGCAGAAAGGCGAAAAACATAATTTGAAGCTTGATATTTAGGATGTGTATTTACAAATCGTTGCATTCACTTAAGACCACATACATTTCGGGAAGGTATTACTCGTCTCTTCTGCCTTCACTTATATGTTAGATAACAAGATAGACTGGGTTCTATAGCCTTGGTTGGCAACCAGTCTACTGCAGGATGTAATGGTAACCTACTGCGTGAAAATCTTCTGCCTATTCAGTCATGTCGCACTTGAAACATTATCACCCAAGCGTGTATTATGTAGGACGTTCAACTGACTGACTGATTTACAAATACAGGTTGACTATGAATGTTCAAATTTAACAACTATCAGCACGCACTGGGACTTCTATCATTTTAAGAAAAAAACATATATAACAGTAGAAAACGAGTTCCAACACTATCAGACAAGCATAAACCGAAAAGTGAAATCAAATTGCCTCAAACACACACTCACACAAACACACACACACACTGTCATCAAGAAGAAAACTCGACAAATAAACGGTTATAGATCCAGGATTTATCTCAGCAATGTAAAGAAAATTCTTTACAGTTGACTCTTTCAGACCGTAAGTAAACAAATAAATGTAAATTTAAAACAAAATATTTTGAAAAAAACCTTTATAGCAGGGTAATTTTTAAAAGGGAAATAAACTAAGAATAGATACATCAAATCCGAAACATATTACTATACAAGTTGAGGAATTAAATCACACATACATAAAACAAAAAAATTAGACACAGGTAACAAAGAGGAAGGTAATTCATGCTCAGACAGAATTACTCACACAAACATTATTTATGAAGGAATATATAAATACGCACTAAAAGATTAGAAATTAACGCACTAAAAATTAAATAACTGACAAATGAAGGTGAGGGAAAAATAATAAAAGAGAAAATGAACAGAAACTCTTAAATACACAAAAATATTTAGAAAATAATGAATTTCTTTTGAAAATCTTTCTAAAATTTACTTTCCAGAATATTTATTAAAAACTATTTATAACGTTAGAAAATTAAAGTAAAATTTAAATTCCTGTAGACTATTCTAAAGATATTTTAACAAGGGAAATGAATATATTACCCTTTGAATCATACATAAAATTATATAAGCATATATAATATGAACAGACAGACAAAATATTCACCAATAGTAAAGAGCTAGAAAATAAATAAAATATAAAATATACAAAAATAAATATAAAAATTAGTTTTAAATGAATTTAAAAGGAAAATAAATTTTTATTAAATACCTACCAAAAACTTCAACATAAAATTTTTATTAATTTTTTTCCCATTTAAACCTTAGAAAAGTAAAATGTAAATTCATTTAGACAATTCTAAAGATAAATTTTAACAGGGAAAGTATTATATCATTTGACTCAGACATAAAAATATAGTCATATATAATATGAACACACAGACAGAAAATTCACGAAGTATAAATAGAAGACAGAGAAAGAGAAACATAATTAAGCAATAAATGAATTTAAAAAGAAACATTAAGGAAGGAGTTTACACTTACATTCACAAATATTAGTTAACAGTAACATTCTAAATATTGTAAATTTGTAAAAAATATGATTTTAGCTGACAGTAAAAGTTTGAATATTTTTATAACGTTAAAATGTTAAGTATAGAGACAGAGAAAATCTCCACAAAGGATAAATAGTGGGGAATGAAAGTGAAACATATCTAAACAATAAACGAACTTAAAAAGAAAAAATACGGACTGATCTTACACTTCCATTTACAAATATTACCTGATATTATTTTTAAATATTTTAAATAAAAAAAAATATAAATGAATTTTAAAAGAATAATAAAAGACTGATCTTATACTTACATTCAAAGATATTAGCTGACAATAAAATTCTAAATATATTAAAAATCAGGATAATATTTGCCTTGTTTTAATGTTTAAGTTCACACTTATAATTCCTTAACTCACCCTCTTTTTATAATGAATTGTCTAGTTTTTTTTTTAATATCTTAATTCTCTTCTCTTTTAGGAATACTAGATTTATGCAAGTCCATGTCCGTTGTGGAATTTAGAGTTTAAAATTATATCACTGCACAAGTGATGAACTGAATAAAAGTCCAAAATATGTTTTAGATCGGAAGAACTTTATGTAATATATTATATATTAAGAGGTTAAATAATTTCTCGCTGTTTTGCAACAGATAGCGTTCCTAGAATTGCCTGCGAGTAGTTTCAGATGGTAACGCATCTATAAAATAATATAAGCAAGCGTGAAATTCAGTGTATGTCATTTCGCCGAAGTGTTAACAGCAGTGTTTTTCATTAAACATATCCGATTCGTTCCAAACAAGTGTATTTGCGGAAATTTTACTGCACTAATTTATTTAAAAGAAATCTGCAACAGAAGTACACAGGATTCTTGTTGAGAATGATGGTGGCCATGCTCTATCGGAAACAAAATGCAGAGATTGGCTTGGCTTAGAGGCATCAAAAATAATGATTTTTACGTTGAAGATAAAGAACGCTCTGTCGCACCGAAAATAATTGAAGACGAAAAACCAAAGGCATTACTAAACTTGCAAATTTATTTGGTGTTCATCACAGAACAGTTTTCAAAACGTTTGGAATCATTTGAAATGATACAAAAGCAAGGATACTGAGTGCCGTACAAGTGGATTCCGAGAGACCCCGAACGGCAGAAAAGGAAAGGTTTATTGAATCGCATCTTGACCGGCAAGATACACTACAATAACCTTAAGCGTAGAATATCCTTGGGTAGCTGAAGCAGGCAGCAGCATCAACACCAAAGCAAATGTTTCGAAGATTCTTCTGTGTATTCGGTGGAATCGGCTTGTTGCATTTTAATATGAGATGCAAAAACGGACCGAAACCCTCACTGGAGATTGCTATTGATTTCAACTGATGGGTCTGAGCCGTGCATTGAAGAAAACGGCCGCTAAATGATCGCAGACACGACTAAATTATTTTGCAACATAACAACGCTCGGTCACATGTTGTACAAATGTAAAAGAACCTATTGGAAACGCTTAAATAGAAAGTATTACACCACCCTCTTTATTAGCCAGATATTGTCCCGTCCGATTATCACTTGTTTTGATCGATGGCACATAGCCTTGCGAAGCAGCACTTTCATCTTTATGAAGACACCAAAATATCAGTAAATTCGAGATTAGTCTTAAAAGATGTGTCATTATTCCCATATGACATTCAAAATTACCAAAAAGATATGTAGTGTCTTGCGATGTACAATAATTTTCGTGACATGTTTTTTACTAATTTTTTTCAGATAAAACATTACTTTTCATGAGAAATCAGCGAGAATTTATTAAAGATCCTAATATAATATCTTGCATGATAGTGAATAGTTGAACATTTTGTCACAGATTAAGAAAAGACTTGACGCAACAGACGTGTTTTTCTAAATACTAGGAATTCTATAAGACGAATATTCTCCATAAACGATAAGAATAGGAAATACAACAAAATTTGCTAACGAATAGGAAGAAGAAAATAAAATATATGGAGTAAACAATAAGAAACAACGGTTGAGAAGAAGTTAATATTCGTAGTAGATTGTGGAAAGCCTAGTGAAAGATAGAGTAACCTACTAGAATGTAGATTAATTTTATTTAAAACAATGATAAAATGATTTGTTAATTGTGGTAAATTTTACTTGAAGTAATAAATGATATGACGATTTGGAGAGGTATGACTGCTGCCATACTGAAATGTCACTGTACTCGAATTAAGCAAAGAATCGTTTCTACATGCCATCAGCATCGATAAATATCGCTAGTCTCCCTGAAATCAAAACGATGCGCCTCCTCGGCCTAACCGATTTTCTAAGTAAATCATTAAATTAATTTGATATATAATATATGTGATTTATATATGTTTTTATGTAATCTAGGTTAAATATGATATTGGTAAAATACTTGGCTAATTTTATACTATTTAGGATCAATAATAAATTAAACAAAGATGCATTATACATTTTCTGATGTAATAATGAGAAGGTAATCAGCAGACCTCAAGTGGAATGACTACATTGTATCCATAATCTGATGCTAGGAAAATCGGTTCACTGTTTAGGGCCAGGAAGTTTTTCTCGCCTGAACCCATCTTGCATATATATATATATATATCTATATATATATATATATACCATCAACAAGTGCATTGAATACTGCTGTCACAGCTGGTCGATCGGGTTATCTTGGGGTTTTGACAAAATTCAATAATCTTCAATGTAGCGTCCTGGTAGTGTAATTCACCGATGTAATATGGCTACCCTCTGTTTCTTCGTCAAATTCTATTCCGATGAGCTTAGCTCCCAGGTAATTCCTCTGCATGAATTTAGTCGATCTACTAGACTAGATACTAGGTCCTACACTTTTACAGTGAAACCGATCAAATTTAACCGCAACATCTAATCTACAGCTCGTTTACTCGCATTTCCCGCCAGTGAAATTTTTTCCGTATACTAACTTTTCTGACAGTTACACTCTCCTAGAATTTAAAATGCAATGTAAATTGACTTCTCTTATCTCCGTGACTCGGATTCTTTCTCTGAAACACCGGTGTTCTCATCCTTCTCTTATCTATTCTCTGACACTTCTTGTAACTGGTACCTCTTTCTCATCACTATCCTGTTATGTAACCCCCTGCGCACCAGTAGCAATACTGTCCGGCTTTGGTGAAATCGTTATTAAAATAGTTAAAAAAAATTGTGTGGTATATAGCGCAGTAATAAAATTTAGATTTTATTAGATCTAGAAACCGTTGAAATCTTTTCATCTTTCATTTTCAATGAAGTTTTATGAAGACTATAACAAATGTGATAAATTTTCCTGGACATTTTCAAATAACATATAAAATAATGATATATACAAAAAATTAATTAATGGTTTATTTGTATTTGTAATTAACCCCTGAATATGATATTAAAATATATAAAAAGTAAGCGGGTTAAAGAAAACTACAGCACTTTCTTTGATGAATTTCTTAACATCAACTCATTAAAGTACTGAAAAGTATGAGCATAAAAAGGTCTGTTATATATATATATATATATATGTGTGTGTGTGTGTGTGTGTGTGTGTGTGTGTTATCTATATATATATATTCACACTTATTTATTTATACATAGTTATATTTTAATCATATATGCATGTGTGTGTTTGAGATGTGTGTGTGTGTGTGTGTGTGTGTGTGTGTGTGTGTGTGTGTGTGTGTGTGTGTGTGTGTGTGTGTGTGTGTGTGTGTGTGTGTGTTCGTATTAGGATATGGAACAGGCTACGAACTTCCCGTAATGCCTCAAAAATGCATACAAAATTTTTCTCTAGAAAAATCATTCCTCAATATTTTGGTGTTGTGATGGTAAAATATTTATACTGTATTCATATAATTGGTCTTCTTTCAAACCAGTAGTTTATGGTAGAAATCCTCATAGAAATATGAAGCACAAATTTCTTTTAATCTCCTTCTGCTATAACTCAGCCGTTTCGCTGATAGAAAGAGTTTTATAATCTTAAGCATCATGTCCCAATAATTCGTTCAATCTTCTTGCATGTGTTTTGGAATCAGAAATATTCTTACTGCTGTGACAAAAGGTCATGCCTATCAGCATAACACTCTCTCCAAATGTCAACACTATCGTGAAATGGCGTACGTTCTTTATTTTATTTTATTTTATTTTATTTTTTTGTTAGATTTTCTTTAGAATATTGCAACATTCATGAAATTGGTAATTTTATGTGTCGTTCTTCAGTGTCAGTCTTGGTTAACAGATCTGCGGATGTGTATTATCTGTATTTTGATATCCCATCATAACATTTTCTTCTTGTTTTCCAATATTTTCTACTGGTTTTGATTTCTATGATTTTGCTTTTATTTTTGGTAATTACTGCATAAGAGTCCAGTGTTACTGGAATTCGTTTTATGTCATAGATGCAAGAAACAAATTATAGCGGACATTAAGTGATGTAAAGGAATTTATAAGAAACTCATCAGAATTTTGCCCGCATCTATGCAAAAGCATAAGCACCATGTACAACACATGAAATTTTTCTACACCTCCATGCAATATGCTTTTAAACAAATGAAAGTGTATTTTTGTTAACGAATTAGAGATTTGCTTCATTTTATCTTGTGACACACTGCCAGTATAATAGTGTACAGTGGAGTAGCATTTTCTGATTGAGATTGTCAATTATTGTACTTTTGCTGTAGAGAGAGAGAGGGGAACAGAAAGAGTAAAAGTAATACTAGTGGTCAAATAATATAGACAGCTTTGTTAATTTTAATTATTGAAGGATACACCAAATTTTATAATAATATTTCAGAACTTGGTCAATTAATTAAATTTAGACATATTTAAATTGCAGATGAACATTATTTGGTCGAAATGTACATTTCAAATCGATTTACATAATAATTTATATTAGTTTACTTATAATCACATCAACTTACATATGTAAATTATTGAAAATAAACTTTTAATTCGAATAAAGAGAGGAGGAAGTTGACTTCTCCAGAAGTGCATTCAAAGAAATGATCACTGCCCAATAAGTGACACCAATAATGATCACTGGAAATAAGTGACACCATTTTTATCTTGTGGTAAAATAATGTACTCGCAACCCAAAGGCGCTGATCACAAAATCAATGAAGTAAAATAATTTATATTATAGTCACACCTTAAAAAGACTGGGTGGAATTGATGTCTATAAAAAGTTTATCAATTGATTTTTATCAGTAGCAGAATATCATTTGTGCAACAAAGAATTTTAAAAAAAAGACAAAATCTTCAAAAACACTTGAAGTAGAAAACAAGACACCGTCTAAAATTCACGATGCTGGAAATGTGACGAATTTTATCATTAAAGCTACAAAGATTACTTTTATGCTAAGGTCGAGTCGAAAGTTGTGAATATTATTGGCGATATGAGGAAAGTTACTGCACTTGACTTATAAACACAGTTTTACTTCCCTTAATATCTAAAAGTATTTCTCCTGATCTTAAGTGTACTGTAGATCAATGTTATGCGACGCGCCATAGATTAATCTTTGTAATTCTCCCACTCCCACATTACTGTAATGTTACATATAGAAGGACATTCTACAAAGCAATAATGCGATAGTCCTTACTAAATATACCATTCGTAGTGGAATTATGAGCCGACAAGTACATAATCACTCAATAAATCTCGGGCCTTACTAATAAAAAACATTAAGGTAAAATTCGACTTTGTTCATCAACATAATTGCCTTGTAGTGTTACATACTGATTCCAATGATTCTCAAACAATTCTCAATGCGTTTTTGTAGAAAGATTTGTCTTCGGCCTCAAAATACGCCTCACTATCCGATATCACTTTGTAATTAAAGCCACATCTGTTTCTCTGGAGCATACCTTTGAGGTCTGCAAACAGCCAGTAGTTTCTGGAGCAAGATCTTCATAATACGATGGACGCAGAAGCAAATAAAAGTGCAATTTATGTAGTTTTGCCATCACTGCGATCATCTTGTGACATGGTGCGTTTTCTTAGTAAATGAACACTTTTTCTTCTTCATTTGTAGTCGTTTCTTTGCGATTTCATCCTTCAAACGCACCAATAATGCATATATTATTCCCTATATATTTTACTTTATTGTTTTTCGATCAGTGCCTTTCGGTTGCGAGTACATTATTTCATCACAAAATCAAAATGATGTCAAACTATTCGATGAACAAAAAAACATACGTATCCCAAAATACGGAGGCCAAACCCTTGTCTGCTGATTTTTGCGTCTTTGGTCGCTTTGGACAGCTTTCGCCTGCTATGAAGTGAAGATGCGGACCCATGTTTCATCTATTGTCACATATCTACGCAACAACATCTTGTTTCGGTGAAACAGTAGCAAACAACGATATAAATCGTTGACGCGTTGTTGTTTTGATCGATTTTGATCAAATGCGGCACCCACTTTAAACACAGCTTGCTCACTGAAAAATATTCCTGCAAAATGGTGAATACACTGCATCAATATTTTTTTAGCTCTTTTGCTATCTCACGCAACTTCAATTTACCATCGGCAAAAACGGGAGGATGGATTTTATTTTTGATGTTTGCTTGGGCAATTGCTAATATTGGCCGACTTGAACTTTTAGAATCATTTGTGTGTACGATCGCGTTTAAAGTCAGCATACCGCATCTTAACCGTTGTTTTTGACGTAGCACTTATCAAGCCATTGCTCATTTTGAACAGTATTTTTCCTACAAGAAAGCAATGCATTATCAACACACGACATTCAGATTTTTCCATTGTTTTGAAAATTTGCGATAGTAGCTTCGCTTAAATAAGTGTAATTTGAAACTAATGATCCGATTGGGTCCAAATTTTGTCACGTGCCATTTCAAGGTTTGTACTTCATAAAAAAGCATATGGATTTTTTTATGAGTGAATCTATATATGTGTCCGGCACAAGATAAGTTTAAGTGATGCGTTATATTAAGAAACATGATGAAAATTTTAAACAACTGGCTACAGTACAAATAAAATCATTAACCTTTACTGTGTTAAAACAACACACGAAAAATTATGTTCTGTTCAGAACATTTTTTTCGTGTGTTAAATATAAAATTGAAATTTTTCATTGTACATTAACAGCAAATTTTTAGGGCTTACTATTTCAAATTTTAGAAGATTTCTTGACACAAGACAAGTATTTCTCTCTGTTGCTGATGAATATAAATTACAAAGTAGAAACAGAATAGCAATTAAAATATTCGAAATAAGTTTTGTTAAAACTGCTTATTTGATTCCGCCAATGAAAACAGAAAGAGAATCTAATGCTGAAATAAACGACGTCAGCGAAATTATTATGATAAACAACAAACCTTGAGAGGTAACATCAAAAAACATATTAGATAGATAAAGAGAAACAGTAAGTTATGAAAGAGAGGCTTGTCTAGAAGAAAAATCGAGTGGGGAAATGCGTCGTCTTGCATTTTTATTAGGAACAACAATTATGGAATATATTTTTGCAGTCAAGATTTAATGCATACATTGGTCATTCCCGAAACATCAAATGCAATATCTTTTTCATATTTTTATCTTGGTTAGAATCATAATTGTCACGTTATACACTAAAATTTCAATTTAAAAACCGATTTGAAATTATTTTGATATATAGTAGATATAATTTATATATGTTTTTTGTGAGCTAGGTTAAACATGATATTGTTAAAATACTTGGCTAATTTTATATTATGTAGGGTCAATAATAATTAATGCAAATTTAAACTATACATTTCTGATATAATGGTGAGAAGGTAATTTTTTGTTGCATACTGTATTTCCTCTATTTACATTATTCAGATTATTGACTTCATCTTTGTTGCCATTTGTACGACTAATGTTAGGAATTTTTAACCGAAACCTTTATTATGGTAACTGGGGTATATCATTCTCAATCCTTGTGCGAAGATTGGTTTGGTTGTCATGAGTTATCTCCCTCTAGCTGGACTTTATATGTTACTTGTCATTGGTACTGAACTCACAACTATTTGGGTCAAGTCACTAGAATTAACCAACGTCTATATCCACTAGGCTACGTGGCCCTAAGAACTAGAACACAGATTTTCTGTCAATCATAAACCTAATTTTCAGTAATCATTTTTTGCCAGAGTTCATATTGCAATTTTTGATATTAATGGTTTTCGCTAGTACTTTTTTATACTAATGGCTTTCTGTAGTATTTTTTACAAGAGTTCATGCTGAAATTTTTGATGTTAATGAATTTCTCTGGTATTTTACCAGAACTCATATTGCAATTTTTACACTTGCACTCTGTATTATTCGCTCCCATATTTTATTGATCTTTATGCTTGGTGGGACTGAGAGATTTTTGTAGCCTAGTTGATGCGCCGATTTTTTAAGTTTACGTAATTTCCTGTAGAGTTCTTTATCTATTTCATCTTCATCCAATAGGTTATCCCCTTTCTCTCTGCATATATAGTCAGCTACACCTGACTTTTCTATTTCCCCTCATATTACATTCTTGATATGTTCCTGTAGCCTAAACATTAATGGGGAGGATTATTTCTTCATTGTATTTCTTTCCACAGCTACATAGAATGGCGTACACACATTTCTTACTTATGTCCTCCTTTTTTAGGGTCTTACTCGGAAGAGTTACCTGCGAAATGTAGAGCGACTTCTGAAGATCGTCCTGAAAAGTAAAGAGAATAAAATTAAAATTATATCAACTAAAACAAACGAAAAACAGAGAAAAAGGAATAAAAGTAGTAAGCGAATAATACATACAAGAAAAAAACAGGGAAATACAACAGTTATGAGGGAAAAGTTCACAATGTATGAATGATAAACACAACAAATACAATATAACTTTTTTTTTTAATTCACAGTTTTCATAAGTGTTGTGGATCTTGGGAATGGGAACTGCACAAAATTAGGAACAGCAAACGAGATATTTGGGGTAGAAAAATAAGTATATTAAACGTAAAGATACAGATTTGAACGCAGGTTAGTAATCAAGAATACGATTAGTAAGAAAAATATATACAAGTCTCTAAAGTCAGGTCGTAGTAGAATTAGTATGTCCACAATAGAAGCTGTCGGGTGCTGCGTAGTAATCTTCTGTCTGGGTGGAGCTCAGAGATACTATCGATGCTATATTCTCCGTGAAACCTCGGAATCTGTCGGACTCTTACGATAACTCCCGGATCTGTCGGATGTGTCGTTATCTCTCTATAGCAGCAGTATATGTATAATCGTTGAGTCCTTTATCATGGAAAAAGGGGAGATCTCACAACACCCCCTCCCTAGATTCTTTTTGGGAGGGGAGTTGATTTTGTTTTTGCTTGTGGTCTGTGATTAGCGTTTCCGTAAATTTTCGTTTCCTGCTTTTTCTTATAATTTTCTGTGGTTTCATTCTTCGAAAATACCTTACCTCCTTTAAGCTTGGTAAATATTTCCTCCGGGCTTGGCTATGGATAGTGATAATCTTTGATAGCATTGTTTAATCCAGTCGAGAAATCTGCGCAAGGACGGGTTTCTCCGGATTTTTCCTTCACGTAGACCAATGGTGGCGCCCATTCATGGAATTCTATTTTTGAACAGATTCCAGTTTGTACCAATTTATATAGTTCTTTGTAAATTTTTTCTGAGTTTGCGAAAGGAACGTTTCGCTTTTTCTTGAATAGTGGCTGAACATTTTGCTTTACCTCGATTTTAGCTGCGAACTTGCTACATCTTTGCAAACCGCTCGAGAATACTTCGGGAAATTGACTGTCTTCTTTTAATTTTGTAGCTTCTGACGGCGCGCACTCTATTTTCTTACAAAGTGAGCTAATGGATAAATCCCATACATCAAACTTTTGCATCCAGTAGGTGCCTACCAAATTTTTATGTCTTTCATTACGTATAATTTTTTCGTCTTTTCATGGAATTTCACGTTTAGGATTACTTCTTCTTCAAAACTGATCCGCTTTCCTGTGACAGACTGAGCGATTTATTGTGTATGCATCATGGTCGGTCCATTCATTTTCCTCCATGATTGTAGATTAATTATTGTTAGATCCTATTCTGAATCTAAATGTAGTTTTACTTTCTTATTTAAGATCTCGAGTACTACGTCTTTTGGTCCTGAGTATGACGGTAAACTGCATCCGGCAGCAGGCCTCTGATTGGAAGGTTTGGAGGAACATGAAACACCTCTTAATTGTTGATAAAAGCCTCTATCATAGGATACAGTCTAGTCGCAAAATAATAAAATATTACATTCTAACTGCTAATGTTAAATCTGTCTACAAAACTCCCAGACACTCATTAATCAACTAGATTCACTAACCACACCACTTTCTTCAAAATTCAAAATTCACAAGAATTATTCCCTTATCACTAACCCACACCAACATCCCACACACCAAGTATAAGAAAAGAGGCTTTCTATTTTTGTCCACACCCTCTGAGGAGACATTGTAGTTTCAATGTCGAAACAAATGTACAATTTGTAGGGGATATATAAAATTTTGTACATGTTCTAAAATATAATATATATAATATAAAATAATGATAGGATTTGATTTATTACGCTGTGAGAAAAATGCATGCTAGAATGTATTATGGTAATATATATATATATATGTATATCTGTATAAATAAATAAATTTCCATGTTCAAAACTGTTGAATGATGATTTCAATATGAAATCCTTAAGAGAGATTTCACATCTCATCGGAAACTACCTCATTTCAAAATGAAATAAAAAAGAAATAGAAATGAAGGTTAAGAATAAAAAAAAATTACGTCACAAAAAATCGGTTAGTAATCAATGTCTATTTTAAAATTTTGGCCAATTTTACTTTTAGATAGAGTTGTAAGTGAAAAAATTTGAAAATTCCGCTTTGTCTAGCTTTACAAAGAGAAAGGGGTTAACGGATGGAATAGGAAGTAGTGTTTGGTTGAAAAGTGGGTTAAACAAAACAGGAAGAGAGGGAGGGAAGGGGTAAGTAGAAGGAAAAAGAAAAGAAAAAGAAAAAGAAAGAAAAAATTTCCATACTTTAGAGACGCTCGATACGTCTCAAACAAAACCAGGGTTTATAAATGGGTTAAAGTATTAGAAAAAAGATTTTTAGAAAAACATATTTAGGAGAAAAAAAGCAGATGTATGATTTAATTAAATTTAATTGAGTTAATCTAAATAATGAAAAATCTAAATATAAATAAAATAAAAATAAAAATAAAAGTAAAAATAAAAGTAAAAATAAAAAATAAAAATATAATAAAATAAAATTTAATTTAAAAATTTTCTAAAAATTATTTAAAAAATTATTGTTGTGAAAAAGATATATACTTGCAGAAGAAATTAGGGGTTAAATTAGTAAAAGTATCCTTATTTTATAAAGGCAGATATTCATAGGAGACAGGAAGAGGAAGGTAGAGGGGTTAAAATTACTATTTAAAAATTAAATTAATTTATTAAAAACAATTTAATTTATATTTACTCCCCTCAAAACTAAAATTAGAATTTAAAATTTAGATGTTCACAAATTTCGCTCTATGGCGGCACTTACAAATGAATTTCTTTCTAAAATTCAGGAGGAGTTGCAGGTTTGGGTACTTTAATATTAATATTTTTTCTTGCAGACAAAGATCGCACCTATCACGAAAATTTCTCGGAATTCGGGCTGAACCTATGAAGATTTTTACTTGCTAATAATTCCCTACACAAAATCATTAATATTAATACTATTAATATTAGCTATTCTTGCACACACAATATGGATAATATTATGAATTCCTACAACAGACAATTTTTAAACAATTTACATAGAACTAATGCTAAAACTGTTATTTTACCTTCTTGCAATTGTAGGTCCACCAACAACTGTCAAGTGTAGGTCGTTATTTTGCCCATAAATAAATTTAAAAATTTCTAGTATGCATTGTTTACAGTTTAGGTTGAAGACTTTAAACGACGGTACTACTCTCGTAATTGCTCTTTTTCTAATCTCAATCTAAAATTACGAGCTTCTTTCCCGAAGATTTTGTGAAAGGAAAGTGGAGGTAAACCAATAAGAAGTTGGAGATAAATAGGTTCGGCCCGCACCCTCAATAACCCGTATATATATATACTTACTAAAGGTAGTGTTATGTGTGTTTTATTTTATAGTTTTGTTGAAGTAATATTTTAGAATGCATCTTTATATAGGAAATTTCAAGATATTATATGGCATAATGTTATAAAATTATCAGGTTTAAACAGATATGACTGACTTCGATACAATTTGTTAGTATGTGCATATTGTTAGAATTGTTATATATTTTAGTATATAAATGATTTTATAATGTATATTTTTATAATGTATTGTTTTTGTTTAAGGAGGGAGTTACTATTTGACCATAGCTGTGACCTTAACAGGTGCTACTACTCATGTTCAGGGTAAATCTGCGAACAGAAACAATTAAGAGGTGGTTTCACGCAAATCAAACCCCAAATTTTTTTGATCAGAGGCCTTGCTGCTGGGTTTAGGTGTGACTGTGTTTGTGCACGTGTATGTGTTGTGGGGGGACAATGACAACCCTGAATAAAATCAAATAAAACTTTATTATCTTTGTTTCAAAATATGCAGCTGAAATAACAACATTTTGATAGTTTCTCTGACAACTATACATAAATTGAAAAGTTTAATCTATAACTTGTCATTTTTAAATAAATACATAACGCCATTGTACTTTAGAAAATGTTTAATTATGATCATACGCTGTTATATAAAAATACATATTGAAATACTTAGACCCAGATTAATACAGATTACTCTTTAGATTTTATTCTTTCTTTATCACACCCTTACTTTTTTTCGCCACCTTTCTTTCTTTTCCTCCAAATTATTATTTATTAGAAATAAGAATTACAAATTACCCCACTATGAATTCATCTGCCAGAATTTTAATATAAGTTTTGTAATTTAAAATTTAAAATTTAATTTTTTTTTATCTCATGCGCTTTTTATTCGTTTATATTATACTCCTCATAAATTAAAAAAAATAGTATCATAATATTAACTTCCACGAACATTGAGTCAATCTAAATTCAAATTTCTTAAACAATCAGTTTGTAATATGCTTCAAACTACTGTGTAATGCATGCAACTGCAAGTCGTTCCACCGACGTAGGTTAATATGTATATTTATGGAAGATTCAACATCGTTTTGATTTGAAAGTATAAACGGTTAGGATATTTTTTCTTAGTTACATGTAGCAAGTCTGTAAATCAATCATGTGAAATGTGTGTCGTCACGTGTAAAACGTGACATCATATAAAAAGAAACAGGCCAGATAATACCAGAGGTTTACCACAGAGTCACCTCTTCAGACGAGTCACGATTAATTTGGTTAGAAATTTAAGCATATGAAGAAGTTAGCTAGGCTAAGAATTCAGCCAATCACCGATATTTAACACTGGAACTTGGTGGCATATGTTCAGCTAGAATTCTCAAAACAACATGACTGAAACTACTGACATCCTTGACATTCGTATTACTTGCAGATCATTTGCATCTCTACATCATCGTATTATTAACCAGGTGGTGATTGAAGTAACCTTAATGGTTAATGAAACATCTTATATAGCGTGGGTTGCACAAAACTAGTTTACAATCATTGTAGTTGTCTCAGCGCGTGTTAATGTATGAATATGTATGACAGATGTTGGAAAACGGAGTAAAGCGTACACAGCCACACATCATAACGAATTCAGCAATGCTCATCTGTATAATTTAAGAATGGAAATGCTCAACCAGTTCAGCAACTTGCAGAATTATATGCAACCGGCGTTATTATGTACTAGCATCATTACCCAGCGTTGCTCGTGCAACTCAGAACATTTTACTAGTAGGTAAAGATGCCACTTTGTATTTTACATATTTTTTTTTGTTTGAAAAAACACATTTTCTATTAAATATTTCTTTTGTTTCAAAATTACGGGGAAAATATTCACATTTTTTGTTGACCAAATGAATTTTTAAAACGTCCAAAAAAATTAAATATAAAGGCTCATATTTTTTTAATAAGAAAATATTTTAGTCACGCTTGACACGTATGATTTGATTTCTGTGACGTAATTAAGCAACCATCTTAGATCTTCGATGCTTTACGGAGCAAATGTAAACAATCGTGTCCATAGGCCAAAAAGTGCGAAAGGGATAATTACTGAACTTAAACTTAAAAAGTTTGTGTAGACCTGGCTTCCCTGTAGATATGGGTCCCTAGAAAATTTAAATGGCGTAGCTTAAAATATGTAGGCGTGCATAGGGAACAGTCACACACAGACTCACAAATTGCCTTTTATATATATAGATAATATAGGATCTCACCGTTGCTTTGTAATTGCTTTTCAATTTTGGTTTATATATTTACCAGTGTTTTATTTCCTCGTTAATATTTTGTGATGTCAACTTTATATAATTACATTTGAAAATCTATGACAATCTTGGAACAATTTTGGGTGCTATTGTTGGCCACATTCTTGTATCTTGTTTTACGCGATCGCTATCTCGTCTCCTCAAGATTACACTTTCTTTGTACGCATTTCGTAGAAATATTTTCATTTTAAAATTCTTCCACACACAGCAACCACTAGTGTCTCAATGTCTTTGCTGCTTTGTTTAGGGGTGAAGTTGCATAAAAATGTATGTGAGAAAATATTGATGTATAATTGTTATTTTTATCCAATGAAAATCGTTGCAGCTTATTTTTCATCAATATAACGTACTCATCCATTTTGCCGCTGTTGGGTCTAGACGTTCACTGCAATTAATCCCCCCATAGCTTACACGAAGGGTACTGAGAAGGAATTCGTGACGGTGGTTTTAAATTTGCTTAAACATTACAAACCTAAAATTACAACTGTTTTTGAAAGCCGTTGATTTTATCATGAAAACACTAAATGCAATCGGTTTATTTTTATGCAGGTATTCAGAGTAAACATATAGTTTTACTTCCATTAAGAAAACTAAAAACTGTTTTGCAGTGCAAATATTTTCTGCAGTTGACTTACAAAATAATTCCAAATCTGTTTATTTTATATTATTTTATTTTATTTTATTTTTTGAATGTTTAAAACGTTTCTTTTTAGAAGTCGAAACGAAAGAGCATAATTTACTTCCGGTGTCGAATTGCTTATTTACTTTATTTTTTCCTTAACGAAAAAATGTTGACAACATTCGTTTTTGTTTTAATTATATCCGAGTGAGTACAGAACGAAGAAAGAATTTTTCTCAGCGTCCAAAACATTAATTTAAAGCAGTGCTCGATATATAATGTATAGGGCTGTGAATATTTATTATAAATTATGTTTTAGAACATGTACATATTTTTTTCTATATATCTCCTCTACAATCATATGGTTGTTTTGACGTTGGGCATCCAACGTCTCATCAGGAGGAATGGGCAAGAACTGGAATCATCCGCTGCTTATATTTGGTTCATTGTTGTTGTTGGGTTGGGTTCACAACAACAATGAAACAAATATAAGCAACGGATGATTTCAGTTCTTGCCCATTCCTCCTGATGAGACATTGGAGGCCCAACGTTGAAACAACCATATGATTGTAGAGGTGATATATAGAAAAAATTATCTACATGTTCCAAAACACAATTTTTATATATATATATATATATATATATATATATATATATATATAGCATTTTCATTTTTATTAATTATTATTAATATTCTCCAAGATTTCAAATATCTCCGAAAGGCAAGACAT